>CM022183.2:3666457-3687058 GCA_011420285.2 Erysimum cheiranthoides | reverse complement strand
CAATGCATTTGACTAATTATAAGAGTTAGAGATGGATTACGGAGTGTTTAGACAACCCTTATAACCCATTTTCTCCCAAAAGAGGCTAACTACAAAAACAAAATAACATTGCCTTTAGAAGTAGTAACCGACCTTTGTTGTTGTTTCCTATGTCAAAATGTATCACAATCCATGGCATTGACTAATTATAAGAGTTTAGGATGATACGGAGTGTTTGGACAACACTTAGACCCATTTCTCCCAAAAGAGGCTAAACCAACAAAAACATTGCTTAGAAGTAGTAAACCGCTTTGTTAGTGTTTCTATTGTCAAAATGTATCACAATCCAATGCATTGACTAATTATACGAGTTAGAGATGGTTACGAGGTTTGGACAACATTTATACCATTTTCTCCCAAAAGAGGCTAAAACCAACAAAAACATTGCTTAGAAGTAGTAAACCGCTTTGTAGTGTTTCTATTGTCAAAATGTATCACAATCCAATGCATTGACTAATTATAAGAGTTAGAGATGGTTAAGGAGTGTTTGGACACATTTATACCCATTTTCTCCCAAAAGAGGCTAAAACCAACAAAAACATTGCTTAGAAGTAGTAAACCGCTTTGTTAGTGTTTCTATTGTCAAAATGTATCACAATCCAATGCATTTGACTAATTATAAGAGTTAGAGATGGATACGGAGTGTTTAGACAACACTTATACCCATTTTCTCCCAAAAGAGGCTAAAACCAACAAAAACATTGCTTAGAAGTAGTAAACCGCTTTGTTAGTGTTTCTATTGTCAAAATGTATCACAATCCAATGCATTTGACTAATTATAAGAGTTAGAGATGGTTACGGAGTGTTTGGACAACACTTATACCCATTTTCTCCCAAAAGAGGCTAAAACCAACAAAAACATTGCTTAGAAGTAGTAAACCGCTTTGTTAGTGTTTCTATTGTCAAAATGTATCACAATCCAATGCATTTGACTAATTATAAGAGTTAGAGATGGTATACGGAGTGTTTGGACAACACTTATACCCATTTTCTCCCAAAAGAGGCTAAAACCAACAAAAACATTGGTTAGAAGTAGTAAACCGCTTTGTTAGTGTTTCTATTGTCAAAATGTTCTAAATCCAATGCATTTGACTAATTATAAGAGTTAGAGATGGATACGGAGTGTTTGGACAACACTTATACCCATTTTCTCCCAAAAGAGGCTAAAACCAACAAAACATTGCTTAGAAGTAGTAAACCGCTTTGTTAGTGTTTCTATTGTCAAAATGTATCACAATCCAATGCATTTGACTAATTATAAGAGTTAGAGATGGATACGGAGTGTTTAGACAACACTTATACCCATTTTCTCCCAAAAGAGGCTAAAACCAACAAAAACATTGCTTAGAAGTAGTAAACCGCTTTGTTAGTGTTTCTATTGTCAAAATGTATCACAATCCAATGCATTTGACTAATTATAAGAGTTAGAGATGGATACGGAGTGTTTAGGACAACACTTATACCCATTTTCTCCCAAAAGAGGCTAAAACCAACAAAAACATTGCTTAGAAGTAGTAAACCGCTTTGTTAGTGTTTCTATTGTCAAAATGTATCACAATCCAATGCATTTGACTAATTATAAGAGTTAGAGATGGATACGGAGTGTTTGGACAACACTTATACCCATTTTCTCCCAAAAGAGGCTAAAACCAACAAAAACATTGCTTAGAAGTAGTAAACCGCTTTGTTAGTGTTTCTATTGTCAAAATGTATCACAATCCAATGCATTTGACTAATTATAAGAGTTAGAGATGGTACGGAGTGTTTGGACAACACTTATACCCATTTTCTCCCAAAAGAGGCTAAAACCAACAAAAACATTGCTTAGAAGTAGTAAACCGCTTTGTTAGTGTTTCTATTGTCAAAATGTATCACAATCCAATGCATTTGACTAATTATAAGAGTTAGAGATGGATACGGAGTGTTTGGACAACACTTATACCCATTTTCTCCCAAAAGAGGCTAAAACCAACAAAAACATTGCTTAGAAGTAGTAAACCGCTTTGTTAGTGTTTCTATTGTCAAAATGTATCACAATCCAATGCATTTGACTAATTATAAGAGTTAGAGATGGATACGGAGTGTTTAGACAACACTTATACCCATTTTCTCCCAAAAGAGGCTAAAACCAACAAAAACATTGCTTAGAAGTAGTAAACCGCTTTGTTAGTGTTTCTATTGTCAAAATGTATCACAATCCAATGCATTTGACTAATTATAAGAGTTAGAGATGGTTACGGAGTGTTTGGACAACACTTATACCCATTTTCTCCCAAAAGAGGCTAAAACCAACAAAAACATTGCTTAGAAGTAGTAAACCGCTTTGTTAGTGTTTCTATTGTCAAAATGTATCACAATCCAATGCATTTGACTAATTATAAGAGTTAGAGATGGTTACGGAGTGTTTGGACAACACTTATACCCATTTTCTCCCAAAAGAGGCTAAAACCAACAAAAACATTGCTTAGAAGTAGTAAACCGCTTTGTTAGTGTTTCTATTGTCAAAATGTATCACAATCCAATGCATTTGACTAATTATAAGAGTTAGAGATGGATACGGAGTGTTTGGACAACACTTATACCCATTTTCTCCCAAAAGAGGCTAAAACCAACAAAAACATTGCTTAGAAGTAGTAAACCGCTTTGTTAGTGTTTCTATTGTCAAAATGTATCACAATCCAATGCATTTGACTAATTATAAGAGTTAGAGATGGATACGGAGTGTTTAGACAACACTTATACCCATTTTCTCCCAAAAGAGGCTAAAACCAACAAAAACATTGCTTAGAAGTAGTAAACCGCTTTGTTAGTGTTTCTATTGTCAAAATGTATCACAATCCAATGCATTTGACTAATTATAAGAGTTAGAGATGGATACGGAGTGTTTGGACAACACTTATACCCATTTTCTCCCAAAAGAGGCTAAAACCAACAAAAACATTGCTTAGAAGTAGTAAACCGCTTTGTTAGTGTTTCTATTGTCAAAATGTATCACAATCCAATGCATTTGACTAATTATAAGAGTTAGAGATGGATACGGAGTGTTTGGACAACACTTATACCCATTTTCTCCCAAAAGAGGCTAAAACCAACAAAAACATTGCTTAGAAGTAGTAAACCGCTTTGTTAGTGTTTCTATTGTCAAAATGTATCACAATCCAATGCATTTGACTAATTATAAGAGTTAGAGATGGATACGGAGTGTTTAGACAACACTTATACCCATTTTCTCCCAAAAGAGGCTAAAACCAACAAAAACATTGCTTAGAAGTAGTAAACCGCTTTGTTAGTGTTTCTATTGTCAAAATGTATCACAATCCAATGCATTTGACTAATTATAAGAGTTAGAGATGGATACGGAGTGTTTGGACAACACTTATACCCATTTTCTCCCAAAAGAGGCTAAAACCAACAAAAACATTGCTTAGAAGTAGTAAACCGCTTTGTTAGTGTTTCTATTGTCAAAATGTATCACAATCCAATGCATTTGACTAATTATAAGAGTTAGAGATGGTACGGAGTGTTTGGACAACACTTATACCCATTTTCTCCCAAAAGAGGCTAAAACCAACAAAAACATTGCTTAGAAGTAGTAAACCGCTTTG
The DNA here is from genome assembly GCA_011420285.2 of Erysimum cheiranthoides. Lineage (NCBI taxonomy): Eukaryota > Viridiplantae > Streptophyta > Magnoliopsida > Brassicales > Brassicaceae > Erysimum > Erysimum cheiranthoides. The sequence goes on along the minus strand of CM022183.2, from coordinate 3,683,414 downwards.
TTAGTGTTTCTATTGTCAAAATGTATCACAATCCAATGCATTTGACTAATTATAAGAGTTAGAGATGGTTACGGAGTGTTTGGACAACACTTATACCCATTTTCTCCCAAAAGAGGCTAAAACCAACAAAAACATTGCTTAGAAGTAGTAAACCGCTTTGTTAGTGTTTCTATTGTCAAAATGTATCACAATCCAATGCATTTGACTAATTATAAGAGTTAGAGATGGTTACGGAGTGTTTGGACAACACTTATACCCATTTTCTCCCAAAAGAGGCTAAAACCAACAAAAACATTGCTTAGAAGTAGTAAACCGCTTTGTTAGTGTTTCTATTGTCAAAATGTATCACAATCCAATGCATTTGACTAATTATAAGAGTTAGAGATGGTTACGGAGTGTTTGGACAACACTTATACCCATTTTCTCCCAAAAGAGGCTAAAACCAACAAAAACATTGCTTAGAAGTAGTAAACCGCTTTGTTAGTGTTTCTATTGTCAAAATGTATCACAATCCAATGCATTTGACTAATTATAAGAGTTAGAGATGGATACGGAGTGTTTGGACAACACTTATACCCATTTTCTCCCAAAAGAGGCTAAAACCAACAAAAACATTGCTTAGAAGTAGTAAACCGCTTTGTTAGTGTTTCTATTGTCAAAATGTATCACAATCCAATGCATTTGACTAATTATAAGAGTTAGAGATGGTTACGGAGTGTTTGGACAACACTTATACCCATTTTCTCCCAAAAGAGGCTAAAACCAACAAAAACATTGCTTAGAAGTAGTAAACCGCTTTGTTAGTGTTTCTATTGTCAAAATGTATCACAATCCAATGCATTTGACTAATTATAAGAGTTAGAGATGGTTACGGAGTGTTTGGACAACACTTATACCCATTTTCTCCCAAAAGAGGCTAAAACCAACAAAAACATTGCTTAGAAGTAGTAAACCGCTTTGTTAGTGTTTCTATTGTCAAAATGTATCACAATCCAATGCATTTGACTAATTATAAGAGTTAGAGATGGTTACGGAGTGTTTGGACAACACTTATACCCATTTTCTCCCAAAAGAGGCTAAAACCAACAAAAACATTGCTTAGAAGTAGTAAACCGCTTTGTTAGTGTTTCTATTGTCAAAATGTATCACAATCCAATGCATTTGACTAATTATAAGAGTTAGAGATGGTTACGGAGTGTTTGGACAACACTTATACCCATTTTCTCCCAAAAGAGGCTAAAACCAACAAAAACATTGCTTAGAAGTAGTAAACCGCTTTGTTAGTGTTTCTATTGTCAAAATGTATCACAATCCAATGCATTTGACTAATTATAAGAGTTAGAGATGGTTACGGAGTGTTTGGACAACACTTATACCCATTTTCTCCCAAAAGAGGCTAAAACCAACAAAAACATTGCTTAGAAGTAGTAAACCGCTTTGTTAGTGTTTCTATTGTCAAAATGTATCACAATCCAATGCATTTGACTAATTATAAGAGTTAGAGATGGTTACGGAGTGTTTGGACAACACTTATACCCATTTTCTCCCAAAAGAGGCTAAAACCAACAAAAACATTGCTTAGAAGTAGTAAACCGCTTTGTTAGTGTTTCTATTGTCAAAATGTATCACAATCCAATGCATTTGACTAATTATAAGAGTTAGAGATGGTTACGGAGTGTTTGGACAACACTTATACCCATTTTCTCCCAAAAGAGGCTAAAACCAACAAAAACATTGCTTAGAAGTAGTAAACCGCTTTGTTAGTGTTTCTATTGTCAAAATGTATCACAATCCAATGCATTTGACTAATTATAAGAGTTAGAGATGGATTACGGAGTGTTTGGACAACACTTATACCCATTTTCTCCCAAAAGAGGCTAAAACCAACAAAAACATTGCTTAGAAGTAGTAAACCGCTTTGTTAGTGTTTCTATTGTCAAAATGTATCACAATCCAATGCATTTGACTAATTATAAGAGTTAGAGATGGTTACGGAGTGTTTGGACAACACTTATACCCATTTTCTCCCAAAAGAGGCTAAAACCAACAAAAACATTGCTTAGAAGTAGTAAACCGCTTTGTTAGTGTTTCTATTGTCAAAATGTATCACAATCCAATGCATTTGACTAATTATAAGAGTTAGAGATGGTTACGGAGTGTTTGGACAACACTTATACCCATTTTCTCCCAAAAGAGGCTAAAACCAACAAAAACATTGCTTAGAAGTAGTAAACCGCTTTGTTAGTGTTTCTATTGTCAAAATGTATCACAATCCAATGCATTTGACTAATTATAAGAGTTAGAGATGGTTACGGAGTGTTTGGACAACACTTATACCCATTTTCTCCCAAAAGAGGCTAAAACCAACAAAAACATTGCTTAGAAGTAGTAAACCGCTTTGTTAGTGTTTCTATTGTCAAAATGTATCACAATCCAATGCATTTGACTAATTATAAGAGTTAGAGATGGATACGGAGTGTTTGGACAACACTTATACCCATTTTCTCCCAAAAGAGGCTAAAACCAACAAAAACATTGCTTAGAAGTAGTAAACCGCTTTGTTAGTGTTTCTATTGTCAAAATGTATCACAATCCAATGCATTTGACTAATTATAAGAGTTAGAGATGGATACGGAGTGTTTGGACAACACTTATACCCATTTTCTCCCAAAAGAGGCTAAAACCAACAAAAACATTGCTTAGAAGTAGTAAACCGCTTTGTTAGTGTTTCTATTGTCAAAATGTATCACAATCCAATGCATTTGACTAATTATAAGAGTTAGAGATGGATTACGGAGTGTTTAGACAACACTTATACCCATTTTCTCCCAAAAGAGGCTAAAACCAACAAAAACATTGCTTAGAAGTAGTAAACCGCTTTGTTAGTGTTTCTATTGTCAAAATGTATCACAATCCAATGCATTTGACTAATTATAAGAGTTAGAGATGGTTACGGAGTGTTTGGACAACACTTATACCCATTTTCTCCCAAAAGAGGCTAAAACCAACAAAAACATTGCTTAGAAGTAGTAAACCGCTTTGTTAGTGTTTCTATTGTCAAAATGTATCACAATCCAATGCATTTGACTAATTATAAGAGTTAGAGATGGTTACGGAGTGTTTGGACAACACTTATACCCATTTTCTCCCAAAAGAGGCTAAAACCAACAAAAACATTGCTTAGAAGTAGTAAACCGCTTTGTTAGTGTTTCTATTGTCAAAATGTATCACAATCCAATGCATTTGACTAATTATAAGAGTTAGAGATGGTACGGAGTGTTTGGACAACACTTATACCCATTTTCTCCCAAAAGAGGCTAAAACCAACAAAAACATTGCTTAGAAGTAGTAAACCGCTTTGTTAGTGTTTCTATTGTCAAAATGTATCACAATCCAATGCATTTGACTAATTATAAGAGTTAGAGATGGTTACGGAGTGTTTGGACAACACTTATACCCATTTTCTCCCAAAAGAGGCTAAAACCAACAAAAACATTGCTTAGAAGTAGTAAACCGCTTTGTTAGTGTTTCTATTGTCAAAATGTATCACAATCCAATGCATTTGACTAATTATAAGAGTTAGAGATGGTTACGGAGTGTTTGGACAACACTTATACCCATTTTCTCCCAAAAGAGGCTAAAACCAACAAAAACATTGCTTAGAAGTAGTAAACCGCTTTGTTAGTGTTTCTATTGTCAAAATGTATCACAATCCAATGCATTTGACTAATTATAAGAGTTAGAGATGGTTACGGAGTGTTTGGACAACACTTATACCCATTTTCTCCCAAAAGAGGCTAAAACCAACAAAAACATTGCTTAGAAGTAGTAAACCGCTTTGTTAGTGTTTCTATTGTCAAAATGTATCACAATCCAATGCATTTGACTAATTATAAGAGTTAGAGATGGTTACGGAGTGTTTGGACAACACTTATACCCATTTTCTCCCAAAAGAGGCTAAAACCAACAAAAACATTGCTTAGAAGTAGTAAACCGCTTTGTTAGTGTTTCTATTGTCAAAATGTATCACAATCCAATGCATTTGACTAATTATAAGAGTTAGAGATGGATACGGAGTGTTTAGACAACACTTATACCCATTTTCTCCCAAAAGAGGCTAAAACCAACAAAAACATTGCTTAGAAGTAGTAAACCGCTTTGTTAGTGTTTCTATTGTCAAAATGTATCACAATCCAATGCATTTGACTAATTATAAGAGTTAGAGATGGATTACGGAGTGTTTAGACAACACTTATACCCATTTTCTCCCAAAAGAGGCTAAAACCAACAAAAACATTGCTTAGAAGTAGTAAACCGCTTTGTTAGTGTTTCTATTGTCAAAATGTATCACAATCCAATGCATTTGACTAATTATAAGAGTTAGAGATGGATACGGAGTGTTTGGACAACACTTATACCCATTTTCTCCCAAAAGAGGCTAAAACCAACAAAAACATTGCTTAGAAGTAGTAAACCGCTTTGTTAGTGTTTCTATTGTCAAAATGTATCACAATCCAATGCATTTGACTAATTATAAGAGTTAGAGATGGATACGGAGTGTTTGGACAACACTTATACCCATTTTCTCCCAAAAGAGGCTAAAACCAACAAAAACATTGCTTAGAAGTAGTAAACCGCTTTGTTAGTGTTTCTATTGTCAAAATGTATCACAATCCAATGCATTTGACTAATTATAAGAGTTAGAGATGGATACGGAGTGTTTGGACAACACTTATACCCATTTTCTCCCAAAAGAGGCTAAAACCAACAAAAACATTGCTTAGAAGTAGTAAACCGCTTTGTTAGTGTTTCTATTGTCAAAATGTATCACAATCCAATGCATTTGACTAATTATAAGAGTTAGAGATGGATACGGAGTGTTTGGACAACACTTATACCCATTTTCTCCCAAAAGAGGCTAAAACCAACAAAAACATTGCTTAGAAGTAGTAAACCGCTTTGTTAGTGTTTCTATTGTCAAAATGTATCACAATCCAATGCATTTGACTAATTATAAGAGTTAGAGATGGTTACGGAGTGTTTGGACAACACTTATACCCATTTTCTCCCAAAAGAGGCTAAAACCAACAAAAACATTGCTTAGAAGTAGTAAACCGCTTTGTTAGTGTTTCTATTGTCAAAATGTATCACAATCCAATGCATTTGACTAATTATAAGAGTTAGAGATGGTTACGGAGTGTTTGGACAACACTTATACCCATTTTCTCCCAAAAGAGGCTAAAACCAACAAAAACATTGCTTAGAAGTAGTAAACCGCTTTGTTAGTGTTTCTATTGTCAAAATGTATCACAATCCAATGCATTTGACTAATTATAAGAGTTAGAGATGGTTACGGAGTGTTTGGACAACACTTTATACCCATTTTCTCCCAAAAGAGGCTAAAACCAACAAAAACATTGCTTAGAAGTAGTAAACCGCTTTGTTAGTGTTTCTATTGTCAAAATGTATCACAATCCAATGCATTTGACTAATTATAAGAGTTAGAGATGGATACGGAGTGTTTAGACAACACTTATACCCATTTTCTCCCAAAAGAGGCTAAAACCAACAAAAACATTGCTTAGAAGTAGTAAACCGCTTTGTTAGTGTTTCTATTGTCAAAATGTATCACAATCCAATGCATTTGACTAATTATAAGAGTTAGAGATGGTTACGGAGTGTTTAGGACAACACTTATACCCATTTTCTCCCAAAAGAGGCTAAAACCAACAAAAACATTGCTTAGAAGTAGTAAACCGCTTTGTTAGTGTTTCTATTGTCAAAATGTATCACAATCCAATGCATTTGACTAATTATAAGAGTTAGAGATGGTTACGGAGTGTTTGGACAACACTTATACCCATTTTCTCCCAAAAGAGGCTAAAACCAACAAAAACATTGCTTAGAAGTAGTAAACCGCTTTGTTAGTGTTTCTATTGTCAAAATGTATCACAATCCAATGCATTTGACTAATTATAAGAGTTAGAGATGGTTACGGAGTGTTTGGACAACACTTATACCCATTTTCTCCCAAAAGAGGCTAAAACCAACAAAAACATTGCTTAGAAGTAGTAAACCGCTTTGTTAGTGTTTCTATTGTCAAAATGTATCACAATCCAATGCATTTGACTAATTATAAGAGTTAGAGATGGTTACGGAGTGTTTGGACAACACTTATACCCATTTTCTCCCAAAAGAGGCTAAAACCAACAAAAACATTGCTTAGAAGTAGTAAACCGCTTTGTTAGTGTTTCTATTGTCAAAATGTATCACAATCCAATGCATTTGACTAATTATAAGAGTTAGAGATGGTTACGGAGTGTTTGGACAACACTTATACCCATTTTCTCCCAAAAGAGGCTAAAACCAACAAAAACATTGCTTAGAAGTAGTAAACCGCTTTGTTAGTGTTTCTATTGTCAAAATGTATCACAATCCAATGCATTTGACTAATTATAAGAGTTAGAGATGGTTACGGAGTGTTTGGACAACACTTATACCCATTTTCTCCCAAAAGAGGCTAAAACCAACAAAAACATTGCTTAGAAGTAGTAAACCGCTTTGTTAGTGTTTCTATTGTCAAAATGTATCACAATCCAATGCATTTGACTAATTATAAGAGTTAGAGATGGTTACGGAGTGTTTGGACAACACTTATACCCATTTTCTCCCAAAAGAGGCTAAAACCAACAAAAACATTGCTTAGAAGTAGTAAACCGCTTTGTTAGTGTTTCTATTGTCAAAATGTATCACAATCCAATGCATTTGACTAATTATAAGAGTTAGAGATGGTTACGGAGTGTTTGGACAACACTTATACCCATTTTCTCCCAAAAGAGGCTAAAACCAACAAAAACATTGCTTAGAAGTAGTAAACCGCTTTGTTAGTGTTTCTATTGTCAAAATGTATCACAATCCAATGCATTTGACTAATTATAAGAGTTAGAGATGGTTACGGAGTGTTTGGACAACACTTATACCCATTTTCTCCCAAAAGAGGCTAAAACCAACAAAAACATTGCTTAGAAGTAGTAAACCGCTTTGTTAGTGTTTCTATTGTCAAAATGTATCACAATCCAATGCATTTGACTAATTATAAGAGTTAGAGATGGATTACGGAGTGTTTAGACAACACTTATACCCATTTTCTCCCAAAAGAGGCTAAAACCAACAAAAACATTGCTTAGAAGTAGTAAACCGCTTTGTTAGTGTTTCTATTGTCAAAATGTATCACAATCCAATGCATTTGACTAATTATAAGAGTTAGAGATGGTTACGGAGTGTTTGGACAACACTTATACCCATTTTCTCCCAAAAGAGGCTAAAACCAACAAAAACATTGCTTAGAAGTAGTAAACCGCTTTGTTAGTGTTTCTATTGTCAAAATGTATCACAATCCAATGCATTTGACTAATTATAAGAGTTAGAGATGGTTACGGAGTGTTTGGACAACATTTATACCCATTTTCTCCCAAAAGAGGCTAAAACCAACAAAAACATTGCTTAGAAGTAGTAAACCGCTTTGTTAGTGTTTCTATTGTCAAAATGTATCACAATCCAATGCATTTGACTAATTATAAGAGTTAGAGATGGTTACGGAGTGTTTGGACAACACTTATACCCATTTTCTCCCAAAAGAGGCTAAAACCAACAAAAACATTGCTTAGAAGTAGTAAACCGCTTTGTTAGTGTTTCTATTGTCAAAATGTATCACAATCCAATGCATTTGACTAATTATAAGAGTTAGAGATGGTTACGGAGTGTTTGGACAACACTTATACCCATTTTCTCCCAAAAGAGGCTAAAACCAACAAAAACATTGCTTAGAAGTAGTAAACCGCTTTGTTAGTGTTTCTATTGTCAAAATGTATCACAATCCAATGCATTTGACTAATTATAAGAGTTAGAGATGGTTACGGAGTGTTTGGACAACATTTATACCCATTTTCTCCCAAAAGAGGCTAAAACCAACAAAAACATTGCTTAGAAGTAGTAAACCGCTTTGTTAGTGTTTCTATTGTCAAAATGTATCACAATCCAATGCATTTGACTAATTATAAGAGTTAGAGATGGTTACGGAGTGTTTGGACAACACTTATACCCATTTTCTCCCAAAAGAGGCTAAAACCAACAAAAACATTGCTTAGAAGTAGTAAACCGCTTTGTTAGTGTTTCTATTGTCAAAATGTATCACAATCCAATGCATTTGACTAATTATAAGAGTTAGAGATGGTTACGGAGTGTTTGGACAACACTTATACCCATTTTCTCCCAAAAGAGGCTAAAACCAACAAAAACATTGCTTAGAAGTAGTAAACCGCTTTGTTAGTGTTTCTATTGTCAAAATGTATCACAATCCAATGCATTTGACTAATTATAAGAGTTAGAGATGGTTACGGAGTGTTTGGACAACACTTATACCCATTTTCTCCCAAAAGAGGCTAAAACCAACAAAAACATTGCTTAGAAGTAGTAAACCGCTTTGTTAGTGTTTCTATTGTCAAAATGTATCACAATCCAATGCATTTGACTAATTATAAGAGTTAGAGATGGTTACGGAGTGTTTGGACAACATTTATACCCATTTTCTCCCAAAAGAGGCTAAAACCAACAAAAACATTGCTTAGAAGTAGTAAACCGCTTTGTTAGTGTTTCTATTGTCAAAATGTATCACAATCCAATGCATTTGACTAATTATAAGAGTTAGAGATGGATACGGAGTGTTTGGACAACACTTATACCCATTTTCTCCCAAAAGAGGCTAAAACCAACAAAAACATTGCTTAGAAGTAGTAAACCGCTTTGTTAGTGTTTCTATTGTCAAAATGTATCACAATCCAATGCATTTGACTAATTATAAGAGTTAGAGATGGTTACGGAGTGTTTGGACAACACTTTATACCCATTTTCTCCCAAAAGAGGCTAAAACCAACAAAAACATTGCTTAGAAGTAGTAAACCGCTTTGTTAGTGTTTCTATTGTCAAAATGTATCACAATCCAATGCATTTGACTAATTATAAGAGTTAGAGATGGATACGGAGTGTTTAGACAACACTTATACCCATTTTCTCCCAAAGGAGGCTAAAACCAACAAAAACATTGCTTAGAAGTAGTAAACCGCTTTGTTAGTGTTTCTATTGTCAAAATGTATCACAATCCAATGCATTTGACTAATTATAAGAGTTAGAGATGGATACGGAGTGTTTAGACAACACTTATACCCATTTTCTCCCAAAAGAGGCTAAAACCAACAAAAACATTGCTTAGAAGTAGTAAACCGCTTTGTTAGTGTTTCTATTGTCAAAATGTATCACAATCCAATGCATTTGACTAATTATAAGAGTTAGAGATGGATACGGAGTGTTTAGGACAACACTTATACCCATTTTCTCCCAAAAGAGGCTAAAACCAACAAAACATTGCTTAGAAGTAGTAAACCGCTTTGTTAGTGTTTCTATTGTCAAAATGTATCACAATCCAATGCATTTGACTAATTATAAGAGTTAGAGATGGTTACGGAGTGTTTGGACAACATTTATACCCATTTTCTCCCAAAAGAGGCTAAAACCAACAAAAACATTGCTTAGAAGTAGTAAACCGCTTTGTTAGTGTTTCTGATGTGATAATGGATAGCTCAAACAATGGAGATAAAGAGCAGCTTGAACCTGAGGAGCTTGGAGCTAAGGAGCAGCTTGAAGATGAAGCGGATGGAGCTAAAGAGGAAGAAGCTTTGCATGTTTCTAATGGTCCCATGACAAGATCAAAGACGAAGCTACTTAATCAAGCCATCACAACACTTCTACATCAAATTCAGGGCAGTCTTAAACAAGATGCTTGTCCAGCCACACTGGTTGTGATTCAAGCTGTTTAAGCAACAACAATGGAGGTGTGTGGCTTGCACTCTTTTTCCCTCCTCTTGGTTTTGTCCCATTGGGTTTTTCCAAGAGAGGTTTTTAATGAGGCAAGTTCACACACTCTTTCACAAGCCCATTGTTGTTTCGAGGCCCATATCTACAAAGGAAGGGGATAAGTCTGTTTTGAATTCAAATTTAGTCTTTGTGTGCTTTTATTGTGTTTCTCTTTCCCTAGGACGAATTTCTCTCTTCCCTATCTCTTAGACTTCTTTATATTTCGTTCTCCCCTTTGTAAAACACTTATCAAACTTTTTCTTATCAAAATCTCTTTCTGATTCTGTTTGATCACGAGTTTGTGTGTGAAGCATAATCTCAACTTGAAACTGCTTTGGTGCGTTTATCCTGGCAGAATCGAGCCCGAAAGTTCAAAGGAAATTCCGCAACCTTTGAAAGTTTCTCTCAAACCCTAATCGTTCAACACCACTAGATCATCAACCACACGGAGTGATTTCAAGGGGCTGTGATTCTCTAACCAGAATCATATCAAGTGGTATCAGAGCCACTTCGTGTCAGGTTGTATCCATTCAAACCGTTCATCTTCCGTTTGTGTTTCGATTTGTAATTCTGTGACTGTTAGGATTCCGTCGCACGTATCTGTTGCTAGGATTGCTAGAATTCGATATCGTCTTACCAACTTGTTCTTGACGATCTGAACTGTTAGAATATCAATTTTCGTCATCATCTGATTCGTATAACTTGTCGTTTCGTCTTTCGAATCCGAGCTGTTCTGTTTGAATTTTCTAAGTTTGTTGAATTTTGAACTGTTCGAATTTCAGCAACTATTTCTTTGTCTTAGAACTAGTTACTGGTGATTTGTGTGTTTAATTGTTTCAGGAACCATGTCTGAAGACGATGAAGAAACGCGTCGTACCATGAAAAACAACAAGTTATTGCTCGATGCTCTTACAGCAAAAATGGGAGCGATGATGGATGAAAGGTTCGAAGCGTATAGGCATGAGCGTGTCAATTCTGATCCCAACAGAGAAAGAACCAGAAGAGAGCATAGAAATCCTACAGAGGCTGGAGATTCAGTGAGCCATTACAGTCAATCCTCCAAACAAAACAGCCATAGAAGAAGAAGATGTGATAGAGAAGAAACAGTTTGTGCTAGAGATAATCTGGCTGGTTCGAGGTTACGAATTCCTTCTTTTCAAGGCACCAACGATCCAGATAAATATTTAGAGTGGGAAAAGAAGATTGAGCTCGTGTTCAATTGCCAAAAGTATTCTGAAGAAAGCAAAGTGATAGTTGCATCAAGTGAATTTCAGAATTATGCACTAAGCTGGTGGGATCAATTGGTTACTACGAGGAGACGTGTAGGGGATTATCCAGTAGAGACTTGGATTCAAATGAAGACCATAATGAGAAAGAGATTCGTGCCAAGTCACTACCATAGAGAGCTACAACCAAAGAGACCCCAAGAGAAGCCCAATTGGAAAAGCAGACCAGCAAGAGATGAAGCAAATCAAGACTACTACAGCCATGAGGTTCAGAGAAGCTTTAAGCAAACTAAGGCACTTCAGAGCCAGTTGAGTACACAAAAAGTTTATGAAGAAGTGCACAAGCAAGTGATGGAGGCGTTTAAGGCTGTTGAGAAAAGCCAAAAGAAAAATTCAAGCACCACACAATCTGATGGTTCTAAAACTGCAAAGGAGAAACCAAGCTGTCTTGAGAAGGAAATAGTTATTCAAAAATCAGAATCAGATCAGTCTTTACCAATCTGCAAGGAGCTCATTGTGCTAGAAGAAAATTCTGAAAACAACACCAAAGAGAAGAAGGAGACTCAACTAGACAATGTTGTTCAAAACAAGCTACACTTAGGCAGCAAGGAAGAGCAAACTGAAAACAAATCTTTGAAACAGCTCACCTCTTTGCAAGCTAAGTGTACTCTTTCCTATATTCAATCTGATTTTGTGCTTGGTAAACTAACCCATTCAGAACTGGTGCAACCGAGTAGTATTGTTTGTTCTTCACAGAATTTAGAGGAAAAATCATCAGAAGAAGCACAAAGAAGTTTGCCACTACTTAGTGAATTGGAGCAGCCAACCAGCCATGTGCCAAAACATGTCATTATGCCTTTTCCTTGTGACTACCCAAGAATGCACTGTAAGGAAATTGATTTGGTTAGGACAGAGCCTAATTTGTTTGTGATGGTTTCTGCACTAGATGAAAAACGTTTTGGTTTAGAAAATGTGAAAGAATTTCGTGTTTCAAAGTCTGATTTTGACAAAATGATTCCAACTTTTGAAACATTCTCACTTGAAAAGTTCTTTAAGCCAAAAAGTTTTCTGTTTGATCCATTTCCTGAATTTAACTCTTCTTTGAGAGTTTCTTTGTGTAGCAATGCATTTGAGCTATTTAGAACTAAAACTGAATGTGCATCTGCTAAATCTTTTTCTGAATTGAAAAATATGTTGTGTGAATCAAATTTGCTGAATGTGCTTTGCAAGCCGAGTTTGAAAGATCATGTTTTTGAACTCTCTACTTCAAGTATAATGCACTTGTTCTGTCCCATGAGTGTTCAGAAAGGAACAGGAGCCATAGCAAAGCATAAGTACTTTGGAGAAGAACTCACGTGTTCTATTCAAATCAAGGAGAATCATTCTGGGATGTGGAACTGGAAGTACCTGAGCAAAACAACCTCAGCCACCCAAGGATGCTTCATTCTAAAACCATACTTTAATAATGACAACAAGATTATCTATTTGATCTTTGTCTTTGTGTCTGAATTGTTTCCTTTTGATGTAGGAGATCTTGCGTTCTTAAAGTTTAAATCAACAAACCAAGAGCTTGGAACTGTATTGAAAGATTCTTCAATGATCAAAGATGAACCACCAGATCCAATACTTATGTTCAGACCCAACTATCATTTCCAAAAAGCAATCATGACACAAGCCAGATACAAAGAAATGGTGATTCCAAAGGTAAGTATCTTTATTCCCAAGGATTCTTTAATCTATGATCACGCAGATATGATCCTCTTGTCTTTGTCAAAAGAGCCATATACAGGATTTGGAGAAATCTTGAAGCGCATAAGCAGAACTGAAAAGAAAGAGAAAGACAAACGATTGAAGCCACCTGATTTGGACCAGGAAAAACATCAAGAAGACATCAGCTTCATATTGCTCAAAGAAAAACCACCAGATTTGCATCAACTTCAAACCAACATGATCACCGAGAAAAATGAAAAGGGAAGTTGTTTTCAAAAGTCTAAGTTACAGTTTGTTTATAAAGAGACTCTTATGAGTCTAACTAATCCTGAGCAGGTTATTCCTAGCAAAATTAAGTGTCTCTTGCAGGAATTTGAAGAAAACAACCCAGGAGGATTACCACCGTTCTTTGGACTTGAACATCAATTCATTGATGAATCTGGAGCACCTAGTAAGACATTTCTTTATCTCATTCAGAGCAAGCAAGGTAAGAAACACGTTGTACCTAATTCAACGACCCAAAGGTATGAATTTCTTACTATACCCGATGTTAGGTTGCTAGAGTTTGAGCATGCTAAAAAGTCTCACGATTCAATTGATGGAATTAAAGTTGTGTTTCAGTCTTATGATCAGTTTACATATGAGAAGTTCATTAGAACTAAAGGATTTATGCTTGATAAAATTAAACTGTTTGAGCTTAATTGTTTCTTGAATGATTCTGTGTTTGTGTTTGATAATCTCTCTAAGATAGCCTACTGCATTTCATACGTTAAAACTGAAAAGGCTTTATCTATTTCAAATCCATTCACTGAAAGTTTTGATATTCTAGTTTATAACCAAATCTTTGATGATCATGCTAAGTATATGAAATCTTATTTAGATGATTTAAGAAAGAACCTGTTTGTTGAAGAAAAGAAGTATACCTTTTGCACCTATGATCCTGTTTTTCGAGTATTTGTTGTGAAAGCGCAGGGTGTACAACGTGAAGGAATGAAAGCTCATGCACCAGAAACGTGGATATTTAACTTGTGGCTAATGAGGTTTACTGTTCAAGTTGATTATGACCCATGGAAGCATTTGAGAAATGAGCAGGATAAGTGGCAAGAAAGCAAAAGGCAGTGCAGAATGATCTTTGACCCTGGCGGATGTTGCTGGAACCAAATGAAATGTTCTCCAATCAACAAAAAGATCCATCTGAGGCGAAGAAGCGATTCTCCAATTCAAGTCTTTGAGCTGACAAATGAAGGTAAGTATAATCTGAGTTTAAGTTCCAACTTTTCTAACTTAATCCCTTTTGTTGCAGAAGAAGCAGATTTGAGGACAAATCTTTTTCAAGAGGGAGGGGATGATGTGATAATGGATAGCTCAAACAATGGAGATAAAGAGCAGCTTGAACCTGAGGAGCTTGGAGCTAAGGAGCAGCTTGAAGATGAAGCGGATGGAGCTAAAGAGGAAGAAGCTTTGCATGTTTCTAATGGTCCCATGACAAGATCAAAGACGAAGCTACTTAATCAAGCCATCACAACACTTCTACATCAAATTCAGGGCAGTCTTAAACAAGATGCTTGTCCAGCCACACTGGTTGTGATTCAAGCCGTTTAAGCAACAACAATGGAGGTGTGTGGCTTGCACTCTTTTTCCCTCCTCTTGGTTTTGTCCCATTGGGTTTTTCCAAGAGAGGTTTTTAATGAGGCAAGTTCACACACTCTTTCACAAGCCCATTGTTGTTTCGAGGCCCATATCTACAAAGGAAGGGGATAAGTCTGTTTTGAATTCAAATTAGTCTTTGTGTGCTTTTATTGTGTTTCTCTTTCCCTAGGACGAATTTCTCTCTTCCCTATCTCTTAGACTTCTTTATATTTCGTTCTCCCCTTTGTAAAACACTCATCAAACTTTTTCTTATCAAAATCTCTTTCTGATTCTGTTTGATCACGAGTTTGTGTGTGAAGCATAATCTCAACTTGAAACTGCTTTGGTGCGTTTATCCTGGCAGAATCGAGCCCGAAAGTTCAAAGGAAATTCCGCAACCTTTGAAAGTTTCTCTCAAACCCTAATCGTTCAACACCACTAGATCATCAACCACACGGAGTGATTTCAAGGGGCTGTGATTCTCTAACCAGAATCATATCAAATGCATTTGACTAATTATAAGAGTTAGAGATGGATACGGAGTGTTTAGACAACACTTATACCCATTTGCTCCCAAAAGATGCTAAAACCAACAAAAACATTGCTTAGAAGTAGTAAACCGCTTTGTTAGTGTTTCTATTGTCAAAATGTATCACAATCCAATGCATTTGACTAATTATAAGAGTTAGAGATGGATACGGAGTGTTAGACAACACTTATACCCATTTTCTCCCAAAAGAGGCTAAAACCAACAAAAACATTGCTTAGAAGTAGTAAACCGCTTTGTTAGTGTTTCTATTGTCAAAATGTATCACAATCCAATGCATTTGACTAATTATAAGAGTTAGAGATGGATACGGAGTGTTAGACAACACTTATACCCATTTTCTCCCAAAAGAGGCTAAAACCAACAAAACATTGCTTAGAAGTAGTAAACCGCTTTGTTAGTGTTTCTATTGTCAAAATGTATCACAATCCAATGCATTTGACTAATTATAAGAGTTAGAGATGGATACGGAGTGTTTAGACAACACTTATACCCATTTTCTCCCAAAAGAGGCTAAAACCAACAAAAACATTGCTTAGAAGTAGTAAACCGCTTTGTTAGTGTTTCTATTGTCAAAATGTATCACAATCCAATGCATTTGACTAATTATAAGAGTTAGAGATGGATACGGAGTGTTTAGACAACACTTATACCCATTTTCTCCCAAAAGAGGCTAAAACCAACAAAAACATTGCTTAGAAGTAGTAAACCGCTTTGTTAGTGTTTCTATTGTCAAAATGTATCACAATCCAATGCATTTGACTAATTATAAGAGTTAGAGATGGATACGGAGTGTTTAGACAACACTTATACCCATTTTCTCCCAAAAGAGGCTAAAACCAACAAAAACATTGCTTAGAAGTAGTAAACCGCTTTGTTAGTGTTTCTATTGTCAAAATGTATCACAATCCAATGCATTTGACTAATTATAAGAGTTAGAGATGGTTACGGAGTGTTTGGACAACACTTATACCCATTTTCTCCCAAAAGAGGCTAAAACCAACAAAAACATTGCTTAGAAGTAGTAAACCGCTTTGTTAGTGTTTCTATTGTCAAAATGTATCACAATCCAATGCATTTGACTAATTATAAGAGTTAGAGATGGTTACGGAGTGTTTGGACAACACTTATACCCATTTTCTCCCAAAAGAGGCTAAAACCAACAAAAACATTGCTTAGAAGTAGTAAACCGCTTTGTTAGTGTTTCTATTGTCAAAATGTATCACAATCCAATGCATTTGACTAAGTATAAGAGTTAGAGATGGTTACGGAGTGTTTAGACAACACTTATACCCATTTTCTCCCAAAAGAGGCTAAAACCAACAAAAACATTGCTTAGAAGTAGTAAACCGCTTTGTTAGTGTTTCTATTGTCAAAATGTATCACAATCCAATGCATTTGACTAATTATAAGAGTTAGAGATGGTTACGGAGTGTTAGACAACACTTATACCCATTTTCTCCCAAAAGAGGCTAAAACCAACAAAAACATTGCTTAGAAGTAGTAAACCGCTTTGTTAGTGTTTCTATTGTCAAAATGTATCACAATCCAATGCATTTGACTAATTATAAGAGTTAGAGATGGATACGGAGTGTTTAGACAACACTTATACCCATTTTCTCCCAAAAGAGGCTAAAACCAACAAAAACATTGCTTAGAAGTAGTAAACCGCTTTGTTAGTGTTTCTATTGTCAAAATGTATCACAATCCAATGCATTTGACTAATTATAAGAGTTAGAGATGGTTACGGAGTGTTTAGACAACACTTATACCCATTTTCTCCCAAAAGAGGCTAAAACCAACAAAAACATTGCTTAGAAGTAGTAAACCGCTTTGTTAGTGTTTCTATTGTCAAAATGTATCACAATCCAATGCATTTGACTAATTATAAGAGTTAGAGATGGATACGGAGTGTTTGGACAACATTATACCCATT
>CM022183.2:3640094-3657709 GCA_011420285.2 Erysimum cheiranthoides | reverse complement strand
ATCAAATAGATAATCTTGTTGTCATTATTAAAGTATGGTTTTAGAATGAAGCATCCTTGGGTGGCTGAGGTTGTTTTGCTCAGGTACTTCCAGTTCAAATCCCAGAATGATTCTCCTTGATTTGAATAGAACACGTGAGTTCTTCTCCAAAGTACTTATGCTTTGCTATGGCTCCTGTTCCTTTCTGAACACTCATGGGACAGAACAAGTGCATTATACTTGAAGTAGAGAGTTCAAAAACATGATCTTTCAAACTCGGCTTGCAAAGCACATTCAGCAAATTTGATTCACACAACATATTTTTCAATTCAGAAAAAGATTTAGCAGATGCACATTCAGTTTTAGTTCTAAATAGCTCAAATGCATTGCTACACAAAGAAACTCTCAAAGAAGAGTTAAATTCAGGAAATGGATCAAACAGAAAACTTTTTGGCTTAAAGAACTTTTCAAGTGAGAATGTTTCAAAAGTTGGAATCATTTTGTCAAAATCAGACTTTGAAACACGAAATTCTTTCACATTTTCTAAACCAAAACGTTTTTCATCTAGTGCAGAAACCATCACAAACAAATTAGGCTCTGTCCTAACCAAATCAATTTCCTTACAGTGCATTCTTGGGTAGTCACAAGGAAAAGGCATAATGACATGTTTTGGCACATGGCTGGTTGGCTGCTCCAATTCACTAAGTAGTGGCAAACTTCTTTGTGCTTCTTCTGATGATTTTTCCTCTAAATTCTGTGAAGAACAAACAATACTACTCGGTTGCACCAGTTCTGAATGGGTTAGTTTACCAAGCACAAAATCAGATTGAATATAGGAAAGAGTACACTTAGCTTGCAAAGAGGTGAGCTGTTTCAAAGATTTGTTTTCAGTTTGCTCTTCCTTGCTGCCTAAGTGTAGCTTGTTTTGAACAACATTGTCTAGTTGAGTCTCCTTCTTCTCTTTGGTGTTGTTTTCAGAATTTTCTTCTAGCACAATGAGCTCCTTGCAGATTGGTAAAGACTGATCTGATTCTGATTTTTGAATAACTATTTCCTTCTCAAGACAGCTTGGTTTCTCCTTTGCAGTTTTAGAACCATCAGATTGTGTGGTGCTTGAATTTTTCTTTTGGCTTTTCTCAACAGCCTTAAACGCCTCCATCACTTGCTTGTGCACTTCTTCATAAACTTTTTGTGTACTCAACTGGCTCTGAAGTGCCTTAGTTTGCTTAAAGCTTCTCTGAACCTCATGGCTGTAGTAGTCTTGATTTGCTTCATCTCTTGCTGGTCTGCTTTTCCAATTGGGCTTCTCTTGGGGTCTCTTTGGTTGTAGCTCTCTATGGTAGTGACTTGGCACGAATCTCTTTCTCATTATGGTCTTCATTTGAATCCAAGTCTCTACTGGATAATCCCCTACACGTCTCCTCGTAGTAACCAATTGATCCCACCAGCTTAGTGCATAATTCTGAAATTCACTTGATGCAACTATCACTTTGCTTTCTTCAGAATACTTTTGGCAATTGAACACGAGCTCAATCTTCTTTTCCCACTCTAAATATTTATCTGGATCGTTGGTGCCTTGAAAAGAAGGAATTCGTAACCTCGAACCAGCCAGATTATCTCTAGCACAAACTGTTTCTTCTCTATCACATCTTCTTCTTCTATGGCTGTTTTGTTTGGAGGATTGACTGTAATGGCTCACTGAATCTCCAGCCTCTGTAGGATTTCTATGCTCTCTTCTGGTTCTTTCTCTGTTGGGATCAGAATTGACACGCTCATGCCTATACGCTTCGAACCTTTCATCCATCATCGCTCCCATTTTTGCTGTAAGAGCATCGAGCAATAACTTGTTGTTTTTCATGGTACGACGCGTTTCTTCATCGTCTTCAGACATGGTTCCTGAAACAATTAAACACACAAATCACCAGTAACTAGTTCTAAGACAAAGAAATAGTTGCTGAAATTCGAACAGTTCAAAATTTAACAAACTTAGAAAATTCAAACAGAACAGCTCGGATTCGAAAGACGAAACGACAAGTTATACGAATCAGATGATGACGAAAATTGATATTCTAACAGTTCAGATCGTCAAGAACAAGTTGGTAAGACGATATCGAATTCTAGCAATCCTAGCAACAGATACGTGCGACGGAATCCTAACAGTCACAGAATTACAAATCGAAACACAAACAGAAGATGAACGGTTTGAATGGATACAACCTGACACGAAGTGGCTCTGATACCACTTGATATGATTCTGGTTAGAGAATCACAGCCCCTTAAATCACTCCGTGTGGTTGATGATCTAGTGGTGTTGAACGATTAGGGTTTGAGAGAAACTTTCAAAGGTTGCGGAATTTCCTTTGAACTTTCGGGCTCGATTCTGCCAGGATAAACGCACCAAAGCAGTTTCAAGTTGAGATTATGCTTCACACACAAACTCGTGATCAAACAGAATCAGAAAGAGATTTTGATAAGAAAAAGTTTGATAAGTGTTTTACAAAGGGGAGAACGAAATATAAAGAAGTCTAAGAGATAGGGAAGAGAGAAATTCGTCCTAGGGAAAGAGAAACACAATAAAAGCACACAAAGACTAATTTTGAATTCAAAACAGACTTATCCCCTTCCTTTGTAGATATGGGCCTCGAAACAACAATGGGCTTGTGAAAGAGTGTGTGAACTTGCCTCATTAAAAACCTCTCTTGGAAAAACCCAATGGGACAAAACCAAGAGGAGGGAAAAAGAGTGCAAGCCACACACCTCCATTGTTGTTGCTTAAACGGCTTGAATCACAACCAGTGTGGTTGGACAAGCATCTTGTTTAAGACTGCCCTGAATTTGATGTAGAAGTGTTGTGATGGCTTGATTAAGTAGCTTCGTCTTTGATCTTGTCATGGGACCATTAGAAACATGCAATGCTACTTCCTCTTTAGCTCCATTCGCTTCATCTCCAAGCTGCTCCTTTGCTCTAAGCTCCTCAGGTTCAAGCTGCTCTTTATCGCCATTGTTCGAGCTATCCATTATCACATCAGAGATGGATACGGAGTGTTAGACAACACTTATACCCATTTTCTCCCAAAAGAGGCTAAAACCAACAAAAACATTGCTTAGAAGTAGTAAACCGCTTTGTTAGTGTTTCTATTGTCAAAATGTATCACAATCCAATGCATTTGACTAATTATAAGAGTTAGAGATGGATACGGAATGTTTAGACAACACTTATACCCATTTTCTCCCAAAAGAGGCTAAAACCAACAAAAACATTGCTTAGAAGTAGTAAACCGCTTTGTTAGTGTTTCTATTGTCAAAATGTATCACAATCCAATGCATTTGACTAATTATAAGAGTTAGAGATGGATACGGAGTGTTAGACAACACTTATACCCATTTTCTCCCAAAAGAGGCTAAAACCAACAAAAACATTGCTTAGAAAGTAGTAACCACTTTGTTAGTGTTTCTATTGTCAAAATGTATCACAATCCAATGCATTTGACTAATTATAAGAGTTAGAGATGGTTACGGAGTGTTTGGACAACACTTATACCCATTTTCTCCCAAAAGAGGCTAAAACCAACAAAAACATTGCTTAGAAGTAGTAAACCGCTTTGTTAGTGTTTCTATTGTCAAAATGTATCACAATCCAATGCATTTGACTAATTATAAGAGTTAGAGATGGTTACGGAGTGTTTGGACAACATTTATACCCATTTTCTCCCAAAAGAGGCTAAAACCAACAAAAACATTGCTTAGAAGTAGTAAACCGCTTTGTTAGTGTTTCTATTGTCAAAATGTATCACAATCCAATGCATTTGACTATTATAAGAGTTAGAGATGGTTACGGAGTGTTTAGACAACACTTATACCCATTTTCTCCCAAAAGAGGCTAGAACCAACAAAAACATTGCTTAGAAGTGGTAAACCGCTTTGTTAGTGTTTCTATTGTCAAAATGTATCACAATCCAATGCATTTGACTAATTATAAGAGTTAAAGATGGTTACGGAGTGTTTAGACAACACTTATACCCATTTTCTCCCAAAAGAGGCTAAAACCAACAAAAACATTGCTTAGAAGTAGTAAACCGCTTTGTTAGTGTTTCTATTGTAAAAATGTATCACAATCCAATGCATTTGACTAATTATAAGAGTTAGAGATGGTTACGGAGTGTTTGGACAACACTTATACCCATTTTCTCCCAAAAGAGGCTAAAACCAACAAAAACATTGCTTAGAAGTAGTAAACCGCTTTGTTAGTGTTTCTATTGTCCAAATGTATCACAATCCAATGCATTTGACTAATTATAAGAGTTAGAGATGGTTACGGAGTGTTTGGACAACACTTATACCCATTTTCTCCCAAAAGAGGCTAAAACCAACAAAAACATTGCTTAGAAGTAGTAAACCGCTTTGTTAGTGTTTCTATTGTCAAAATGTATCACAATCCAATGCATTTGACTAATTATAAGAGTTAGAGATGGTTACGGAGTCTTTGGACAACACTTATACCCATTTTCTCCCAAAAGAGGCTAAAACCAACAAAAACATTGCTTAAAAGTAGTAAACCGCTTTGTTAGTGTTTCTATTGTCAAAATGTATCACAATCCAATGCATTTGACTAATTATAAGAGTTAGAGATGGTTACGGAGTGTTTGGACAACACTTATACCCATTTTCTCCCAAAAGAGGCTAAAACCAACAAAAACATTGCTTAGAAGTAGTAAACCGCTTTGTTAGTGTTTCTATTGTCAAAATGTATCACAATCCAATGCATTTGACTAATTATAAGAGTTAGAGATGGTTACGGAGTGTTTGGACAACACTTTATACCCATTTTCTCCCAAAAGAGGCTAAAACCAACAAAAACATTGCTTAGAAGTAGTAAACCGCTTTGTTAGTGTTTCTATTGTCAAAATGTATCACAATCCAATGCATTTGACTAATTATAAGAGTTAGAGATGGTTACGGAGTGTTTGGACAACACTTATACCCATTTTCTCCCAAAAGAGGCTAAACCAACAAAAACATTGCTTAGAAGTAGTAAACCGCTTTGTTAGTGTTTCTATTGTCAAAATGTATCACAATCCAATGCATTTGACTAATTATAAGAGTTAGAGATGGTTACGGAGTGTTTGGACAACACTTATACCCATTTTCTCCCAAAAGAGGCTAAAACCAACAAAAACATTGCTTAGAAGTAGTAAACCGCTTTGTTAGTGTTTCTATTGTCAAAATGTATCACAATCCAATGCATTTGACTAATTATAAGAGTTAGAGATGGATTACGGAGTGTTTAGACAACACTTATACCCATTTTCTCCCAAAAGAGGCTAGAAACCAACAAAAACATTGCTTAGAAGTAGTAAACCGCTTTGTTAGTGTTTCTATTGTCAAAATGTATCACAATCCAATGCATTTGACTAATTATAAGAGTTAGAGATGGTACGGAGTGTTTGGACAACATTTATACCCATTTTCTCCCAAAAGAGGCTAAAACCAACAAAAACATTGCTTAGAAGTAGTAAACCGCTTTGTTAGTGTTTCTATTGTCAAAATGTATCACAATCCAATGCATTTGACTAATTATAAGAGTTAGAGATGGTTACGGAGTGTTTGGACAACACTTATACCCATTTTCTCCCAAAAGAGGCTAAAACCAACAAAAACATTGCTTAGAAGTAGTAAACCGCTTTGTTAGTGTTTCTATTGTCAAAATGTATCACAATCCAATGCATTTGACTATTATAAGAGTTAGAGATGGTTACGGAGTGTTTGGACAACACTTATACCCATTTTCTCCCAAAAGAGGCTAAAACCAACAAAAACATTGCTTAGAAGTAGTAAACCGCTTTGTTAGTGTTTCTATTGTCAAAATGTATCACAATCCAATGCATTTGACTAATTATAAGAGTTAGAGATGGTTACGGAGTGTTTGGACAACATTTATACCCATTTTCTCCCAAAAGAGGCTAAAACCAACAAAAACATTGCTTAGAAGTAGTAAACCGCTTTGTTAGTGTTTCTATTGTCAAAATGTATCACAATCCAATGCATTTGACTAATTATAAGAGTTAGAGATGGTTACGGAGTGTTTGGACAACACTTATACCCATTTTCTCCCAAAAGAGGCTAAAACCAACAAAAACATTGCTTAGAAGTAGTAAACCGCTTTGTTAGTGTTTCTATTGTCAAAATGTATCACAATCCAATGCATTTGACTAATTATAAGAGTTAGAGATGGTTACGGAGTGTTTGGACAACACTTATACCCATTTTCTCCCAAAAGAGGCTAAAACCAACAAAAACATTGCTTAGAAGTAGTAAACCGCTTTGTTAGTGTTTCTATTGTCAAAATGTATCACAATCCAATGCATTTGACTAATTATAAGAGTTAGAGATGGTTACGGAGTGTTTGGACAACACTTATACCCATTTTCTCCCAAAAGAGGCTAAAACCAACAAAAACATTGCTTAGAAGTAGTAAACCGCTTTGTTAGTGTTTCTATTGTCAAAATGTATCACAATCCAATGCATTTGACTAATTATAAGAGTTAGAGATGGTTACGGAGTGTTTGGACAACACTTATACCCATTTTCTCCCAAAAGAGGCTAAAACCAACAAAAACATTGCTTAGAAGTAGTAAACCGCTTTGTTAGTGTTTCTATTGTCAAAATGTATCACAATCCAATGCATTTGACTAATTATAAGAGTTAGAGATGGTTACGGAGTGTTTGGACAACACTTATACCCATTTTCTCCCAAAAGAGGCTAAAACCAACAAAAACATTGCTTAGAAGTAGTAAACCGCTTTGTTAGTGTTTCTATTGTCAAAATGTATCACAATCCAATGCATTTGACTAATTATAAGAGTTAGAGATGGTTACGGAGTGTTTGGACAACACTTATACCCATTTTCTCCCAAAAGAGGCTAAAACCAACAAAAACATTGCTTAGAAGTAGTAAACCGCTTTGTTAGTGTTTCTATTGTCAAAATGTATCACAATCCAATGCATTTGACTATTATAAGAGTTAGAGATGGTTACGGAGTGTTTGGACAACACTTATACCCATTTTCTCCCAAAAGAGGCTAAAACCAACAAAAACATTGCTTAGAAGTAGTAAACCGCTTTGTTAGTGTTTCTATTGTCAAAATGTATCACAATCCAATGCATTTGACTAATTATAAGAGTTAGAGATGGTTACGGAGTGTTTGGACAACACTTATACCCATTTTCTCCCAAAAGAGGCTAAAACCAACAAAAACATTGCTTAGAAGTAGTAAACCGCTTTGTTAGTGTTTCTATTGTCAAAATGTATCACAATCCAATGCATTTGACTAATTATAAGAGTTAGAGATGGTTACGGAGTGTTTGGACAACATTTATACCCATTTTCTCCCAAAAGAGGCTAAAACCAACAAAAACATTGCTTAGAAGTAGTAAACCGCTTTGTTAGTGTTTCTATTGTCAAAATGTATCACAATCCAATGCATTTGACTAATTATAAGAGTTAGAGATGGTTACGGAGTGTTTGGACAACATTTATACCCATTTTCTCCCAAAAGAGGCTAAAACCAACAAAAACATTGCTTAGAAGTAGTAAACCGCTTTGTTAGTGTTTCTATTGTCAAAATGTATCACAATCCAATGCATTTGACTAATTATAAGAGTTAGAGATGGTTACGGAGTGTTTGGACAACATTTATACCCATTTTCTCCCAAAAGAGGCTAAAACCAACAAAAACATTGCTTAGAAGTAGTAAACCGCTTTGTTAGTGTTTCTATTGTCAAAATGTATCACAATCCAATGCATTTGACTAATTATAAGAGTTAGAGATGGTTACGGAGTGTTTGGACAACATTTATACCCATTTTCTCCCAAAAGAGGCTAAAACCAACAAAAACATTGCTTAGAAGTAGTAAACCGCTTTGTTAGTGTTTCTATTGTCAAAATGTATCACAATCCAATGCATTTGACTAATTATAAGAGTTAGAGATGGTTACGGAGTGTTTGGACAACACTTATACCCATTTTCTCCCAAAAGAGGCTAAAACCAACAAAAACATTGCTTAGAAGTAGTAAACCGCTTTGTTAGTGTTTCTATTGTCAAAATGTATCACAATCCAATGCATTTGACTAATTATAAGAGTTAGAGATGGTTACGGAGTGTTTGGACAACACTTATACCCATTTTCTCCCAAAAGAGGCTAAAACCAACAAAAACATTGCTTAGAAGTAGTAAACCGCTTTGTTAGTGTTTCTATTGTCAAAATGTATCACAATCCAATGCATTTGACTAATTATAAGAGTTAGAGATGGTTACGGAGTGTTTGGACAACATTTATACCCATTTTCTCCCAAAAGAGGCTAAAACCAACAAAAACATTGCTTAGAAGTAGTAAACCGCTTTGTTAGTGTTTCTATTGTCAAAATGTATCACAATCCAATGCATTTGACTAATTATAAGAGTTAGAGATGGTTACGGAGTGTTTGGACAACATTTATACCCATTTTCTCCCAAAAGAGGCTAAAACCAACAAAAACATTGCTTAGAAGTAGTAAACCGCTTTGTTAGTGTTTCTATTGTCAAAATGTATCACAATCCAATGCATTTGACTAATTATAAGAGTTAGAGATGGTTACGGAGTGTTTGGACAACACTTATACCCATTTTCTCCCAAAAGAGGCTAAAACCAACAAAAACATTGCTTAGAAGTAGTAAACCGCTTTGTTAGTGTTTCTATTGTCAAAATGTATCACAATCCAATGCATTTGACTAATTATAAGAGTTAGAGATGGTTACGGAGTGTTTGGACAACACTTATACCCATTTTCTCCCAAAAGAGGCTAAAACCAACAAAAACATTGCTTAGAAGTAGTAAACCGCTTTGTTAGTGTTTCTATTGTCAAAATGTATCACAATCCAATGCATTTGACTAATTATAAGAGTTAGAGATGGTTACGGAGTGTTTGGACAACATTTATACCCATTTTCTCCCAAAAGAGGCTAAAACCAACAAAAACATTGCTTAGAAGTAGTAAACCGCTTTGTTAGTGTTTCTATTGTCAAAATGTATCACAATCCAATGCATTTGACTAATTATAAGAGTTAGAGATGGTTACGGAGTGTTTGGACAACACTTATACCCATTTTCTCCCAAAAGAGGCTAAAACCAACAAAAACATTGCTTAGAAGTAGTAAACCGCTTTGTTAGTGTTTCTATTGTCAAAATGTATCACAATCCAATGCATTTGACTAATTATAAGAGTTAGAGATGGTTACGGAGTGTTTGGACAACACTTATACCCATTTTCTCCCAAAAGAGGCTAAAACCAACAAAAACATTGCTTAGAAGTAGTAAACCGCTTTGTTAGTGTTTCTATTGTCAAAATGTATCACAATCCAATGCATTTGACTAATTATAAGAGTTAGAGATGGTTACGGAGTGTTTGGACAACACTTATACCCATTTTCTCCCAAAAGAGGCTAAAACCAACAAAAACATTGCTTAGAAGTAGTAAACCGCTTTGTTAGTGTTTCTATTGTCAAAATGTATCACAATCCAATGCATTTGACTAATTATAAGAGTTAGAGATGGTTACGGAGTGTTTGGACAACATTTATACCCATTTTCTCCCAAAAGAGGCTAAAACCAACAAAAACATTGCTTAGAAGTAGTAAACCGCTTTGTTAGTGTTTCTATTGTCAAAATGTATCACAATCCAATGCATTTGACTAATTATAAGAGTTAGAGATGGTTACGGAGTGTTTGGACAACATTTATACCCATTTTCTCCCAAAAGAGGCTAAAACCAACAAAAACATTGCTTAGAAGTAGTAAACCGCTTTGTTAGTGTTTCTATTGTCAAAATGTATCACAATCCAATGCATTTGACTAATTATAAGAGTTAGAGATGGTTACGGAGTGTTTGGACAACATTTATACCCATTTTCTCCCAAAAGAGGCTAAAACCAACAAAAACATTGCTTAGAAGTAGTAAACCGCTTTGTTAGTGTTTCTATTGTCAAAATGTATCACAATCCAATGCATTTGACTAATTATAAGAGTTAGAGATGGTTACGGAGTGTTTGGACAACATTTATACCCATTTTCTCCCAAAAGAGGCTAAAACCAACAAAAACATTGCTTAGAAGTAGTAAACCGCTTTGTTAGTGTTTCTATTGTCAAAATGTATCACAATCCAATGCATTTGACTAATTATAAGAGTTAGAGATGGTTACGGAGTGTTTGGACAACATTTATACCCATTTTCTCCCAAAAGAGGCTAAAACCAACAAAAACATTGCTTAGAAGTAGTAAACCGCTTTGTTAGTGTTTCTATTGTCAAAATGTATCACAATCCAATGCATTTGACTAATTATAAGAGTTAGAGATGGTTACGGAGTGTTTGGACAACACTTTATACCCATTTTCTCCCAAAAGAGGCTAAAACCAACAAAAACATTGCTTAGAAGTAGTAAACCGCTTTGTTAGTGTTTCTATTGTCAAAATGTATCACAATCCAATGCATTTGACTAATTATAAGAGTTAGAGATGGTTACGGAGTGTTTGGACAACACTTATACCCATTTTCTCCCAAAAGAGGCTAAAACCAACAAAAACATTGCTTAGAAGTAGTAAACCGCTTTGTTAGTGTTTCTATTGTCAAAATGTATCACAATCCAATGCATTTGACTAATTATAAGAGTTAGAGATGGTTACGGAGTGTTTGGACAACATTTATACCCATTTTCTCCCAAAAGAGGCTAAAACCAACAAAAACATTGCTTAGAAGTAGTAAACCGCTTTGTTAGTGTTTCTATTGTCAAAATGTATCACAATCCAATGCATTTGACTAATTATAAGAGTTAGAGATGGTTACGGAGTGTTTGGACAACACTTATACCCATTTTCTCCCAAAAGAGGCTAAAACCAACAAAAACATTGCTTAGAAGTAGTAAACCGCTTTGTTAGTGTTTCTATTGTCAAAATGTATCACAATCCAATGCATTTGACTAATTATAAGAGTTAGAGATGGTTACGGAGTGTTTGGACAACACTTATACCCATTTTCTCCCAAAAGAGGCTAAAACCAACAAAAACATTGCTTAGAAGTAGTAAACCGCTTTGTTAGTGTTTCTATTGTCAAAATGTATCACAATCCAATGCATTTGACTAATTATAAGAGTTAGAGATGGTTACGGAGTGTTTGGACAACACTTATACCCATTTTCTCCCAAAAGAGGCTAAAACCAACAAAAACATTGCTTAGAAGTAGTAAACCGCTTTGTTAGTGTTTCTATTGTCAAAATGTATCACAATCCAATGCATTTGACTAATTATAAGAGTTAGAGATGGTTACGGAGTGTTTGGACAACATTTATACCCATTTTCTCCCAAAAGAGGCTAAAACCAACAAAAACATTGCTTAGAAGTAGTAAACCGCTTTGTTAGTGTTTCTATTGTCAAAATGTATCACAATCCAATGCATTTGACTAATTATAAGAGTTAGAGATGGTTACGGAGTGTTTGGACAACACTTTATACCCATTTTCTCCCAAAAGAGGCTAAAACCAACAAAAACATTGCTTAGAAGTAGTAAACCGCTTTGTTAGTGTTTCTATTGTCAAAATGTATCACAATCCAATGCATTTGACTAATTATAAGAGTTAGAGATGGTTACGGAGTGTTTGGACAACATTTATACCCATTTTCTCCCAAAAGAGGCTAAAACCAACAAAAACATTGCTTAGAAGTAGTAAACCGCTTTGTTAGTGTTTCTATTGTCAAAATGTATCACAATCCAATGCATTTGACTAATTATAAGAGTTAGAGATGGTTACGGAGTGTTTGGACAACATTTATACCCATTTTCTCCCAAAAGAGGCTAAAACCAACAAAAACATTGCTTAGAAGTAGTAAACCGCTTTGTTAGTGTTTCTATTGTCAAAATGTATCACAATCCAATGCATTTGACTAATTATAAGAGTTAGAGATGGTTACGGAGTGTTTGGACAACACTTTATACCCATTTTCTCCCAAAAGAGGCTAAAACCAACAAAAACATTGCTTAGAAGTAGTAAACCGCTTTGTTAGTGTTTCTATTGTCAAAATGTATCACAATCCAATGCATTTGACTAATTATAAGAGTTAGAGATGGTTACGGAGTGTTTGGACAACATTTATACCCATTTTCTCCCAAAAGAGGCTAAAACCAACAAAAACATTGCTTAGAAGTAGTAAACCGCTTTGTTAGTGTTTCTATTGTCAAATGTATCACAATCCAATGCATTTGACTAATTATAAGAGTTAGAGATGGTTACGGAGTGTTTGGACAACACTTATACCCATTTTCTCCCAAAAGAGGCTAAAACCAACAAAAACATTGCTTAGAAGTAGTAAACCGCTTTGTTAGTGTTTCTATTGTCAAAATGTATCACAATCCAATGCATTTGACTAATTATAAGAGTTAGAGATGGTTACGGAGTGTTTGGACAACATTTATACCCATTTTCTCCCAAAAGAGGCTAAAACCAACAAAAACATTGCTTAGAAGTAGTAAACCGCTTTGTTAGTGTTTCTATTGTCAAAATGTATCACAATCCAATGCATTTGACTAATTATAAGAGTTAGAGATGGTTACGGAGTGTTTGGACAACACTTATACCCATTTTCTCCCAAAAGAGGCTAAAACCAACAAAACATTGCTTAGAAGTAGTAAACCGCTTTGTTAGTGTTTCTATTGTCAAAATGTATCACAATCCAATGCATTTGACTAATTATAAGAGTTAGAGATGGTTACGGAGTGTTTGGACAACACTTATACCCATTTTCTCCCAAAAGAGGCTAAAACCAACAAAAACATTGCTTAGAAGTAGTAAACCGCTTTGTTAGTGTTTCTATTGTCAAAATGTATCACAATCCAATGCATTTGACTAATTATAAGAGTTAGAGATGGTTACGGAGTGTTTGGACAACACTTATACCCATTTTCTCCCAAAAGAGGCTAAAACCAACAAAAACATTGCTTAGAAGTAGTAAACCGCTTTGTTAGTGTTTCTATTGTCAAAATGTATCACAATCCAATGCATTTGACTAATTATAAGAGTTAGAGATGGTTACGGAGTGTTTGGACAACACTTTATACCCATTTTCTCCCAAAAGAGGCTAAAACCAACAAAAACATTGCTTAGAAGTAGTAAACCGCTTTGTTAGTGTTTCTATTGTCAAAATGTATCACAATCCAATGCATTTGACTAATTATAAGAGTTAGAGATGGTTACGGAGTGTTTGGACAACACTTATACCCATTTTCTCCCAAAAGAGGCTAAAACCAACAAAAACATTGCTTAGAAGTAGTAAACCGCTTTGTTAGTGTTTCTATTGTCAAAATGTATCACAATCCAATGCATTTGACTAATTATAAGAGTTAGAGATGGTTACGGAGTGTTTGGACAACATTTATACCCATTTTCTCCCAAAAGAGGCTAAAACCAACAAAAACATTGCTTAGAAGTAGTAAACCGCTTTGTTAGTGTTTCTATTGTCAAAATGTATCACAATCCAATGCATTTGACTAATTATAAGAGTTAGAGATGGTTACGGAGTGTTTGGACAACATTTATACCCATTTTCTCCCAAAAGAGGCTAAAACCAACAAAAACATTGCTTAGAAGTAGTAAACCGCTTTGTTAGTGTTTCTATTGTCAAAATGTATCACAATCCAATGCATTTGACTAATTATAAGAGTTAGAGATGGTTACGGAGTGTTTGGACAACATTATACCCATTTTCTCCCAAAAGAGGCTAAAACCAACAAAAACATTGCTTAGAAGTAGTAAACCGCTTTGTTAGTGTTTCTATTGTCAAAATGTATCACAATCCAATGCATTTGACTAATTATAAGAGTTAGAGATGGTTACGGAGTGTTTGGACAACATTTATACCCATTTTCTCCCAAAAGAGGCTAAAACCAACAAAAACATTGCTTAGAAGTAGTAAACCGCTTTGTTAGTGTTTCTATTGTCAAAATGTATCACAATCCAATGCATTTGACTAATTATAAGAGTTAGAGATGGTTACGGAGTGTTTGGACAACACTTATACCCATTTTCTCCCAAAAGAGGCTAAAACCAACAAAAACATTGCTTAGAAGTAGTAAACCGCTTTGTTAGTGTTTCTATTGTCAAAATGTATCACAATCCAATGCATTTGACTAATTATAAGAGTTAGAGATGGTTACGGAGTGTTTGGACAACATTTATACCCATTTTCTCCCAAAAGAGGCTAAAACCAACAAAAACATTGCTTAGAAGTAGTAAACCGCTTTGTTAGTGTTTCTATTGTCAAAATGTATCACAATCCAATGCATTTGACTAATTATAAGAGTTAGAGATGGTTACGGAGTGTTTGGACAACACTTATACCCATTTTCTCCCAAAAGAGGCTAAAACCAACAAAAACATTGCTTAGAAGTAGTAAACCGCTTTGTTAGTGTTTCTATTGTCAAAATGTATCACAATCCAATGCATTTGACTAATTATAAGAGTTAGAGATGGTTACGGAGTGTTTGGACAACACTTATACCCATTTTCTCCCAAAAGAGGCTAAAACCAACAAAAACATTGCTTAGAAGTAGTAAACCGCTTTGTTAGTGTTTCTATTGTCAAAATGTATCACAATCCAATGCATTTGACTAATTATAAGAGTTAGAGATGGTTACGGAGTGTTTGGACAACATTTATACCCATTTTCTCCCAAAAGAGGCTAAAACCAACAAAAACATTGCTTAGAAGTAGTAAACCGCTTTGTTAGTGTTTCTATTGTCAAAATGTATCACAATCCAATGCATTTGACTAATTATAAGAGTTAGAGATGGTTACGGAGTGTTTGGACAACATTTATACCCATTTTCTCCCAAAAGAGGCTAAAACCAACAAAAACATTGCTTAGAAGTAGTAAACCGCTTTGTTAGTGTTTCTATTGTCAAAATGTATCACAATCCAATGCATTTGACTAATTATAAGAGTTAGAGATGGTTACGGAGTGTTTGGACAACATTTATACCCATTTTCTCCCAAAAGAGGCTAAAACCAACAAAAACATTGCTTAGAAGTAGTAAACCGCTTTGTTAGTGTTTCTATTGTCAAAATGTATCACAATCCAATGCATTTGACTAATTATAAGAGTTAGAGATGGTTACGGAGTGTTTGGACAACATTTATACCCATTTTCTCCCAAAAGAGGCTAAAACCAACAAAAACATTGCTTAGAAGTAGTAAACCGCTTTGTTAGTGTTTCTATTGTCAAAATGTATCACAATCCAATGCATTTGACTAATTATAAGAGTTAGAGATGGTTACGGAGTGTTTGGACAACACTTATACCCATTTTCTCCCAAAAGAGGCTAAAACCAACAAAAACATTGCTTAGAAGTAGTAAACCGCTTTGTTAGTGTTTCTATTGTCAAAATGTATCACAATCCAATGCATTTGACTAATTATAAGAGTTAGAGATGGTTACGGAGTGTTTGGACAACATTTATACCCATTTTCTCCCAAAAGAGGCTAAAACCAACAAAAACATTGCTTAGAAGTAGTAAACCGCTTTGTTAGTGTTTCTATTGTCAAAATGTATCACAATCCAATGCATTTGACTAATTATAAGAGTTAGAGATGGTTACGGAGTGTTTGGACAACACTTATACCCATTTTCTCCCAAAAGAGGCTAAAACCAACAAAAACATTGCTTAGAAGTAGTAAACCGCTTTGTTAGTGTTTCTATTGTCAAAATGTATCACAATCCAATGCATTTGACTAATTATAAGAGTTAGAGATGGTTACGGAGTGTTTGGACAACATTTATACCCATTTTCTCCCAAAAGAGGCTAAAACCAACAAAAACATTGCTTAGAAGTAGTAAACCGCTTTGTTAGTGTTTCTATTGTCAAAATGTATCACAATCCAATGCATTTGACTAATTATAAGAGTTAGAGATGGTTACGGAGTGTTTGGACAACATTTATACCCATTTTCTCCCAAAAGAGGCTAAAACCAACAAAAACATTGCTTAGAAGTAGTAAACCGCTTTGTTAGTGTTTCTATTGTCAAAATGTATCACAATCCAATGCATTTGACTAATTATAAGAGTTAGAGATGGTTACGGAGTGTTTGGACAACACTTATACCCATTTTCTCCCAAAAGAGGCTAAAACCAACAAAAACATGCTTAGAAGTAGTAAACCGCTTTGTTAGTGTTTCTATTGTCAAAATGTATCACAATCCAATGCATTTGACTAATTATAAGAGTTAGAGATGGTTACGGAGTGTTGGACAACATTTATACCCATTTTCTCCCAAAAGAGGCTAAAACCAACAAAAACATTGCTTAGAAGTAGTAAACCGCTTGTTAGTGTTTCTATTGTCAAATGTATCACAATCCAATGCATTTGACTAATTATAAGAGTTAGAGATGGTTACGGAGTGTTTGGACAACATTTATACCCATTTTCTCCCAAAAGAGGCTAAAACCAACAAAAACATTGCTTAGAAGTAGTAAACCGCTTTGTTAGTGTTTCTATTGTCAAAATGTATCACAATCCAATGCATTTGACTAATTATAAGAGTTAGAGATGGTTACGGAGTGTTTGGACAACACTTTATACCCATTTTCTCCCAAAAGAGGCTAAAACCAACAAAAACATTGCTTAGAAGTAGTAAACCGCTTTGTTAGTGTTTCTATTGTCAAAATGTATCACAATCCAATGCATTTGACTAATTATAAGAGTTAGAGATGGTTACGGAGTGTTTGGACAACATTTATACCCATTTTCTCCCAAAAGAGGCTAAAACCAACAAAACATTGCTTAGAAGTAGTAAACCGCTTTGTTAGTGTTTCTATTGTCAAAATGTATCACAATCCAATGCATTTGACTAATTATAAGAGTTAGAGATGGTTACGGAGTGTTTGGACAACATTTATACCCATTTTCTCCCAAAAGAGGCTAAAACCAACAAAAACATTGCTAGAAGTAGTAAACCGCTTTGTTAGTGTTTCTATTGTCAAATGTATCACAATCAATGCATTTGACTAATTATAAGAGTTAGAGATGGTTACGGAGTGTTTGGAGAACACTTATACCCATTTTCTCCCAAAAGAGGCTAAAACCAACAAAAACATTGCTTATAAGTAGTAAACCGCTTTGTTAGTGTTTCTATTGTCAAAATGTATCACAATCCAATGCATTTGACTAATTATAAGAGTTAGAGATGGTTACGGAGGGATTGGAGACACATTATACCCATTTTCTCCCAAAAGAGGCTAAAACCAACAAAAACATTGCTTAGAAGTAGTAAACCGCTTTGTTAGTGTTTCTATTGTCAAAATGTATCACAATCCAATGCATTTGACTAATTATAAGAGTTAGAGATGGTTACGGAGTGTTTGGACAACACTTATACCCATTTTCTCCCAAAAGAGGCTAAACCAACAAAAACATTGCTTAGAAGTAGTAAACCGCTTTGTTAGTGTTTCTATTGTCAAAATGTATCACAATCAATGCATTTGACTAATTATAAGAGTTAGAGATGGTTACGGAGTGTTTGGACACACTTTATACCCATTTTCTCCCAAAAGAGGCTAAA
>CM022183.2:3621240-3639994 GCA_011420285.2 Erysimum cheiranthoides | reverse complement strand
TTTTGGTTTAAAATGTGAAAGAATTTTGTGTTTCAAAATCTGATTTTGACAAAATGATTCCAACTTTTGAAACATTCTCACTTGAAAAGTTGTTTGAGCCAAAAAGTTTTCTGATTGATGAATTTCATGAATTTAATTCCTCTTTGAGAGTTTCTTTGTGTAAGAATGCATTTGAGCTGTTTAGAACTAAGTCTGAATATGCATTGGTTAGAACCTTTCCTGAATGGGAAAACATGTTGTGTGAATCAAATATGCTGAATGTGCTTTGCAAGCCAAGTTTGAAAGATCATGTTTTTGAACTCTCTACTTCAAGTATAATGCACTTGTTCTGTCCCATGAGTGTTCAGAAAGGAACAGGAGCCATGGTAAAGCATAAGTACTTAGGAGAAGAACTCACGAGTTATATTCAAATCAAAGAGAATCATTTTGGGATGTGGAACTGGAAGTACCTGAGGAAAACAACTACAGTCACCCAAGGATGCTTCATTCTAAAACCCTATTTTGATAATGATTACAAGATTATCTGTTTGATCTTTGTCTTTGTCTCTGAATTGTTTCCTTTTGATGTAGGAGATCTTGCGTTCTTAAAGTTTAAATCAACGAACCAAGAGCTTGGAAAAGTGAAGAAAGATTCGTCAATGTTCAAAGATGAACCACCAGATCCAATACTTATGCTCAGATCCAACTACCATTTCCAAAAAGCAATCATGATACAAGCCAGATACAAAGAAATGGTGATTCCAAAGGTAAGTATCTTCATTCCCAAGGATTCTTTAATCTATGATCACGCAGATATGATCCACTTGTCTTTGTCAAAAGAGCCAAATACAGGCTTTGGAGAAATCTTGAAGCGCATAAGCAGGACTGAAAAGAAAAAGAAGGATAAACGATTGAAGCCACCTGATTTGGACAAGGAAAAACATCAAGAAGGCCTTAACCTCATACTGCTCAAAGAAAAACCACCAGATTTGCATCAGCCTCAATCCAACCTCATAAAGGAAAAGGGAAGTGGTTTTCAAAAGCCTAAGCAATTTTTTGTTTATAAAGAGACTCTTCTGAGTCTAACTAATCCTGAGCAGGTCATTCCTAGCAAAATTAAGTTTCTCTTGCAGGAATTTGAAGATAATAATCCAGGAGGATTACCACCGTTCTTTGGACTTGAGCATCAACTCTTTGATGAATCTGGAGCACTGAGTAAGACCTTTCTTTATATCATCCATAGCAAGCAAGGTAAGAAACACGTTGTACCTAATTCAACGACCCAAAGGTATGAATTTCTTGCTATACCCGATGTTAGGTTGCTAGAGTTTGAGCATGCTAAAAAGTCTCACGATTCAATTGATGGAATTAAAGTTGTGTTTCAGTCTTATGATCAGTTTACATATGAGAAGTTCATTAGAACTAAAGGATTTATGCTTGATAAAATTAAACTGTTTGAGCTTAATTGTTTCTTGAATGATTCTGTGTTTGTGTTTGATAATCTCTCTAAGATAGCCTACTGCATTTCATACGTTAAAACTGAAAAGGCTTTATCTGTTTCAAATCCATTCACTGAAAGTTTTGATATTCTAGTTTATAACCAAATCTTTGATGATCATGCTAAGTATCTGAAATCTTATTTAGATGATTTAAGAAAGAACCTGTTTGTTGAAGAAAAGAAGTATACCTTTTGCACCTATGATCCTGTTTTTCGAGTCTTTGTTGTGAAAGCGCAGGGTGTACAACGTGAAGGAATGAAAGCTCATGCACCAGAAACGTGGATATTTAACTTGTGGCTAATGAGGTTTACTGTTCAAGTTGATTATGACCCATGGAAGCATTTGAGAAATGAGCAGGATAAGTGGCAAGAAAGCAAAAGGCAGTGCAGAATGATCTTTGACCCTGGCGGATGTTGCTGGAACCAAATGAAATGTTCTCCAATCAACAAAAAGATCCATCTGAGGCGAAGAAGCGATTCTCTAATTCAAAAGAAGCAGATTTGAGGACAAATCTTTTTCAAGAGGGAGGGGATGATGTGATAATGGATAGCTCGAACAATGGAGATAAAGAGCAGCTTGAACCTGAGGAGCTTGGAGCTAAGGAGCAGCTTGAAGATGAAGCGAATGGAGCTAAAGAGGAAGAAGCTTTGCATGTTTCTAATGGTCCCATGACAAGATCAAAGACGAAGCTACTTAATCAAGCCATCACAACACTTCTACATCAAATTCAGGGCAGTCTTAAACAAGATGCTTGTCCAGCCACAATGGTTGTGATTCAAGCCGTTTAAGCAGCAACAATGGAGGTGTGTGGCTTGCACTCTTTTTCCCTCCTCTTGGTTTTGTCCCATTGGGTTTTTCCAAGAGAGGTTTTTAATGAGGCAAGTTCACACACTCTTTCACAAGCCCATTGTTGTTTCGAGGCCCATATCTACTAAAGAAGGGGATAAGTCTGTTTTGAATTCAAATTTAGTCTTTGTGTGCTTTTATTGTGTTTCTCTTTCCCTAGAACGAATTTCTCTCTTCCCTATCTCTTAGACTTCTTTATATTTCGTTCTCCCCTTTGTAAAACACTTATCAAACTTTTTCTTATCAAAATCTCTTTCTGATTCTGTTTGATCACGAGTTTGTGTGTGAAGCATAATCTCAACTTGAAACTGCTTTGGTGCGTTTATCCTGGCAGAATCGAGCTCGAAAGTTCAAAGGAAATTCCGCAACCTTTGAAAGTTTCTCTCAATTCCTAATCATTCAACACCACTAGATCAACAACCACACGAAGTGATTTAAGGGGCTGTGATTTCTCTAACCAGAATCACATCAGGATGTGAATCATTTGCCTCATTAAAAACCTTGCCAAGAAAACCCATTGGGATAAAACTTGACAAGGGAAAAAGAGTACAAATGAGACACATTCCCATTTGAAGATCATGTATCAAAACCAGTGAGGTTAAGATACCTTCTTTTCCATACTCTTTCTCCGTTATAAGCTCATTCTCTGGTTCATTATGCTCCTCAGCTCCAAGCTGCTCCTTTGTTCCATGCTCCTCCTCGGCTTCAAGTTCTTTAACATGTTGCAAGTCCTTTGTACTTTCTAGGATCACATCATCCTCTCCCACTTGAAAAGGATTTGACCTCAAATCCAAGTCATCTGCAACGAAAAGAACTAAGTTAGAAACTTTGAAATTGGATTTCTCATTACACTTACCTTGTAGATTGTGGAGATAAGAATTGTTGCTGATTAGTTTTCTTGTGTTGAATGGTCCATCAATCCTTGGCATCGGTTGGATCTTTTTGTAATTTGGAAAACACTTTATTTGAATCCTCAAGCATCCACCAGGTTCAAAAACCATTCTGCACGACCTCTTGTTTCCTGGCCATTCTTCCTGTTCGTTTCGCAAATGCTTCCATGGGTCATAATCAACTTGAACAGTAAACCTTAGTAGCCACAAGTTAAATAGCCACGTTCCTGGTGCATAAGCTTTCACTCCTTCACTTTGCATGACCTGTTCTTTCACAACAAAGACTCCAAAAACAGGATCATAGGTGCAAAATGTATAATTCTCAACATTCTCATCAAAGATTTGGTTATAAACCAGAATATCAAAACCTTTAGTGAATAGATTTGAAACAGAAAAAGTCTTTTTAGTTTTAACATATGAAATGCAATAGGCTATCGTAGAGAGCTTATCAATCACAAACACAAAATCATTCAAGTCACAATTAAGTTCAAACAATTTCATTTCACCAAACAGAAATCTTTTAGTTCTAAAGAGCTTCTCATATGTAAACTGTTCATAAGACCGAAACACTCCTTTAATTCCATCATTCAATTCGTGAGACTCTTTAGCATTCTCAAAATCTAGCAACCTAACATCGGGTATAGCAAGAAATTCATACCTTTGAGTCGTTGCATCAGATACAACATGTGTCTTACCTTGCTTGCTCTGGATGATATAAAGAAAGGTCTTACTTGGTGCTCCAGATTCATCAAAGAGTTGATGCTCAAGTCCAAAGAACGGTGGTAATCCTCCTGGGTTGCTTTCTTCAAATTCCTGCAAGAGAAACTTGATTTTGCTAGGTATGACCTGCTCAGGATTAGTTAGACTCATAAGAGTCTCTTTATAACCAAACAATAACTTAGGCTTTTGAAAACTACTTCCCTTTTTCCTTTTCTCGGTGATATTGTTGGTTTGAGATTGACGCAAATTCGGTGGTTTTTCTTTGAGCAATATGAAGCTGATGCCTTCTTGATGTTCTTCCTGGTCCAAATCAGGTGGCTTCAATCGTTTGTCTTTCTCTTTCTTTTCAGTTTTGCTTATGCGCTTCAAGATTTCTCCAAATCCTGTATATGGCTCTTTTGACAAAGACAAGCGAATCATATCTGTGTGATCATGGATTAAAGAATTCTTGGGAATAAAGACACTTACCTTTGGAAATACCATGTCTTTGCTTCTGGCTTGTTTTACGACTACTCGTTGGAAATGGTAGTTTGCTATGAGCTTAAGTATGGGATATGGTGGTTCATCTTTGAACATGGAAGAATCTTTCACTACTTTTCCAAGCTCCCGGTTTGTTGATTCAAACTTTAAGTACACACGATCTCCTACATCAAAAGGAAACAATTCAGAGACAAAGACAAAGATCAAACAGATTATGTTGTAATCATTATCAAAATAGGGTTTTAGAATGAAGCATCCTTTGTTGACTGAAGTTGTTTTCCTCAAGTACTTCCAGTTCCACATCCCATAATGATTCTCCTTGATTTGAATAGAACACGTGAGTTCTTCTCCTAAGTACTTATGCTTTTTCATGGCTCCTGTACCTTTCTGAACACTAATGGGATAGAACAAGCGCATTATACTTGAAGTAGAGAGTTCAAAAACATGATCTTTCAAACTCGGCTTGTAAAGCACATTCAGCATATTTGATTCACACAACATGTTTTTAACCAATGCATATTCAGACTTAGTTCTAAAAAGCTCAAATGCATTCTTACACAAAGAAACTCTCAAAGAAGAGTTAAATTCACAAAATTCATCAAACAGAAAACCTTTTGGCTTAAAGAACTTTTCAAGTGTGAGCGTTTCAAAAGTTGGAATCATTTTATCAAAAACAGATTTTGAAACATAAAACTCTTTCACTTTTTCTAAACCAAAACGTTTTTCTTCTTGAGCAGAAACCATCACAAACAAATTAGGCTCTGTCCTATCCAAATCAATTTCCTTACAGTGCTTTCTTGGGTAGTCACAAGGAAATGGCATAAGTGCATGTTTTGGCACAAGGCTGGTTGGCTGCTCCAATTCACTAATCAATGGAAAACTCCTTTGTGTTGTTTCTTGTGATTCTTCTTCTAAAATCTGTGAAAAGGAAATACTACTCGGGTGCTCCGGTTCCACATGGATTAGTTTTTCAAGTACAAGCTCAGATTGGATAGAGGAGAGAGTACACTTAGCTTCCAAGGAATTTGTGAGATAGGCGAGTTGCTCCACGGGTTTGTTCATAGTTTGCTCTTCTTCGCTAGTTACGTTTTGCTGTTCCTGGTCTACTATGTGTGATTGATTCTTTTCTTTTGTGCTTCCCTCAACTTTGTCACTCTCATGCTCCATAGTATGACCTGAATCAACACCCTTTGACAAGAACAAGTGCATGACACAAGAACTGGAATTTTCTAAACCTTGTTCAACTACTTCATTACTTGAATTTGGTGAGCTCAGTTTTGGTTCTAATGAAGTGATAGTTAGCTGGAGCTTTTCAGGACAAGTTGCAATGAAATGTCCTTTCTTACGACAATGATAACAAGTGACTCCCCTTGATTTTGAAAGATTAGAGGACTCACATTGCTTTGGTTCTCCGCTTGATTCAAGTGATGGTTTTAGGCTTTGCTTGTGAATGACAAGTTGTCCAGTGACCTTCTTTGGTTGAGATGTTGACTTAGCCCCCACTTTCAGACTTTGAATGTACTTGGTTAACTTCTCATAAGGATCTGGTTGTGTCTTAGCCTCCACGGGTGTTGGGGTTTTCTTTTGATCCGAGACTAAGGCTAGTTTCTCTTCTTGAACTCCTAACCTTTGGGTTGTGGCATTGGCTTGTGCAGCACGGTTTAGTCTTTGCGGAGCATACTTTTTCCTTAGTAGTTTCTTAAGCTCTCTCCACGAGGTGATAGTTGGCTCCTTGTAATACCAGCGATCATCAACTTCTCGAACCCACCAGTCGTAAACGTCTCCAGTGAGTTGCTTAACTGCATAAGTTAGTCTCTTCTCTCTCGAGATGTGGTTACAGTGAAACCACTCATCCATGTCTTCCTCCCACTCTAAGTAGTCTCTTTTTCCTGAAAATTTATAGAGTTCATTAGTTGGTTGATAATCAGGATAAATCACAGATTTGGATTTGGGAGTGTGAAAGATTTTCTGTGAGCTGCTCCGTGTTGATCTCGATCTCTCGTCTGGTGGCTTGGGATTAAGATCTTGTTCCTTCTTTTGTCGTGCTCTTTTATACTCTTGTAAGGATTCCAGTCTGAAATCCATTATCTTGGTGAGCTGAGCCGTAATTGCTCCAGTCATCAACTTGTTTCTCTGGTTACTCATTTGCTTTTTATCCTCAAACATGATTCCTGAAACAATTAAACACACAAATCACCAGTAACTAGTTCTAAAACATAGAAACTATTGCTGGATTTCAAACAGTTCAAGATTTAACAATTGCAGAAAACTCAAACAGAACTGATTGGATTCGAAAATCACGACGAGTTATACAATTCGGATGATCACGAAAATTGATAATCAAGCAGTTCAAATCCTCAATAAGAACCTGGTAAGTTTTCGTCGGATTCTAACAAGCCTAAAAATAGCGACGATCAACGGAATTCTAACAGTCATAGAAATTGCAACAAACCCAGAAAACTCAAACAAAACTGCTCGGATTCGAAAGATGAAATGACAACTTATACGAATCAGATGACGACGAAAATTAATATTCTAACAGTTCAAATCGTCTAGAACAAGTCCGTAAAACGGCATCGATTTCTAACAAGCCTAGCAACAGATACGAACGACGGAATATTAACAGTCACTGAAATTACAGAATATGAATAGGCAAGAGAACAGACAGAAACGACTCAACCTCCAAGTGTGCTCTGATACCACTTGATATGATCCCGGGGAGGAATCAATCCCAATTTCGGCACTTGGAAGATCTGGAGTGGATAAGCTCGAATTCGAGACGACAAACGACTCAAAGACGAGAAGATGGATTGAATGACGCCACAAAAGGATGCGGAAAAGCCTTTTGATAAGTCAAAAAGATCAAAATTCGACAAACGAAAATGGATCCATGATCTATTCTTAAAAGAGGTTTTTGATAAAAAGATAGATGAGTTCTCATAAGAGATTACATGGGGTTTATAAAGAAGAGAACAAGTCTTGGAACACACCACAAGACTGTCTTGAAAATAACAAAGAAATAAAAGCTAAGTTTGAATGTTTGAAAATAACCCTTAAACTTCAATTTTCGTCACTCCCCTTGACCAGCAAATTAAGAACTTGTATTGGGCTCTTCTTAGACTTGAGATGGGCCTAAAATAGGCTGGACTTGATTGCTAAACCTTGGGAAGGTTTCTTAAAGGTTCTGGCCCAGTCTTGATCATCAAATGGGTGATTTGGATGTGAATCATTTGCCTCATTAAAAACCTTGCCAAGAAAACC
The DNA here is from genome assembly GCA_011420285.2 of Erysimum cheiranthoides. NCBI lineage: Eukaryota > Viridiplantae > Streptophyta > Magnoliopsida > Brassicales > Brassicaceae > Erysimum > Erysimum cheiranthoides. Next base: position 3,632,319 of record CM022183.2, on the reverse strand, counting down.
CATTGGGATAAAACTTGACAAGGGAAAAAGAGTACAAATGAGACACATTCCCATTTGAAGTTCATGTATCAAAACCAGTGAGGTTAAGATACCTTCTTTTCCATACTCTTTCTCCGTTATAAGCTCATTCTCTGGTTCATTATGCTCCTCAGCTCCAAGCTGCTCCTTTGTTCCATGCTCCTCCTCGGCTTCAAGTTCTTTAACATGTTGCAAGTCCTTTGTACTTTCTAGGATCACATCAGAGATGGTTACGGAGTGTTTGGACAACATTTATACCCATTTTCTCCCAAAAAAGGCTAAAACCAACAAAAACATTGCTTAGAAGTAGTAAACCGCTTTGTTAGTGTTTCTATTGTCAAAATGTATCAAAATCCAATGCATTTGACTAATTATAAGAGTTAGAGATGGTTACGGAGTGTTTGGACAACATTTATACCCTTTTTCTCCCAAAAGAGGCTAAAACCAACAAAAACATTGCTTAGAAGTAGTAAACCGCTTTGTTAGTGTTTCTATTGTCAAAATGTATCAAAATCCAATGCATTTGACTAATTATAAGAGTTAGAGATGGTTACCGAGTGTTTGGACAACATTTATACCCATTTTCTCCCAAAAGAGGCTAAAACCAACAAAAACATTGCTTAGAAGTAGTAAACCGCTTTGTTAGTGTTTCTATTGTCAAAATGTATCACAATCCAATGCATTTGACTTATCATAAGAGTTTGAGATGGTTACGGAGTGTTTGGACAACATTTATACCCATTTTCTCCCAAAAGAGGCTAAAACCAACAAAAACATTGCTTAGAAGTAGTAAACCGCTTTGTTAGTGTTTCTATTGTCAAAATGTATCACAATCCAATGCATTTGACTAATTATAAGAGTTAGAGATGGTTACGGAGTGTTTGGACAACACTTATACCCATTTTCTCCCAAAAGAGGCTAAAACCAACAAAAACATTGCTTAGAAGTAGTAAACCGCTTTGTTAGTGTTTCTATTGTCAAAATGTATCACAATCCAATGCATTTGACTAATTATAAGACTTAGAGATGGTTACGGAGTGTTTGGACAACATTTATACCCATTTTCTCCCAAAAGAGGCTAAAACCAACAAAAACATTGCTTAGAAGTAGTAAACCGCTTTGTTAGTGTTTCTATTGTCAAAATGTATCACAATGCAATGCATTTGACTAATTATAAGAGTTAGAGATGGTTATGGAGTGTTTGGACAACATTTATACCCATTTTCTCCCAAAAGAGGCTAAAACCAACAAAAACATTGCTTAGAAGTAGTAAACCGCTTTGTTAGTGTTTCTATTGTCAAAATGTATCAAAATCCAATGCATTTGACTAATTATAAGAGTTAGAGATGGTTACCGAGTGTTTGGACAACATTTATACCCATTTTCTCCCAAAAGAGGCTAAAACCAACAAAAACATTGCTTAGAAGTAGTAAACCGCTTTGTTAGTGTTTCTATTGTCAAAATGTATCACAATCCAATGCATTTGACTAATTATAAGAGTTAGAGATGGTTACGGAGTGTTTGGACAACATTTATACCCATTTTCTCCCAAAAGAGGCTAAAACCAACAAAAACATTGCTTAGAAGTAGTAAACCGCTTTGTTAGTGTTTCTATTGTCAAAATGTATCAAAATCCAATTCATTTGACTAATTATAAGAGTTAGAGATGGTTAGGGAGTGTTTGGACAACATTTATACCCATTTTCTCCCAAAAGAGGCTATAAAACCAACAAAAACATTGCTTAGAAGTAGTAAACCGCTTTGTTAGTGTTTCTATTGTCAAAATGTATCACAATCCAATGCATTTGACTAATTATAAGAGTTAGAGATGGTTACGGAGTGTTTGGACAACATTTATACCCATTTTCTCCCAAAAGAGGCTAAAACCAACAAAAACATTGCTTAGAAGTAGTAAACCGCTTTGTTAGTGTTTCTATTGTCAAAATGTATCACAATCCAATGCATTTGACTAATTATAAGAGTTAGAGATGGTTACGGAGTGTTTGGACAACATTTATACCCATTTTCTCCCAAAAGAGGCTAAAACCAACAAAAACATTGCTTAGAAGTAGTAAACCGCTTTGTTAGTGTTTCTATTGTCAAAATGTATCACAATCCAATGCATTTGACTAATTATAAGAGTTAGAGATGGTTACGGAGTGTTTGGACAACATTTATACCCATTTTCTCCCAAAAGAGGCTAAAACCAACAAAAACATTGCTTAGAAGTAGTAAACCGCTTTGTTAGTGTTTCTATTGTCAAAATGTATCACAATCCAATGCATTTGACTTATTATAAGAGTTAGAGATGGTTACGGAGTGTTTGGACAACACTTATACCCATTTTCTCCCAAAAGAGGCTAAAACCAACAAAAACATTGCTTAGAAGTGGTAAACCGCTTTGTTAGTGTTTCTATTGTCAAAATGTATCACAATCCAATGCATTTGACTAATTATAAGAGTTAGAGATGGTTACGGAGTGTTTGGACAACATTTATACCCATTTTCTCCCAAAAGAGGCTAAAACCAACAAAAACATTGCTTAGAAGTAGTAAACCGCTTTGTTAGTGTTTCTATTGTCAAAATGTATCACAATCCAATGCATTTGACTAATTATAAGAGTTAGAGATGGTTACGGAGTGTTTGGACAACATTTATACCCATTTTCTCCCAAAAGAGGCTATAAAACCAACAAAAACATTGCTTAGAAGTAGTAAACCGCTTTGTTAGTGTTTCTATTGTCAAAATGTATCACAATCCAATGCATTTGACTAATTATAAGAGTTAGAGATGGTTACGGAGTGTTTGGACAACATTTATACCCATTTTCTCCCAAAAGAGGCTAAAACCAACAAAAACATTGCTTAGAAGTAGTAAACCGCTTTGTTAGTGTTTCTATTGTCAAAATGTATCACAATCCAATGCATTTGACTAATTATAAGAGTTAGAGATGGTTACGGAGTGTTTGGACAACATTTATACCCTTTTTCTCCCAAAAGAGGCTAAAACCAACAAAAACATTGCTTAGAAGTAGTAAACCGCTTTGTTAGTGTTTCTATTGTCAAAATGTATCACAATCCAATGCATTTGACTAATTATAAGAGTTAGAGATGGTTACCGAGTGTTTGGACAACATTTATACCCATTTTCTCCCAAAAGAGGCTAAAACCAACAAAAACATTGCTTAGAAGTAGTAAACCGCTTTGTTAGTGTTTCTATTGTCAAAATGTATCACAATCCAATGCATTTGACTTATCATAAGAGTTTGAGATGGTTACGGAGTGTTTGGACAACATTTATACCCATTTTCTCCCAAAAGAGGCTAAAACCAACAAAAACATTGCTTAGAAGTAGTAAACCGCTTTGTTAGTGTTTCTATTGTCAAAATGTATCACAATCCAATGCATTTGACTAATTATAAGAGTTAGAGATGGTTACGGAGTGTTTGGACAACACTTATACCCATTTTCTCCCAAAAGAGGCTAAAACCAACAAAAACATTGCTTAGAAGTAGTAAACCGCTTTGTTAGTGTTTCTATTGTCAAAATGTATCACAATCCAATGCATTTGACTAATTATAAGAGTTAGAGATGGTTACGGAGTGTTTGGACAACATTTATACCCATTTTCTCCCAAAAGAGGCTAAAACCAACAAAAACATTGCTTAGAAGTAGTAAACCGCTTTGTTAGTGTTTCTATTGTCAAAATGTATCACAATCCAATGCATTTGACTAATTATAAGAGTTAGAGATGGTTACGGAGTGTTTGGACAACATTTATACCCATTTTCTCCCAAAAGAGGCTAAAACCAACAAAAACATTGCTTAGAAGTAGTAAACCGCTTTGTTAGTGTTTCTATTGTCAAAATGTATCACAATCCAATGCATTTGACTAATTATAAGAGTTAGAGATGGTTACGGAGTGTTTGGACAACATTTATACCCATTTTCTCCCAAAAGAGGCTAAAACCAACAAAAACATTGCTTAGAAGTAGTAAACCGCTTTGTTAGTGTTTCTATTGTCAAAATGTATCACAATCCAATGCATTTGACTAATTATAAGAGTTAGAGATGGTTACGGAGTGTTTGGACAACATTTATACCCATTTTCTCCCAAAAGAGGCTAAAACCAACAAAAACATTGCTTAGAAGTAGTAAACCGCTTTGTTAGTGTTTCTATTGTCAAAATGTATCACAATCCAATGCATTTGACTAATTATAAGAGTTAGAGATGGTTACGGAGTGTTTGGACAACATTTATACCCATTTTCTCCCAAAAGAGGCTATAAACCAACAAAAACATTGCTTAGAAGTAGTAAACCGCTTTGTTAGTGTTTCTATTGTCAAAATGTATCACAATCCAATGCATTTGACTAATTATAAGAGTTAGAGATGGTTACGGAGTGTTTGGACAACATTTATACCCATTTTCTCCCAAAAGAGGCTAAAACCAACAAAAACATTGCTTAGAAGTAGTAAACCGCTTTGTTAGTGTTTCTATTGTCAAAATGTATCACAATCCAATGCATTTGACTAATTATAAGAGTTAGAGATGGTTACGGAGTGTTTGGACAACATTTATACCCATTTTCTCCCAAAAGAGGCTAAAACCAACAAAAACATTGCTTAGAAGTAGTAAACCGCTTTGTTAGTGTTTCTATTGTCAAAATGTATCACAATCCAATGCATTTGACTAATTATAAGAGTTAGAGATGGTTACGGAGTGTTTGGACAACATTTATACCCATTTTCTCCCAAAAGAGGCTAAAACCAACAAAAACATTGCTTAGAAGTAGTAAACCGCTTTGTTAGTGTTTCTATTGTCAAAATGTATCACAATCCAATGCATTTGACTAATTATAAGAGTTAGAGATGGTTACGGAGTGTTTGGACAACACTTATACCCATTTTCTCCCAAAAGAGGCTAAAACCAACAAAAACATTGCTTAGAAGTAGTAAACCGCTTTGTTAGTGTTTCTATTGTCAAAATGTATCACAATCCAATGCATTTGACTAATTATAAGAGTTAGAGATGGTTACGGAGTGTTTGGACAACATTTATACCCATTTTCTCCCAAAAGAGGCTAAAACCAACAAAAACATTGCTTAGAAGTAGTAAACCGCTTTGTTAGTGTTTCTATTGTCAAAATGTATCACAATCCAATGCATTTGACTAATTATAAGAGTTAGAGATGGTTACGGAGTGTTTGGACAACATTTATACCCATTTTCTCCCAAAAGAGGCTAAAACCAACAAAAACATTGCTTAGAAGTAGTAAACCGCTTTGTTAGTGTTTCTATTGTCAAAATGTATCACAATCCAATGCATTTGACTAATTATAAGAGTTAGAGATGGTTACGGAGTGTTTGGACAACATTTATACCCATTTTCTCCCAAAAGAGGCTAAAACCAACAAAAACATTGCTTAGAAGTAGTAAACCGCTTTGTTAGTGTTTCTATTGTCAAAATGTATCACAATCCAATGCATTTGACTAATTATAAGAGTTAGAGATGGTTACGGAGTGTTTGGACAACATTTATACCCATTTTCTCCCAAAAGAGGCTAAAACCAACAAAAACATTGCTTAGAAGTAGTAAACCGCTTTGTTAGTGTTTCTATTGTCAAAATGTATCACAATCCAATGCATTTGACTAATTATAAGAGTTAGAGATGGTTACGGAGTGTTTGGACAACATTTATACCCATTTTCTCCCAAAAGAGGCTAAAACCAACAAAAACATTGCTTAGAAGTAGTAAACCGCTTTGTTAGTGTTTCTATTGTCAAAATGTATCACAATCCAATGCATTTGACTAATTATAAGAGTTAGAGATGGTTACGGAGTGTTTGGACAACATTTATACCCATTTTCTCCCAAAAGAGGCTAAAACCAACAAAAACATTGCTTAGAAGTAGTAAACCGCTTTGTTAGTGTTTCTATTGTCAAAATGTATCACAATCCAATGCATTTGACTTATTATAAGAGTTAGAGATGGTTACGGAGTGTTTGGACAACACTTATACCCATTTTCTCCCAAAAGAGGCTAAAACCAACAAAAACATTGCTTAGAAGTAGTAAACCGCTTTGTTAGTGTTTCTATTGTCAAAATGTATCACAATCCAATGCATTTGACTAATTATAAGAGTTAGAGATGGTTACGGAGTGTTTGGACAACATTTATACCCATTTTCTCCCAAAAGAGGCTAAAACCAACAAAAACATTGCTTAGAAGTAGTAAACCGCTTTGTTAGTGTTTCTATTGTCAAAATGTATCACAATCCAATGCATTTGACTAATTATAAGAGTTAGAGATGGTTACGGAGTGTTTGGACAACATTTATACCCATTTTCTCCCAAAAGAGGCTAAAACCAACAAAAACATTGCTTAGAAGTAGTAAACCGCTTTGTTAGTGTTTCTATTGTCAAAATGTATCACAATCCAATGCATTTGACTAATTATAAGAGTTAGAGATGGTTACGGAGTGTTTGGACAACATTTATACCCATTTTCTCCCAAAAGAGGCTAAAACCAACAAAAACATTGCTTAGAAGTAGTAAACCGCTTTGTTAGTGTTTCTATTGTCAAAATGTATCACAATCCAATGCATTTGACTAATTATAAGAGTTAGAGATGGTTACGGAGTGTTTGGACAACACTTATACCCATTTTCTCCCAAAAGAGGCTAAAACCAACAAAAACATTGCTTAGAAGTAGTAAACCGCTTTGTTAGTGTTTCTATTGTCAAAATGTATCACAATCCAATGCATTTGACTAATTATAAGAGTTAGAGATGGTTACGGAGTGTTTGGACAACATTTATACCCATTTTCTCCCAAAAGAGGCTAAAACCAACAAAAACATTGCTTAGAAGTAGTAAACCGCTTTGTTAGTGTTTCTATTGTCAAAATGTATCACAATCCAATGCATTTGACTAATTATAAGAGTTAGAGATGGTTACGGAGTGTTTGGACAACATTTATACCCATTTTCTCCCAAAAGAGGCTAAAACCAACAAAAACATTGCTTAGAAGTAGTAAACCGCTTTGTTAGTGTTTCTATTGTCAAAATGTATCACAATCCAATGCATTTGACTAATTATAAGAGTTAGAGATGGTTACGGAGTGTTTGGACAACATTTATACCCATTTTCTCCCAAAAGAGGCTAAAACCAACAAAAACATTGCTTAGAAGTAGTAAACCGCTTTGTTAGTGTTTCTATTGTCAAAATGTATCACAATCCAATGCATTTGACTAATTATAAGAGTTAGAGATGGTTACGGAGTGTTTGGACAACATTTATACCCATTTTCTCCCAAAAGAGGCTAAAACCAACAAAAACATTGCTTAGAAGTAGTAAACCGCTTTGTTAGTGTTTCTATTGTCAAAATGTATCACAATCCAATGCATTTGACTAATTATAAGAGTTAGAGATGGTTACGGAGTGTTTGGACAACATTTATACCCATTTTCTCCCAAAAGAGGCTAAAACCAACAAAAACATTGCTTAGAAGTAGTAAACCGCTTTGTTAGTGTTTCTATTGTCAAAATGTATCACAATCCAATGCATTTGACTAATTATAAGAGTTAGAGATGGTTACGGAGTGTTTGGACAACATTTATACCCATTTTCTCCCAAAAGAGGCTAAAACCAACAAAAACATTGCTTAGAAGTAGTAAACCGCTTTGTTAGTGTTTCTATTGTCAAAATGTATCACAATCCAATGCATTTGACTAATTATAAGAGTTAGAGATGGTTACGGAGTGTTTGGACAACATTTATACCCATTTTCTCCCAAAAGAGGCTAAAACCAACAAAAACATTGCTTAGAAGTAGTAAACCGCTTTGTTAGTGTTTCTATTGTCAAAATGTATCACAATCCAATGCATTTGACTAATTATAAGAGTTAGAGATGGTTACGGAGTGTTTGGACAACATTTATACCCATTTTCTCCCAAAAGAGGCTAAAACCAACAAAAACATTGCTTAGAAGTAGTAAACCGCTTTGTTAGTGTTTCTATTGTCAAAATGTATCACAATCCAATGCATTTGACTAATTATAAGAGTTAGAGATGGTTACGGAGTGTTTGGACAACATTTATACCCATTTTCTCCCAAAAGAGGCTAAAACCAACAAAAACATTGCTTAGAAGTAGTAAACCGCTTTGTTAGTGTTTCTATTGTCAAAATGTATCACAATCCAATGCATTTGACTAATTATAAGAGTTAGAGATGGTTACGGAGTGTTTGGACAACATTTATACCCATTTTCTCCCAAAAGAGGCTAAAACCAACAAAAACATTGCTTAGAAGTAGTAAACCGCTTTGTTAGTGTTTCTATTGTCAAAATGTATCACAATCCAATGCATTTGACTAATTATAAGAGTTAGAGATGGTTACGGAGTGTTTGGACAACATTTATACCCATTTTCTCCCAAAAGAGGCTAAAACCAACAAAAACATTGCTTAGAAGTAGTAAACCGCTTTGTTAGTGTTTCTATTGTCAAAATGTATCACAATCCAATGCATTTGACTAATTATAAGAGTTAGAGATGGTTACGGAGTGTTTGGACAACATTTATACCCATTTTCTCCCAAAAGAGGCTAAAACCAACAAAAACATTGCTTAGAAGTAGTAAACCGCTTTGTTAGTGTTTCTATTGTCAAAATGTATCACAATCCAATGCATTTGACTAATTATAAGAGTTAGAGATGGTTACGGAGTGTTTGGACAACATTTATACCCATTTTCTCCCAAAAGAGGCTAAAACCAACAAAAACATTGCTTAGAAGTAGTAAACCGCTTTGTTAGTGTTTCTATTGTCAAAATGTATCACAATCCAATGCATTTGACTAATTATAAGAGTTAGAGATGGTTACGGAGTGTTTGGACAACATTTATACCCATTTTCTCCCAAAAGAGGCTAAAACCAACAAAAACATTGCTTAGAAGTAGTAAACCGCTTTGTTAGTGTTTCTATTGTCAAAATGTATCACAATCCAATGCATTTGACTAATTATAAGAGTTAGAGATGGTTACGGAGTGTTTGGACAACATTTATACCCATTTTCTCCCAAAAGAGGCTAAAACCAACAAAAACATTGCTTAGAAGTAGTAAACCGCTTTGTTAGTGTTTCTATTGTCAAAATGTATCACAATCCAATGCATTTGACTAATTATAAGAGTTAGAGATGGTTACGGAGTGTTTGGACAACATTTATACCCATTTTCTCCCAAAAGAGGCTAAAACCAACAAAAACATTGCTTAGAAGTAGTAAACCGCTTTGTTAGTGTTTCTATTGTCAAAATGTATCACAATCCAATGCATTTGACTAATTATAAGAGTTAGAGATGGTTACGGAGTGTTTGGACAACATTTATACCCATTTTCTCCCAAAAGAGGCTAAAACCAACAAAAACATTGCTTAGAAGTAGTAAACCGCTTTGTTAGTGTTTCTATTGTCAAAATGTATCACAATCCAATGCATTTGACTAATTATAAGAGTTAGAGATGGTTACGGAGTGTTTGGACAACATTTATACCCATTTTCTCCCAAAAGAGGCTAAAACCAACAAAAACATTGCTTAGAAGTAGTAAACCGCTTTGTTAGTGTTTCTATTGTCAAAATGTATCACAATCCAATGCATTTGACTAATTATAAGAGTTAGAGATGGTTACGGAGTGTTTGGACAACATTTATACCCATTTTCTCCCAAAAGAGGCTAAAACCAACAAAAACATTGCTTAGAAGTAGTAAACCGCTTTGTTAGTGTTTCTATTGTCAAAATGTATCACAATCCAATGCATTTGACTAATTATAAGAGTTAGAGATGGTTACGGAGTGTTTGGACAACATTTATACCCATTTTCTCCCAAAAGAGGCTAAAACCAACAAAAACATTGCTTAGAAGTAGTAAACCGCTTTGTTAGTGTTTCTATTGTCAAAATGTATCACAATCCAATGCATTTGACTAATTATAAGAGTTAGAGATGGTTACGGAGTGTTTGGACAACATTTATACCCATTTTCTCCCAAAAGAGGCTAAAACCAACAAAAACATTGCTTAGAAGTAGTAAACCGCTTTGTTAGTGTTTCTATTGTCAAAATGTATCACAATCCAATGCATTTGACTAATTATAAGAGTTAGAGATGGTTACGGAGTGTTTGGACAACATTTATACCCATTTTCTCCCAAAAGAGGCTAAAACCAACAAAAACATTGCTTAGAAGTAGTAAACCGCTTTGTTAGTGTTTCTATTGTCAAAATGTATCACAATCCAATGCATTTGACTAATTATAAGAGTTAGAGATGGTTACGGAGTGTTTGGACAACACTTATACCCATTTTCTCCCAAAAGAGGCTAAAACCAACAAAACATTGCTTAGAAGTAGTAAACCGCTTTGTTAGTGTTTCTATTGTCAAAATGTATCACAATCCAATGCATTTGACTAATTATAAGAGTTAGAGATGGTTACGGAGTGTTTGGACAACATTTATACCCATTTTCTCCCAAAAGAGGCTAAAACCAACAAAAACATTGCTTAGAAGTAGTAAACCGCTTTGTTAGTGTTTCTATTGTCAAAATGTATCACAATCCAATGCATTTGACTAATTATAAGAGTTAGAGATGGTTACGGAGTGTTTGGACAACATTTATACCCATTTTCTCCCAAAAGAGGCTAAAACCAACAAAAACATTGCTTAGAAGTAGTAAACCGCTTTGTTAGTGTTTCTATTGTCAAAATGTATCACAATCCAATGCATTTGACTAATTATAAGAGTTAGAGATGGTTACGGAGTGTTTGGACAACATTTATACCCATTTTCTCCCAAAAGAGGCTAAAACCAACAAAAACATTGCTTAGAAGTAGTAAACCGCTTTGTTAGTGTTTCTATTGTCAAAATGTATCACAATCCAATGCATTGACTAATTATAAGAGTTTAGAGATGTTACGGAGTGTTTGGACAACACTCTATACATTTCTCCCAAAGAGGCTAAAACCTAACAAAAAAACATTGTTAGAAGTAATAGTTAAACCGCTTGTTGTGTTTCTATTA
>CM022183.2:3591436-3621140 GCA_011420285.2 Erysimum cheiranthoides | reverse complement strand
AGTCTAGGATCCTTCGGTTTAGAAAATTAATAACTTTCACATCTGAGATGGTATTGGCGTAAATTCAATTTGCTGCGTGCCTCCGATGGATCAAGATTCAAGATTGTAGAACAAGTCGGGTTGTAGAATAAATCTTCTTGGTTTGATCAGAAATCTCCAATTAGTCCGCGTATGTCCAAATCGGGTAAGCTGGGAATAACCCGATTTGTGAGTTGAATAAATCCTTCGTCTGAACTCCTTTTGGGCTTATTCTTCGAGATGTTTTGTGGCTGAGCTGTGAACAATCTCCAAGTGGTTTCATGTCTTGAATCTCCGTGGTTAAGTTGATATGCTTCAAACAATGAGCATATGTCCTTGTCGGGTATGATTGGGATTGTGCACCGGTTTGAGTGAGCTTTGGTTCAGCTGCTGGTTTGATTCTTCCATCACCCCGGTATAGTGTGGTTTGGATGTCCGCATCATACCCTCTCCCTTGAATAGCGAGTTAGGTTTCACCAGACTGAACCACCAGACTCAGAGTATCATATGTTTTCTTAGTAAAACAAACTTTGTGATTTTCATACGAATAATTTTTAACTTTAAAATAAATACTACATATGTATTTTGATGTTTTTGTTACATGTGTTTCTTATTCATTCAATGCACGTCCATGTCTATTTTCTACACCATAATTTTCGTAAACCGTCACAATGTATTACATGATGAGTTACTATCATTGTCAATATGTTTATAATTATATAACGTGTATATAGTTTCGGGTTTTCATGAATTGTTACTGTCCGCATATTTGATTTAATTGACAATAGATTTTTACAGTTATTCATAAATTGCAGTAAGATTTGAACTCTGTCACACGCAAAGAAAACACTCAAAGCGAACTCTTCAATCACTGGATACTCGTAAACATTTATAGTAATAATAAAAAAAAAACTCATATTTCTATGAATCTTGAGGGATAAGTATGAATTTTTTTTTTTTTGGCGGCAAATGGTTATTCTATTACTCAAATTTGAGGTGGTGTGGCAAGTCACACCGGAATAGAACAACCTATAAAGGAAATCAAAGAGGAACGAGATCTAGCTAAACGAGCTAAGCGATCCGCAGTAGAGTTGGATGCACGGGGGACATACAAAATAGAGAAAGAAGAGAATCTACTCCTAAGGCGCTTGAAATCCTGTAGCTCCGTCGAAAAGTTTGGCCACTCATTCGGCTGCTCGATTATCTTGATGACATCTTGACAATCCGTCCCAAAAACTTGGTGCGAAGATCTTGTCGCTAAGCAGCTCATTGCCCATAACAATGCTTCGAACTCCGAATGAAACGGGGAAATTCTCCTTGACTGGTTACGAACTCCTAGTAGTAGTTGAGTTCCTCCCTCTGGGTTATGCCACACCTATCCCATTCCACTGTTAATCGAGTTGTTGTGCCACGATCCAGGAGACAATGTTTTGTAGACTTATGGTCTACACTCCACTCGTTGGTGCTAGAGGTCGCTGGATCGAACTTCTCGAATTTGCTTCGTGCCAAGCGTGGCATTCTGCTTCAGCGTAGCGGATAATATCTCGAGGATCTCGGGTGATGCCCTTAAACAGTTTCTCATTACGGGATAAGTATGAATTTCAAATTAGGATTCTAAGTAAAATTATTGTAAAATTCACTTCTCTATTATGTAAAATCATAAGAATAAATAGGAACATTAGGGGTTAAATAATTAATTTTAGTATTTAAATTGCTTGGGACATAAGAGATTGAGAAATAAAATAAAAACTAGTACTAGATTCTTTAGCCTTCCAAAATAAAATAATCTAAATATACGTCGAAAGACTTTTACGAACATTTCTTGTTCCCATAAGGACTCCTTCCTAATCTTTTAATAAACGGGTGCGTAGCGGCTTAAACCCATCTGTTTTACAGATCATATTACACACAAACAAGATCAAGAAACATGAAAATTGAAATGATTGTTCTCTTTATTCAAATAAAAGCAAAATACAAAAAGCCTGAACAATGATTAAATCGAAACGTAGTACATTAATCTTGAATATGATCATAAAACATTAAGATATATGGTCACTGGTTTTAAATCAGGACAGGAGGATTTAGGACCGCATAAGTAAGCAACTCTTGGTCACGAACAAACACAGGCATGTCTTGCTCGGGTAAGCAGACCCAAGCTTCTACACCTTCACCGTCCTTTGAATCCATTAAGAGAACACCAGCCACGATGGCATCATTGGTACTCATAGCGGGTCCCACCCATACCGGAGTACCCCATCCGAAGTCAACCTCGTAGAAAGGCTTTTTGCACCAGCTAGAAATTGAGTATGTCGGTGTGTCCACATTTGACTCTGTCATTAAATATCCCATCGCATTCAACAAGTTCTGACCAAGTGTAGTTGTGGTGATGGTACTAGCAGTATTGTAGCCTTGGAGACTATCTTCAATCATCTTGTTGAGCCTTTCTTTGGCCTTCCGAGACTCGGCGACGATTTCGCCACTTTCCATGGCGCTCTCAGCACCTTTCTTGATAAAGAATGTCGATATAAGGTTTCCTATGGCATCCTGTGGCAAAACATCAGAGGGGATCCTAACCCGCAAGTCCATGGCTAGAACCATTACCGTTGGCTTTGGAGTGGCCGAGTTAGAGCGTGAGGCATTTGTGGCACACCTCCAGATAAGCGATGTGATGGCTTCCACACGTGTAGGTACCATGAGGCTTTCGCTAGCGGTCTTGTGTTTGAGCTCAGTGATCTTACTGGATTCAAAGACGAGTCTATTGCCTCCAAAAACAAAAGTGTCATCTATTGTAGGAGGCTGGAAAGAACTTGGGGCTGGCGGGTAAACGGTTACTCCTGCAAATGTAGGAGTAGTCACTGCCATGCCATTTGCCGTAGCGGCCCAGCCCTGGATGAAACTGAACAATGAGGCTGCATCACTGATCTTGTGAGAGATACCAACACAGACCGCGAATCCTGATCCCGACCCGAAGAAGCTGACCTTGACTTTCAACAACGGCCACGTCACTGGAGATTCTCCCTCCTCGTTCTGGGAGAAGAAATCTCCCATAACGTCGAGATTGATTTTCTTGAGGAAATCTGAGAGGAGAAGATCGGTGCGTGCCTCCAAGAAGACTACTCCTTCGTTGTTGCAGTTGACGTAATACTCTCTATTCGTCCAGCTAGAGGATAGAAACGTGACAGAGTCTCTGATAAAGATATTTTCAGCCTTTGAGATATAATCTCCGGCGGCTCTCCGGTGTCGGATTTGTAGAAGAAGGACGTTGGCACGTAAATTTCCGGATTGCTGAGATCGAACATGGATAGCTCAACGCGATCAAGAGGTGCAGGAGAAGAAGGCTTGATAACTTCTCTCCGTGTCGTTTCTAGCTTCAAATCCATTGTCAAACTGTTGAGAATTGAGTTCTTGATTAATGCTTGAAAGCTTGAAGATGAAAGCTTAAAGATGCTTGTTGAAGTTGAGAATCCGAGAGGTTCATAAGCTGAAACAAGAAGAGAAGAAACCAAGGTTGAGAACGATCTAAGAAAGAGAATGATCACCTTAATGAAGCTGGACGAACCAAGTACCTTGCACGATTCAAGAGTGATATCAGAGAGAGAGAGAGAGTGATGAGAGGAAGAAGATAGCTTTTCCACTTATTTAATTTTTCCAAAGAACACATGATTTTGAGAGAGTTGAAGCCCTACACCACACAAAGGAGCAGATAACTTTTCGATTGATTCTAGATAAGGTTTTCGTTACATAGTACATTTCGACCACAAACATCATTATTAAGGATAAGATAAGATGTTAATCCTATAACAGACAACGAACCACCAATGACGGTTCCGGCAAAGAGTCTCATATCAGCAACAATGCTTGAGATTATAGCTAGGACAATAGCTATAGCAACAACTTCATTTACTCGGTCAAGTGTGAAACATGATGTCTTGAACCACCCGAGTTTTTATGTAAACCTAGCAATAAGCTATAGCACAACTTCATTTTCTCACAGAACTAGATTTTCTATTGTGTTACAGGTATGAAACAATTATCGTATCTAGAACCCTTCAAAAAATTTTTGATATGTAATTTAGAAGACAACACTAGAAATTCTTGATGATGTAAGAAAATTAGAGATGAACTCCAACAAAAATGAAATTCAAGAATAAACAAAAAAAAAAACCTTACAGTTATATTTTACTAGATTTTCTTATATATATTATATTTGATAATTTATATTAATATAATTTATTATAATAATAAGACTATATGTTAACATAGGATTTTCAAAAATATTTATTATCTCATTATTTTATTGAATTGGTGCCATTTTTTTACAATAGCCAAATTTGAAACCGAAATAATTTATTAATTTATTAGTGATTATTAATTTAGCGAATATTAATTTATAGAAGTTTCACTGTAGCTTTTGTGATGTTTTATCTGCAAGTGGTTCCTTGTATGTCCTAGATATTTTATATATTAGTCTGTAGTAGTTTTGAATCATTATTTGTTGTTTGAAAACATTAAATAATAAAAGAGTTCATATTTAAATCAATCATATCGGAGGTTAATAATTTTTTTAATTAACAACGTAAAATTAAGTAATTTTGTCACTGATCATAAGAAGATTTTTTTTCTGCCTTCAATTAAAGTTAATATCCTTAAAAAATAATTTATTAAATGATTAGTTTTGTTTTTAGTTTAATTTTGAAATTGGAAAAAACTAACTAACATAAGCATCTATGCATCAAACATCTAAGAATATGTTTTTTTTTTTCATATAAGAAATATCTTTATAGAATATTGAATGTGTAATTCGCATTAGTTCTTCTTTTCTTTCTCCCCATTTTAAAACCAGATTTGGATATTTTATGAGATGGTTGATAATTGAATCCATTACTAAAAGATCTCATCAAAAAGTTAAAAAAAGAACGAAACATGGACGGTGAAACCTCTCAGGCACAAATATCGCGAGTCTCCTTTTGCTACTGGTTTCTGACGCCGGCGAGTCTCACCTCCGCGGCGTCGGGACTCTGATCTTGTGCTCTATTTACTCGACATGTTTTGCTTTATGTTCTCCTTCAGTTTCAACTTTTCAAACTCTCACGAACCTTCTATCCTTTGCACTCTTACAAGCCAAATCTTTTCCCATCACTAAGTCCCCTTTTTCAGATCTGGATCTGTCCATATCTCTCTAGAAGAATCCTCACACTTGTTTTCGTTGATGGCAAGAGACACCTCTCTTGGACCGTCAGATGCGCCATGCCAAGTGGAGTCGTCGACGGCGCACGCGATCCTATCTTCTGGTTGATGAGTACATGGCTTTCCGATATGACCGTAGCGATAAATTTGGGGAGTTCTCTCACTCAAAACCAAAGTCTCAGTCCAGATCTAAAGACTCTAGAACCTTCGTGATCCTCGTCGTTCCCTGCCTCTACCGAATCCCTTTGAAGTCAATTTGTCATCTCCTCGCTCCTTGATGGAAGGGAGCTCTGCCTTGACGTCGGAACCGGTGAAGACTTTGACGGCGGAAGGATCAACACCTACCGAGTTCCTCCTCCATCGTATTGGTCCGTACACATGCGGCGGCGTTTCAAACTCATTCTCAAAGGAAGCAACTCTAGGGTTTAGCATCTTGGGCCTCTCTCCTCTATTTCGGCCCACTAATATTGTTCAGGCCAAGACCACAAATTTCAGCCCAACCACACTTCTCAGCAGGCCCAGGTCTGTTTATGTTATCTCTTCTTCAAGCCCATTTACTTGCTATGTCTGGTTTCACGGCTTGTTCCGCCGAAGCCTATGTTCGTGCTCTGAAGTGTTAAATGATATATGGCGCTGCGCGTACTCCTTACAAACCTTGTTTTTAAACCGCCTTCGAACTACAACTATCGATGTAATCATGTTCTTCAAGTCTCGGATTATGGCGTATCTGGTACTTCTCTTCGGAAATCAGCTCCGCTTATCCTGTTGTGTAACCCCAGACACTTCCTCGTCAATCATCATCTTCATCGACTATCACCTGAAGCATCTGGATACTGATTCAGTCCAGCGGCCACAACCAGAAGATGTGAGTGCTTTACTTTTGCTTCAATTTTCTCGAACCGTGGCAAATTGTTCTCAGCAAATTTCAAAAGCCCAATTTAGAATATCATTCTTACCTGACCTCGAGGGTCCCGGCGTCCAAGCTTTCCCGTCGTGGAGAGAACCTCGGCTCCGCCTTCCTCCTTTATGGAGAGAAACCAAACAAAATTCTTAGTTGTTCCATCATGCTTCGCTCCGGCGAGTCACAAGGCTAAGTACCCTTATCAACGTCACGAACTCTATTGATAGTGACTTCTTCAAAAACTCTCGAACTCTTCGCGGAAGTGTCATTGACACACCATAATCTCGCTTGTGACATGTTGTTAACTAGCCTCTGTCTCCGAGTACATGGACCTATCTTTAAAGCTTTTCACTTATCGTTTTTATTTGATGCAAATCTGTATTCTAAGATATTGTACTCCTTGTTTTCCCCTCTTTTGGGTTGATTGAATGAAGTACTTCCTTGACAAAAAAAAAAAGAATATTGAATGTGTTTGACAATTGAATGTAGACTAATTGGGAAATATACTATTAGAAAATAAGAGTGTGCGACTCTTTGTTTTTTTTTTTTTTGTCAACAGCATATATTGATTAGCTTATACAAGCCAATTTGGCGGAACATTGTTTACATAAGTAACATGTTGCGACTCTCTCTTAATACATAATTAGAGGAACACTATATAATTGTAAACATTAATGTACATTATAGCTAATCTTCAACTCTCACCACTTGTTGTTTAATCTATAACAAAGTAGTAATTAAAATAATAATCTTGGATCTATACCCACCACTTATTCTTATATGAGGAGTTGACTTTTCTGTCTATCAAAAAGGCCTCAAAGCAATCCCAAAAGACCACATTTTGTCTCTATCATTAACTTATAATTACAAATCCCAACACACAATCAAAACCCACATCATAGAATCATAATCAGAATATCTCCATTCATCAGAGAATCCAAAAAATGGTAAGAGAAAGAAGAAAGACAGAGAAAAATGAGGAGAAAAGAGAACAAGAAGGTGGAGATCAAGAAGAGAAGGTGAAGCCAAGGCAAAGAAGTGTGAGCAGAAGAAACATGCAATCTCTAGTGATCGGACTCGTTGGAGCTGCGTTGACTCTTGGTGCTTATTCTCAGACGTATGTTGCTCCGGGCAAATCTCTTGGTGCCGGCCTCTTTGTTCTATTCTTTGGCTTGCTTGTTAGCGAAGGTTTCATCTCTCTTTAAAGTCAATGTTCTATATAAGCAAATCAAACTTTTTTTTTGTTTATGTATGTTACAAATATACAAATCTATGAGCATCTTTGTTTCATTTTTATTTTAGTTCAATTGTTGGGAGTCTTGTACTTTTGAATTAATGTGATCCGATCCATATTGTTTTTACGGATTAGTTTTTGTTTTCTTGTAAGAATATGTTTTGATGATTTGATCTTTGCAATGCAACAAATTATTTTCATTTTAAAAAATAAAAAAAATCCATTTCTAAAAAATAAAAATATAAAAAATCAAAAAAAATTAAAAAAAATAATTCTTGATGGTATGAACGGAATGACACTCTTCAACATGTTGGGCTAAAGTTGACTTTGCCATGGGACATGCTCTTAGCTGTAAATATAGGAAAGAAACAAAGTTAGATGTAAAATATGTTATAAAATAAGACAATAAATCATGACATTCATATGTTGAACAAATATATATATATATATATATATAATATATATATATTAAAATATATTTAGAAGTATTTCACAATTTCATATAATACCAAATATATATATACACAAAAAGAATTATGCAGTAACTTTAATTATGTTAAATTAATCATCAACATCTTATATATATAGTTAGACTAGGTAACAACCTGCACTATGTGCAGGATAAATCTATGCAGATAAAATTAGTGTTATGAGTAAAGTTATTTTTGAGGATCTAAAATTTGTTTGTGTAAAAATGAAATATATAACCCGTGAAAATATGTTTAAATCAAACTACTATGTACCAACTAAATATATAATCTGCTATTTCTTCAATCTATGCAAGATTTTTTATTTTTATTTTTTTTTTGTGTAAGAATATGTTTCACCCGTGAAATATTATATCAATGGTATTAAATAAGTCAATTTTCTATAGTAATGATTATTCTGATAGGTTTTTTAGAAAATTTAAATATGTGAATAGTAATTAGGTTTTTTTAATAGGTGAATAAATTCGGATTTTAAAAATATTTTAGATCTAATAATGTTATAATCATTAAATCTTATTATATAAAGTTGGGTTTTCGAAGTTAGTAACTCACGAGATCATGACACGTGTCATATCTATCAGTTAAAGATTTTGACACGTGTCAAAAAAAATTTTTTTTTTTTAAATTTAAAAATAGAAAAAGATAATTATGAGAAAAAAAACGTAAATAAATTTAAAAGTGTAAAAAGACAATGTTAAGGAAATTCTAACTTAAATAATTTTTAAAAAATAAAAAAAAATAATTTTAAGAAAAGTTTAAAGGACCAAGTAGATAATACTATTCCTAAAAGAATAAGGAACTGTAAATACCTACCTCTATATAATCGAATAGATGGTCTCATATTTTTCTTACTAAACAAAATAAGTTTTTTTAAAAACACCATTGTTGATTCAACTTTATTCTATTAATAAAGATTTGTTTTTATTATCATTATAGGTT
The DNA here is from genome assembly GCA_011420285.2 of Erysimum cheiranthoides. Lineage (NCBI taxonomy): Eukaryota > Viridiplantae > Streptophyta > Magnoliopsida > Brassicales > Brassicaceae > Erysimum > Erysimum cheiranthoides. Next base: position 3,612,373 of record CM022183.2, on the reverse strand, counting down.
TTTGGTGTGTAAAACCAACCATATGGATCGATGCATGAAGATTTGAGTGATATTTTAACTAATTGGTTTAGATCTTATGATAAGATAAGTTTTGATCAAAACCTAATTGTTTTGGTATCTTATTATATAAAGTTGGGTTTTCGAAGTTAGCAACTCAAGAGATTGCGACACATGTCATATTCATTGATTCGAGATTTTGACACGTATCAAAAATATTTGTTTTAAAAATTTTATATATATAAAAAGATAATTATAACTTAAATAATTTTAAAATATAAAAAGATAATGTTAAAAAATATTTAATTTAAATATTTTAAAAAGTGTAAAAAGATAACTATGATATAGACAAGTGTCATATTTATCGATTCGAGATTTTGACACGTGTCAAAGATATTTATGAAAAAATACTAAAATTTAAATAAATTTAAAAATGTAAAAATATTATATTAAGAAAATTATAACTTAAATAATTTTTAAATATAAAAAGATAATGTTAAGAAAACCTTAAATTTAAATATTTTAAAAAGTGTAAAAAGATAAATATAATTACTTATTATAGTTTTAAGTTATGAGCGCATAGAGATGAATTTTTATATTTTCTAATAAGATACATTGATAGGTTTTCGTATCAGCTCATATAGGTTTATTGCGTTTTATAATTGTTACTATAATTTTATATAAATTTATTTTTATTTTTATTATGGTGGTAGATTTAGAGGATGTGGAACAAACCATATGTATCGATGCATGAAGATTTGAGTGATGTTTCAACTGATTGATTTAGAAGCTATCATCGTATGATAAGGTAAGTTTTGTTCAAAACATAATTCTTTTGGTATTGATTTATATGTTTTAATAATTGGTTTTGAACTATTTTTTTTAATTTTTAGTATGTTGATACCCAATGATTTATTCATTAGATGAAGACGTAAATTTTTTTAAACGTATAATATATTTAACTTTTGATATGATTATTTAGGGTTAGTGTATTAATGTTTTTGTGGATGCGAAGATTTAGAGACGTTTGATATGACTATTGTGTGATAATAGAGGTTTTGATCCAAATATGACATTTTCGTATGGTTCTACACGTTTTGATAAGGTACGAATTCTTTTGTCAATGTTCAGGAGGTTGATGCGTAAAGATTGATTTCACCGGATGAATATATGAAAATAATTACTAAATAAATAGAAAACTTAAATTAAGTAATTTATAAATGTTTTACAGAATATCTTATTTTGTTTTTTTATACGGGTTATAAAAGTTTTAGTTATACAGCCGCATATACGCAGATCCTAAGTTTTTTCTCTTACACGGGTTATAATTTATATGAAAATAATTACAATTTTAATATTTAAAAATTTTAAAAATTAAATTGGTTAACTTATAAAATATTTTACAAAACTTTAGATTTTATTTTTATACGGGTTATAAAATTTTAAATTTAAACCCGCGTATACGCGGGTCCTAATCTAGTATGTTATAAAAATGATTAAAATATATTTTAAAATTGAAATGTTGGATTTTTTTTTAATTAATTGAAAAGAAATATTCCTTAATCATTCAATAGCAATTATGTGTAAATATCCATAAAAATGAAAGCAATAAATTCGAGTTCTCTAATGACGACACATCAGCATTTTCTTGAGAATGCTTCTCTATTAATATATAGGGGATACTTAGCAACGTGTATATTTAATTAATCATTACCACCAATTCGATTACATTATCGAAATGAAACACTACAAGTCTACAATACACCAACGATTGTGATGAAATGTTCGGGCCGTATATAATTTTGCTTTAGATTCGTTATTGGGCCGCTTAATTATGAATTTATTGTTTTCATATGAACCCATATTGTGTTGAAATTTCTATCAGACCCCTGAGTTTGTGAATATAATGTCTTCATAGTCTCATAGCACACATACTTTGAAATTAACATTTTCATAAGCTGTGTTTGAACTTTAGACCATGATTGACTTTAAAACCGAGGAAAAGTCTTATACATTTATTGGATGAAGAACAAAGCTAAAGTAAACAGAGGGGATTGAAGATCAAGATGAAGATAATAGAGGCAGAGAAAACTAAAAATTTAACCAAATGGTGGTGGTTTAGTGGTTTCCACTTGACGATGAGTTGTTATGGTAGTTTAGGATAGAGATCAATTCCTCTCAAACGCGAAATTTACTAAATTATTTCATTTGCTCAGTTGAAATGGTACCATACTTTAGGTCCACTAAAAAATTCGATGAGGGGACTATTCGACGGTTTTAGTCAACTTGAAAAAATTAGTCGGATGGTAAAAATTCGGATTATCCCCTGATTATAGAAAAAAAAATGTGTCTAAACTTGTGTGTATTCTTTTGTTTCATGTACATTGTACTTGTGTGTATGCTGGTTAGATTAAGGCTCCGAATGGTAACTGCGTTTTGCGGGACGGGAGAAGTGCGGTATTACATTGCGATACGGTTCAACTGCGGGACGTGCGGGAGAAAAATATTTGCGGGACAAGTGCGGTTTGTATAAAATAAGCGGTGCGGGATGATGTTTGATTGGTGAAAAAATAATTTGCGGTACATAATAAGATGTTTGAATGGTAAATAATTAATAAGTACTACTAATTAATTAAAATTTGTTTGTGTTATTGTAAAAATAATTCCATATATTTATAAACTATTAACACACAAATTGATCAAAATCTAATTTTAATTGATTAATTAATATACACAAACATACATATTGTTAAATCCGTTAAAAAGTTTCATCCAAAAAGTTTTAAATTTTCTTTGTTTTGCAAATTAAACCATATGTTGTAAATTAATATGTTAATATACAAATTAAAATCTATTAAGCATTTAAGTTAATATTATAATATAAAATACATTAAATTAATATATTACCTAAAAATATGGGAGAGTTGAAAAATAAAGTTTTTAAGAAAAACTATCAAACAAAGTTTGTGTATAAAAAAGATGAAAATGTTTGTGTTCTTAACCTATATATATATATATATATATATATATATATTAATAATTTGAATTATTTTTTAAAAAAAAAACAAATTCTATTACCTACTGTGTTGTGCGGTTTTCTATGTTTTCTTCATCATTTTGTACCGTAACAGTGAAAATCTTTTTTTAATAATTTAACAAGGACAAAACGCAAACAGACCTATTATTGACGTGAATGGTAACAACACTGTGGATTTGACCGCACCGCTTTTAAATCCGCTTTTTAACATGTCACCATTCAAGGTCTAAGTAGCCGTGACAATTTTTTAACTGTCTAACAACTTTTACCTTTTCGCTTAACAAAGTGGTGTTGTTTGAGTGATAGAAAAATCGTTACGTGAATCAAGACTAGGGGACGAGTTTCACTATTTACCGCCATCATTTTGGTATTCTTTGATCTCACTATAGACACTGTAAATAGTAAAAATACCGAAGTTTTTATATACTTCGAATATTAGTTTAGATTTCGGTGTAAGATCTATTATATACATATTGTTATTAGAAGTTGAATCTAAATAAACTTTGGTGATATTGAACAATTTTGTTTTATCACCGACATAATTAGCTGAAATAGCGTCATGTCAAAGTCAATATTTTCCAACCACCCATGCTTCATGCATGTGAAAATGGGTACTAGTGTTGTACCAATTTGAGTATGGATTAATTAAGACTTCATTGGCATAATGTTAAAACGTGCAAAAATATTTGCATGTCGCATATTACATGCTACGTTTTCATCATTTCAGTTACAAGAAATAAATTTTGTGTATCCATAGATATTTTTCTAACTAATTTAGTAACATATAGCATATGATTTTCATATGAAACAAAACAAACTATCAAAGTATATGATTTTTCTTATATACAAAACAAACTATAGAAACAAAAAAAGCATATGATTTTTCTTATATACAAAACAAACTATCAAAGTATCATATGTATTTTCTTAGTAAAACAAACTTTGTGATTTTCATATGAAAAATTTCTAATTTTAAAATAAATACTACATATATGTATTTTGATGTTTTTGTTACATGTGTTTCTTATTCATTCAATGCACGTCCATGTCTATTTCTTACACCATAGTTTTCGTAAACCGTCACAAGGTATTTCTTGATCAGTTACTATCATTATCAATATGTTTACAATTATATAACATGTATAGTTTCGGTTTTCCAAGAATTGTTACTTTCGGCATATTTATTTAATTGACAACAGATTTTTACAGTTATTCATAAATTGCAATAAGAAGATTTGAACTCTGACGTCACACGCAAAGAAAACATATTTGAACAAAAAAAAAAGATTATATATTTTATTAAAGATTTTTTTTGTACCGTTGGCAGAAATTTAAATTTTATAATTATATAATTCCTAAACCCAGAACAAAGATTTTATTTCTTCCAAACAAAGTAATTACTCAACCAAACGAGATGGTCGAAATCATATCTTCTTAATAAATTGGGTCCATTAATTGACCATTTGATATATTTAACACTTTGTTTTTTTGAATGAATATATTTAACACTTTTTATACTAAGTACTATTTATGTTATATTTGATATGGTCTCACCATATTAGAAAAAAAGTTATGAGTTTCGTTGATGGACGGTCCAAACGCTTTATAGTATGTCTGGTAATTGCACAAAGTGTTTGATTATAAAACGTATTTGTCCGAATTGGATCTTTGGATAGATAGAACTCACTATTATTGGCTTGTAATTTCTTTACGTTATCAAGAAGTAGTACTCAGAGTATTTTTTCCTGTAAAGGGAGTCAGTGCCAATTAATATTACCTCTTGTTTTTTTTTTTTTTTTTTTTTTTTTTTTTTTTGGTTGAACCATTAGCTCAACATAGTCGACTATTCGTAATTGGAGTTAATCGTTTACCGACCATTTAAATTTTTTTATTTATCTTTGAGTTAAATCCTTAATCTCTTCAGCCTTTGTAAATAACTAAATAGTCTCTTCGAACTATTTATCTTTAAATTAAATCCTTAATCTTTTAGTTAATAAAAATAAATTTTTAATCTATTATGATATTCAAGTACTAGCTCAAGATTGCGAAATTTTGTAAAAAACAATTATGTTTTTTTTTTAACGAAAGATAATTGTTTTTAGATTCTACAATATATCCGATCAAGATGAACAATGAAGAATCAATTCATGTAATTTTCTACAATTCATATCTGCATGTGCGCATTAAGTTCTGTGACCACGCAAGGAAATTGAAAGTTATACATGTAATTCAAAAAGTTGGGTTTTGGGACAATTAAATAACCCAATTTAGAAAAACATAATTGGCGTGCCATGTCCATGACTTCAATACGTGGGCTTAAAATTGTCTAGACAAAATGTTATCACCAATTTATTACAATATTACGCGTCTATCTCTTTTTTCTATTATTCTTTTTTTCGATTTATTGTTATTTTATATGAATGTGGCCTACCAAAATAGTGATTAGTACAGTTATATTACGCATCAAAGCTAACCAAAAAAATATTGCGCATCAAATGTATTTGAGCTTTTTTTTTTTTTTCCTTTGTTAACAATATGTAAATGAGTAGAGTATAATATATAAATTCCGATTTTTTCTGGCATCATACTATACTAATGTATTAATTTTATTTTTGTCAACAATACTGATGCATCTTCACCAACCCAAAACAATTTGTCACAAAAGTCACCACCATCGTCCGAAACTCTATCCGGCAAATCATCGCCTAGATTAACGCTTCGACCTCCAAGTATAGTCAAGAAAGACTTTTACGAACATTTCTTGTTCCCATAAGGGCTCATTCCATATCATGACTCATGAGAACAAAATCAACCTAGACCAAAGAATAAAACGGTAGTTTATCAGAAATTATCAATATAACACTATTATATCTCTAAACCTAATATATAATACTATACTCATTTACACTTTTAATGATATATATAGTAATATAAATATTACAAATTAAAATACTAATATGTAAATAATAACAAATTATATCGTCCTTTTTTGTCAAGTTTAATTATTTCTACTACCATTAATTTGTACACCTGTACTACTTCAAATGCATCATCACATATAAAACATCTGTATTGTTTTCGTGGTTGTAAGAAAATCAGTATATATTCGGAAAAATATTTCTACAATAATTTGTCGTTACGAAAATGGTTATGATTTTAGAGTACAGAACTACAGATCCCCTGATCACATGCATGCATGGACAAATATCTCGCTTTTAAGTAGCTTGAGATCGAAAGACTGATGTCACACACCACTGAATAACGATGTCATACACCAGTTCTGAATTTGTTGTACTTTATAAGATTCGAAAATTTCAAAATATATATTTGTTACGTTCTTATAGAAAAAAACTGAAAAGAAAAATATTTAATATCATAACATGTTTTAGCTTCTAAAAAAAACATGTTTATATTATATCCCTACAGTTTAATTTTATGACTTTTAGCATTGATTATAACATAGACGTTGTTAGTCAATCATTTTACAATCGTTCTTATAATATGCATTATGCTCATTCAACAAATTAAAGCATCATATCAGGCTATATAATATTTGCCAAAAAAAAAAATAAATAAATAAAAAAATCAAGCTATATAATATTATTCTTCTACATACTTTGTAAAAAAAATCAAGCGACTATTACTCGTTTCATTAGAATATAATAAGTGCTTTTTGACATTTTCATTTGACTTTTGACAAAAAAGAAAATAAATTAAAATTTATATTGTACATCAAAAAATAAATCTTAAAAAAAGCTACACTTTTATTAATTCTAAGTTAGGGTAAATTAGATGGTTTCTAGCTAGTTAATTTTTTATTAAAATTGTAAAATAATATTTTTAATTATAATAGTGTACGACGATACTTATAAGTATGAAAGAAGAGATTTTCAATTTAAAATCCTCGTATGAACATCAATTTACATTTTGTGTTTAAATGCAAATATAAGATGGAGTTACTGTGTGGCTGTGTGCTTTTTTTTTTTTTTTTAACGCTGATACAAATTATGAGAACTACTACTAGGACAATTCTATAACGGACAACGCTACCTGCTCCACTAGGATCCACGACCACGATGAAACGGCTCCGGTTGCACCACGCTGAAGACCTCCTTGTAAACTTGTCTCGATTAATCTGTATAACTTGCTTTCTCGGGGATTTGAACCCGATACCTCCTGGTGTAGAAGCATTAATGAACCCTTGGTCAAACCACTGGAGTTTCTATGTGCTTTTTTTTTGTGAGTTTCTATGTGCTTTTTTTTTTTTTTTTTTTGAACACCGTGAGTTTCAATCTGCAGTGTGCCAGAGTAGCCGTGCTTATTATATATAGTTATATACACTTTGTTTTTCTTTACTTTTAATATAAAGATATATACTATACACTTTGTTAAAAGTTAAAACATTATATACTGTACTACATTATAAGTATAGTTTTCTTTTAACAGCTGTACCCATTTTTGTCCAATGACATATCTACAGTTTTATGAAAAGTCCCAACCGTTCTTCATCACTTCTTCTGCTACGAATAAAATGTAGCTCCAATTTATAACAAATTAAGAAGACAAAAAATAATAAACCCCAGACATACAATAAATATATTTTATAAAATAAATTGTTTGTAGTAAACTAGACCAAAAAAAAACTAAAAAACTAAAAAACTTTAAATTTAAAAAAAAAGAAAAAAAAAACTGGACCAAAAAAAATGCATTTAACTTCTCACTTTATTATCCGGATAATATTATTTATTGAGCTATATATTGTCTGTCTCAAACACTCAAACCTTCATAATTTATGAATGTAAATGCTATGCAAATCGTGTCTCCGTATGATTACTTTCTGACCTTTAAAATAATCAATACTTTCTAATATAAAATGAAAAAAAAAAAAAAAATCTATAATGTTACAGTATCACTATCACATCTACTAATTTCTGATACGCATTTATTTCAATTTCTTGAGTAACCTTTACGATAAATTCCGACTCATTTTGACAATTTTTCTTTGGTCCATCTCTTAAATTAACATTCACCTCTCCTTTTTCATTTTCGTCGGTTCTTCTAATATCTTCTTTAAAATGTTAAACACCTTAAAAATTAAATAAATTAAATTAAGTGAGTATAGTGAAGACCAATAAGCAGTTGCATGGACCCTGATTGATTCATTACCGCTAAAACTTTGTCCGAATCCTCTCTTCCTATTTATACCACTCTCTTCTTCTTCTCTATTTTCATCACTCACACCAAACCTCTTACTTCTCCACATTCTATATTTTGACATAAATACCCATTTGCTTCTCTTAGCTTTTCTCTAGCTCTCTCCTTTGCATGTTGTGATTGTTTTTTGCCTTTCATCATGGGCGTTTTAGTAATCTCGGCTCTCGTGGTGCATCTCCTATTAGCGTGTTCCGTCTGCGTACAAGGCGGATACCGTCGTGGTGGTCACCATCCTGGCGGCCATATGGGACCTTGGACCAACGCTCATGCTACTTTTTACGGCGGTGGTGATGCTTCCGGCACTATGGGTACATTATCGATATCTCCAATGAAAAACTCTTTTTATTTTCACTTGCATTACCTTAATTTAACTGACAAAAGGGTAGTTTAGTCATTTCATCTCTTGATTTCAGAATTATCACCCCTCGTAACATGCAAACAATTTCAACGGCTAATCATAAATATATTTACAAGATAGTAGTACTACTATATTATAAAAACAGAACACGAAGCTAAAACTCGATTTGTAGTCTCAAATTGTATGATTAACATTTAATTTAGTTTATATATCAAATGTCAATGTTTTTTTTTGTTTTTTTTAACATCGTCAAATGTCAATGTTTATTTGTGTTCCGCTTGGATATGAAAAATAATTAAAACAAAAATATCATAAAATTGTGATATAAAACTTTTTTTTTTTATCTTCATTCAGAAATCAGAATCTAAATGCAAACGACGAAAACGCGTCTTCTTTTTAAAACACTAGCTAACTACAAATAAAAAAAAAACGCAAAAAAGTCAAAGTCTAGCATTTTCTTTCTAAAAGATTTAAAGTCTTCTTTTTTTGTTGATGGCTTTGTTTTTTTTGAATAAATGTATAATTTTTTCAACCAGACAATTTTATTTACAATATACATTTTCTTTCTAAAAGAGATTAAGAAAAATTGAAACCCTTTTAAAACCCCACAAGCCAAAGTGTTATATTCATGTATTGAACCAAATTAAAGAAGTAGACCGTCTTCTAGTTTTTTGTTGATGATTAATTTGCCTAATGAACTTAAATTAGGTGGAGCATGCGGGTACGGGAATCTGTACAGCCAAGGCTACGGACTAGAGACGGCAGCACTAAGCACGGCGTTATTCGATCAAGGACTTAGCTGTGGAGCATGTTTTGAGTTGATGTGTGTCAATGATCCTCAGTGGTGCATACGAGGCCGGTCTATTGTGGTCACTGCCACTAACTTTTGTCCTCCTGGTGGTGCATGCGACCCTCCTAACCACCATTTTGATCTTTCTCAGCCTATCTATGAGAAAATCGCTCTTTACAAGTCCGGTATCATTCCGGTTATGTACAGAAGGTACTAATTTTATTAACCCGGTTTAGAACCTCACAATGGTGTTATTTAATGTCCATGTGCATAACTGAACTATATAAGTGTATAGTTTATAAATATCTCACATTAAAAACTTGTTTATAACCATTATAAAAGGGAAAAAAGAACACTTATTAGTTAGAAATATAATTAACTCGTATCTTTGATTTTTCTAACACTTTTAAGTAGATCTCCTTTTCGACTTGAGAGATATATAGCCAAATTTTCTAGTGGGATATTTAAATGAAACTAATCGTAAAAGCAAATAATAAGGTAAGACTAAGATTAAAGTTGTACTTAGAAACAGATGGACTTCTTCTTCTTTTTTTTTTAATATATAGAAATATTTATTCATTTTTTTTTTAGTTTTGTACAAATTTTTTTGTACTATTTTTATAGACTAACGAAGGTAAAGTAAGATTTCTTCTTACATTACTTAATTATTGTTTCTGACTTTTCATAGTAGAACATATATGTCGGAAGACACAAAAGACGCGTAGAATACAATGAAACATTTATAATCAGCTTTTGGTCCTATAAATAGACATTTAATACTTTTGGACCAGTTGATACATGTGGTAGAAATATGGTACTATTAAATTATTAATAGACCGAAAACTGAATAATAGTGACATACCGAACTTCCTAGTGGTGAAATTATATTGCTTTTTGGTGAAACCAATTTACATATTTAGGCAATGAATGTTTTGTACTTTTTATTAGTTTTTTGGTTTTTAAATTTTTGGTTTTTGATTTTTGGTGGAGATTTTAACTTTTGCAAAATCTTAAATGATAACTTGTTTAATTTTTATTTTTATTTTTATGTAATTATATAAAGTTACGCAGATTTTGTTTGAAAACCAACAAAATTTGGTTTTCGGATTTTATGAAAAAAGTTAAAAAAAAAATTACTAAATCTGGATTCCTTAAATTTTAGGGAATCTACATTTTATAATTATGAAATGAACAAAAAATAAGTTTTACAAAATTAAAATCCAAAATCTAATTTAAAATTAAATGTCATTCAAAACCTTAAACTTTCATTATATATAGTATTGGTTTAAATTATGAATCTTTGATGAATATGATAGGGTTCGGTGCAAGAGAAGCGGTGGGATAAGGTTCACGATCAATGGCCACTCATACTTTAACTTGGTGTTAGTCACAAACGTCGGTGGAGCTGGAGACGTACACTCGGTGTCAATGAAAGGTTCGAGGACAAGATGGCAATTAATGTCAAGAAACTGGGGGCAAAATTGGCAAAGCAATTCTTATCTCAATGGTCAAAGTCTGTCGTTTGTTGTTACTACAAGTGATCGTAGAAGTGTCGTCTCGTACAATGTTGCACCTCCTAGTTGGTCCTTTGGCCAGACCTACACTGGAGGGCAGTTTCGGTATTAATTATAAATAACCGCTTGGTTTGGTTCGGTTTGGTTCGTTTATGTAATATGTTTTTTTCCGGTTACAAGTTGGGGACTCTTTTTTGGTAACCAATTGAGATTGGGACTGATAGTGATATGTAGCGAATGTGTGTGGGAACGAGAGAAAGAGAGTAATATAATTCTCGTTTTATAATGTAAGAAAATGAAAGTGATGTTATGTATGTATTGGTTTTAATTAAATTGTGTTTTATTTTATTATTTTTATATGAAAAGTAAATACATTAATTTTTGTTTTATAAAAGATAAATATGTTTCTCCATATTATAGAAATTGTTTTCTTACCACCTTATTCTTCTTCTTTTTTTCAAAAATGCTACCAACAATTCATTTGATTAACTGACAAAAAAATTGGCAGACATTTTTGTAAGAAGCAAAGTATAAATATTAAATCTATTAAACCTCCGAGCAAATTGCTTAAAGATATCGTCACAATTAGACATATTATCTCTTTAAAATGTTTTTTTTTTTTTTGTCAACATTTGGGCCACAACTGGCCGGCCCATTAGCCTAATTCCTACAAATTGTAGGGTCGGGGACTCGATCCCTGGTGTGATGGTGTCTGTCTTCTGTGGACTTGCCACTAGACCAAGATCACTTCACTCTTTAAAATGTTCTAATACGAATTTATTTATTCTTCTTAAATAGTACTATAGCAAAATTTGGATTCAAATATATATGGGATGCTAGAACATTAATTAAGCAAGATTAAAAATAAAGCTAAAGATATTGATGGGGTTGGTCCATTGTCGACAATTTCATAATTTTTATTGTTAGATCCAATCTGATTCCATGGACCAACCAATTGTCGATCACAATATACAAGTTAATTGACGGATACGACTCAACCCGGTCCAAAATTTGTAGATTAATTATAAGAAATGATTCAAAATATAATGTTTTTAGCTTTTGTTAAATAACATTGTTTGAGAGATACAATTTGACTCGATCCTAGCAGGACTAATCTCTATTAATTCTCTAAAAGCTTATTGGAACTAAACCTAGCAAGATCTTTAAACGTTTAAAATTGGACCCTAGCAAGATCTCTAAAGGACCTATTTTTCAGTATACAATTAAACCTCTCTAATTCAAAGAAATAATTACAAGATTGACAGATCCAGCTTAGCTCGACCCTAGCAAGATCTCTAAATGTTTAATCAAAACAGGTCCATGTATGGTCTGTCTCTTCTTGTCCTTGCGGTCCAACGAACCAGTCTACAATAAACCATATTTAATTGGTATGCTTGATGGATCCAACCGGATCCAAACTTGTTAGTTTTATATAAGCCATCATTGCCTTTAATCTATATATATATATATTTTTTTTTGTCAAAAACTTAATATATTATTAACTTTTTTTTTACAACATATATATATATATATAGTTCTGTATACTGACTTTATAATTTTGATTTGATATCAATGAATTTAGAAGGAAAAAAAAAATATAGATTAAAGTCAATGATGGCTTTTTTTTCATGGTTCTCGACAACGCCGCTTTCGAAAGATTTGTAAGTTCTATCCTCAGTGAATTGTTTCCTACTTGTCGGATATGAAATCTAAAATTAAGTTATTTGAGAGATACTTTAGCTTCGCTATAGGAAGTTTCGTCAGTTTCTAATGGATTCTGTTCGTATGGTGTGGTTAGCTTTGCTCATCTGGATGTAAGGGAGAGCTTTTTGAAAAGTCTTCTTTGTTAGAGACTTTGGTTATAGACTTTGTTTATCATTTCGCTTTTGTGGATTGTAACTTCATCTTTTTTACTCTTTTTCACTTGTTTCCCTGTAACTTAGAACTGTTGCTTCCCTTTTTTGGACTTTGTCTTTGTGGATATCTCGTTATTCCGCCGGCATATGTATTCCAATCATATATCTTTCTACGGTTCTATAATAAAAATCAGACTAAAGACCTAAAAAATGGGTCTTAAAACATTGGGCCTTAAACATGATGCTTTCTTCATCTTGAACCATATTTGCTTATGCCACTATGATGAGCTCAAGTCTTAGTTTTGTGCTTTTACTTGAATAATGCGTAGAACTTAGTTTTGCATAGGCATATTTATTTAACTTATATAAGAAATTACATCCAAAAATGGTTATACATAATTTTGGTCTTATATACCTACATTTATACATATACAAGGAAATGGTATATTTTAGAGAATGGTTAAAGCGTGAGGAAAAGAATATAAAGGTGACAAATAATTCAAACTAAGTTAAAAGAAAAAAAAAATATGATGTCAGAGAACTGAAACTGTTTCTTAACAGAGCAACCATGAAAGATGTATGCGTGGGGTTTTTTTGCTATTTCCATTTATACTCTCTCTCTTCACACAATGTTCTTCTCTCTCTTCAGGTTTCTATTTTTAGTAACTAAAAAGATTACTTACGATAACATAGCCATCATCAAATCCAAACATCACATGCTTCTTCTCTATATGTATGTGTCTCTCTGTTGAGACATTGGAGACTAAGTTGAAGAGCTAGAGAATGGATTTTTCATGTTTCCAAGAATACCCTTTTGAGTTTCATTACAGAGAAACATTTAATGGAGAGAACAATGGAGTGTCTGAAACAGTAGAAGAGTTTTGTAATAAAAGAAGGATGCAGAAGAAGAGTGATGATTTAAAGAAGAAGAATAAGAGGGTTTGTAGTAGAGGACATTGGAGGATTTCTGAAGATTCACAACTTATGGAGCTTGTTGCAGTTTATGGTCCTCAAAACTGGAATCACATTGCAGAGAATATGGAAGGAAGAACAGGTAACAAAAAGTTGAAATCTTTCCTCTACTATGTCTGGACAAAATGTGAATCTTATTACAATGTGTGTGTTTTCTTGTTTCTTTTGTGTTGTTGTTTAAAGGCAAGAGTTGTAGATTGAGGTGGTTTAACCAGTTAGATCCGAGGATTAACAAGAGAGCTTTCAGTGTTGAGGAAGAAGAGAGACTACTTACAGCTCATAGAGCATTTGGTAACAAATGGGCTTTGATTGCTAAGCTTTTCAATGGAAGAACAGACAATGCTTTGAAGAATCATTGGCATGTCCTCATGGCAAGAAAGATGAGACAACAATCAACTTCTTATGTCCAAAGATTCAATGGGTCTCCTCATAAACCTAACACAGATCACACAAACTTCAATCTTTCTCCTGGTTTGTCTCTTCTTAACCCTTTCTAGTTCTTGATACAGTGAGTTTACTCTGTTATTTGAGTTAAGTCATTAAAGTTTAGATATTTATCACTCAGGAGCAATGTTCTTAGAGAACAGAGAATTAAAGGCTAACTATATTGCAAGTTCTTAGGGAGATTCTATTGAAGTTGGTGAGATTTAAGTTTCATGTTTCTGTGTGTAATGTAGATGATGAAGATATGGATGTGAAAACGTACAGCTGGAAAATGCTAAATGAGGAAACTACTAACCTGAAAGCTCAGCATTGTTCTTCACGCATGCCGATGCAGGGTCCACAGTGTCACTACTCAACCTTCCCTGCAGATTCCTTGGCACTGACACTGCATGTTTCCATCCAGCAACCATCATCATCATCGTCATTATCACTGCCGTCATCATCAACTGGACAACATACAATGGTGACCAGATATTTTGAGACTACTAAACCTCCAGCATTTATAGACTTTCTAGGAGTAGGCCATTAAAGCTCCAACATGTTAAGAGCAGGAACTAATCAAGAACTTGATTACTCCTGTCATTATTATCAAAGTCACTGTCCTTTGTTAGCTATTAACATGACAAACTAAGAAATCAAGTGTCTTCTTTTCTTTCTCATTGTGCTATTTATCGAATTTCTGATTCAAATTTCGAAACAGTATTACAAAATCAAACATCAGCACATATTTATCTTAAGAATTCTGAGTTAGGCCATGAATGGAGACAAAAGTAGTGGCTCTAACCCGAGGAAAAGAATCAAGAATCAAGAAAACTATAGTAGTTTTGCATTCAAGAAATACTCTCATGCATACTGAGAGGTGTGAGCCAGTGCTTCTTCGAGTTCCTTCATTGTAAGAAGCCTTGTGCTCTTAAAATGTTCGCCTTTTGTGTAGAAATCAATATCCTCAAGGTTCACTTGTTTCAATGTGAATTGGTTTCCCACAGCCTTAACTGTCTTCTCAACAAAATCCGATCTTTCAATGTAATCCTTCATTCTACACACGAAATCCGTGTGATCTCTTTCCTACAATGTACCAAACCAGTTGGAATATATAACTAAATTCCACAAACCAAAGAGTCAATGTGAAGATGATTAGAACGAGATGAAATAAGGCTCATACCAACCGGTACTGTGGCACTCTCGAAGGAAGCTTAAGGTAAGCCATGTTTCTCACATCATAATCCCATAGAAACGACGTATGGTGTATCCATCTATTCCTAATTATCGATTGCGCATTCCCACCAAACTTACGATCACCGAAAACATAATCTACAAAATCGAAGAAACATTAAACCTTTTCATTGACAGTAACTAAACAAAACATCTAAAAACAGTTCTACTCACACACCATTCTCGCGTAGTTGGAAACCTTCAAGACCCTTAAACACTTCACCATACAACAAACCACTCCAAGCCATAACAGAACGAGGATAAGGCTGAACATTAGGAACATCATCTTTATTACAAATCAAACTCACAAACAAAGTACTCTTGTCTACAATCACAGTTCCTCCTCCTGTAAATCTTTTAATCACCGGTATTTGATCTTCTATAACAGGTTTAACCTCAAGAAGTTGACTAGGCTTACTGTAACAAAAACATTGCATAAAAGTTAACATTTTTCGCAATAGTTTCGAATCGAATTGACGAAAGATGAAATCATTAAGTGCTTTACCCTGACATTCCCATGACAATGGTAGGAACATTGGTTCCATCATTAACAATACACCAATTATGAGATGATGTTCTGAGAAGCTTTTCTTCTAAATGAAGTTGCTCCAAGATTGGTGTTCCTTTAAGTCTAACCAGATTCATCAATGGAAGCCCCAAATCCTTAGCTCTACTTAAACTCATCTTAGCTTCTGTAACACAAGAGCCATAATCAAAACAGAGCAAGTTCAATCTCTTGCCTTAGAGGCCAACAAAGTCTGTATCACGAAAACCCACAAAGACCCAGGAACCTAAAAACAGACAAATCTCGAAATTTCGAATCTTTGGTCGGATTTGATTTTAATGAAGATGAATAAAGGTATCTGATTTTAAGGGTTATCAAATCTCGATTCCATTAAATAGGGAAGCTTACCTAAGATCGGATTCCGATGAGGGTCGTTGGTCGGCGATCTCTAGCTTTGACTAGAAGCTTTCAGAGTTAATTTATGTCTCTTTATATATCAACCGAGAAATAAACATTGTGCACACAAGGTGTTCGATATAATGCCACAGAGAGATTGTATCTTTTTGAAGTTCGATACGTTTTTGGATTTATAAATAGATTCATACCCAGTTTAGGAATCAAGCATCTATGGCTAGACAAATCAATCGTCTGATTAATCTCTGCGTAAAACACAGGAAAATACTATGTGCATGGAAAGTGTTCGATTAAATGCCGCAAAGAGTTCAAGAACATATACAAGAAGTTTAGAAGAAGAATAAATAATTAAATGTTATTAAAAAGTCATGATTTTAATAGAAACTATTCTCCATGAATTTAACAAATTGGTCAAAATCGATTTTGTCGACTTTGTTACCATCTAATGACCTAATCATTACCAAACAATTATCTAAGTAAGATCCTTCTTTAAAACCTAAGATTGTTAAAACTCTTTGTAACTCTTTAGCATCAATGAACCCATCTTTGTTTTCATCAAACACATCAAAAGCTTGCTTCAATTCTTCCAAACTCGCTTCTTTCTCTTCAAACAAATTCGAAACTTGCTTCACACTGTACCGTTCTTGAAGCTGATCATCATCGTTGGGAACAAGCCCTAAGCTTCTCATAACCATCTCTACGTCTTCTTTAGAAAGATCATCATTATTATCTTCTTGTTCTATGTGTTTGATCAAACTCTCTTGTTGATCTTTATCGTCGAAAACATGATGATGGTGTTGAAGAAGAGGGACGAATCTTGATACAAAGAAGCGAGTAGAAGAAACCCATCTGCAAAAACTTATGAGGAACAAATTGAACAAAGCAAATAAAGGAATAGAAGAAGAAGAAGAAGAAGATTGTTTGTATTTAGACAAGAAACTCTTTGACTCCATGGTTATGTTGAATGAAAGAGATCACAAAGAAGTAATAAAAGCTTCTTAGAGTTGATATTTGCGGTATTATATGTTAGATATATATATACAAGATTGTGTTGTTGGTGCGAGGAAAGTGGTAGGAGAGGTCAAGACAAAAGACAAAGTCCGTGTTTGAAAAGAAATTGGAAAAGAGAGGAAGTTTCTCGAGTTTCTTCTTCTTACATTGTTGGAATTGTTAAAGAGTTTTTTTTGGTCTTATTTGGAGGTGAAATTTTGGTAGACTTGACTTATTTTTGTTTATTTATCTATTATTAACTAAGATATTGGATATATAATTATGTTAAATATCTAGACTTTGTGTATACTTATAATTTTAACAATATTTATTATATGAAGACTTGAAATACCAAGACTTTGAATGTACGGAATACTTTTTGTCTATTGTACATTTATTTCAATCCTAATTTGACTGGGAATAAGAACGCAATCAGATGATAACTAGATTAATTCATGTTTTTCTAATTTAAAAAATGTAATTTGTATAATAATAATTATTTTAATAAATGTTTAATATGGTTGCGTCTTGTTATTAGAATTTTCATAAATAATATTTTTTGTTTTAAAATAATTTTATATTTGAAAAATCACATCTTAAATTTTTGTAAGATACATTTGTTATTTAGAATAGTGTTTTCTTACCATAACTTAGTTTTTGTTTAACGTCAATTTATTATTATCAATATGAATAATAGTTTACAACCCAAGTAACAAAGTAATACTAGTTAGTTTACAAAGTATTGATGGTGAATTGGTGACTATGGTGAATATACTTGTGACAATTATAGCGATCATGTTGTTCATTTAAGATATGCTTATGGAGAAAATCTGAAAGGTATACTAGAGAAACTGATATGATATCTGATATAATCTGATATCTGAAGAACTTATACTTCATTTTCTTCATGACCATTATCTCTAGGTTAAGGTCAACATACTTTATAACGATAATAAGTTTTGTCAAACTTGTGTTTTGCTTAACTTTGATGGTAATTCATATTCTTTTATGGAATAGAGTTATCCTCAATGAAGCATGTATAAAGGCCCCTCGGAGAATACAACAAGCGTTACATCCACATCTATTAACATTATTATAAAAAAAATTTGTGGATATAATTCTAGTCGCATCAAATGCGAAATGCAATACTAGCTAGTGAGCGTTTTTGTGGTAGCTTTATCTTTGGGTTTCATATAGGAGATTGCAACTTCGATCTAGATGAACAGTACTGTGCTTCGATTCATGAGATGTATGAATACAAAGGTCATGTACATCCATTGTTCATTTCTTTAGACCCAAAAGAAAAACCCACATGTCACGTATGCAAAAAACAGTTAACTTGCATCAAATATATTTTTATAATTGCATGTATCAAGTGCGCTACTTTACTATAAAAATGCAAGGTATAAACATGATAATTACTTTCTTAAAATTTTATGTGGAGAAAAAAGTATGTGAAAAGAATTAGTGCAAAATATACGAGCATAATATAAAAGATATATACTAACACAACACTTTGGAAATACCTATATGTGAAGTCTGGTAAGTTTTTCAAATTAAATGGAGAGAAATTTAAAATATTTAAAACATCCAAGAAATCAAACTTTTAGCTTCGAGAGCACAAATCTTGATCAACTAGGCTAACAAACAACAATCACACAACTTTTTTATTTATCAACTAGGCTAGAATCGTTCTTTATAAAATGTAGTTGTGTGTATCATCTGGAGACTTATCTATTCCTCTATCTAAATCTAAATGTGATATATTTCTTTACTTTTGATTTGACATTTTTATCTTGTTAATTAAGCTTTGACTTTGATCATACCTGATTTTTGTTGGACCTTTGTTTGGTGATTTGGCTAGCGGATGGGGCTGAAATCTCTGTGTAAACAGAAATCTATGAGAAACAACGAATAATTGATGTTTGTGAATTTTTCCGACGTCGATTGTGTTCACTAGAATCGGAGTCATCGATGGCAAAGGTTGATCGAAATGTTTACGCATTTCTCCTCTGACACATCTTGTTCCACGCGTCTATGTGTTTGTCACGTGTGCTGTTTTTGCGATTATCCTTCTTTTCTTGGATTGTAATCGTTTGGCCCTAGACTTGTAAACTTTGTTTATGGATCTTTTAATAATACTGAGTGACAAAAAAAATGGACTAATTTTTATAGTTATTTTCTAAATATGTACTTTTATATGTTAAATACCATAGTTACAGGTTAGAATATTTATCTTAAAAATCAAATTAGAAAATAAAAAATGTCATCAATAATGATTTAACATAAACTATAAATCAGGAAATAAGATTTCTTGATTGAAAAAAAAATAAAAAAATAAGATAATTAACAAAATAAATCTTTATACAATTTTTATTTACTCCTAAAAATAATAATAAAATACAATATTTATATGATAAAATTAAAGTAAAATAATGAGTAAGATCTCTAGTTAAGTATTGCGCAATATGGTTCCAAATTTTCTCTAGCATATATAAATTTGATGACATTGGATTGTGGGCTTGTAGACGGAGATGGGTGTTTGGATGGTTGAAGGTAAATGAAACCCTAACAAATTGCTATCATAGCATTAGTACTGGTTGTGATTAAAGAGAAGCAAGTATAGATCTGATTCCGGATCAATGTCGTTCATCAAATCGTCAAACAAAAGTCTCTAACAAAATATTCATCCGTTGAATATTATTGCCTCAGCTTAAAATTTCGGTTAACAGATATGTTCCAACATCAAACTCTCAAGTCAACCAAGTCAGAAGGGTCTTTCCAGATCAATTAAAGTAACAGAATAGTAAAGATTAGAGTGCATGTGAAGAAAAGACTCCCAAATATATATAAGTTTCATTTGACACAAGCTGACATGAACTCGAAGCCCTGACCACGCTTTCGAGCTCCTCAACCATCTCAACTCTCTTTCCGAACTAATTCCACTTCTGGAGGAAATGTGGCATTTTTCAACGCCTTGCGTTCCTTAGGATGTATTTGGCCACTTCTCTCTCATCTTCTAATCTTGCTTCGTAATGTGTCCACACAAATGTTTCGAGGTGAGCAAACAAACTTCGGGAACATTCTTCGTTGATTCCATTTCCCGCAAGACACCCTGATTAGGAAACACAATATAAATCATATAGACTAGATCATCAAACCCAAAACTGAGCTGGAAAAAATTGATTAAAGATGAACTTACCATGTTGAAACCGATGACGATGAAACCGATAAGGTTGAGGACTTGTAAATTAGGACAAGTATCGAGCATGAGCGTTAGTAGATTCCACCAATCACTGACACAAGATATACGCAGCTCCAAATATACCAACCGATAAAAGTTACTACCGGTAGGAAATGTAATCTATACATGAAGTCAATCATTAGTAAGAAACAATTAATGCAATATTAATAAAGTAACTCAATAAATCACAAGAAAATCTTACCTCCAAGGGTGATACCTTCAAGGAAAGACGTTTGACTGAAGTGAGTAACCCCAAAATGTTCCCATAGATTTCATCATCAATGTCAATGTTTGCCTCTACCACCTCAGGCGCATTCTCAATCAAACAATATCTGCCTCCACTAAAATGCCCTTTAATCATCAAGTATTTCAAAGAAGGGGCATTTACCT
>CM022183.2:3569166-3591336 GCA_011420285.2 Erysimum cheiranthoides | reverse complement strand
AAAATATTTCTACAAATTTGTCGTTACGAAAATGGTTATGATTTTAGAGTACAGAACTACAGATCCCCTGATCACATGCATGCATGGACAAATCTCGCTTTTAAGTAGCTTGAGATCGAAAGACTGATGTCACACACCACTGAAACGATGTCATACACCAGTTCTGAATTGTTGTACTTTATAAGATTCGAAAATTTCAAAATATATATTTGTTACGTTCTTATAGAAAAAAAACTGAAAAGAAAAATATTTAATATCATAACATGTTTTAGCTTCTAAAAAAAACATGTTTATATATATCCCTACAGTTTAATTTTATGACTTTTAGCATTGATTAACATAGACGTTGTTAGTCAATCATTTTACAATCGTTCTCTATAATATGCATTATGCTCATTCAACAAATTAAAGCATCATATCAGGCTATATAATATTGCCAAAAAAAAAAATAAATAAATAAAAAAATCAAGCTATATAATATTATTCTTCTACATACTTTGTAAAAAAAATCAAGCGACTATTACTCGTTTCATTAGAATATAATAAGTGCTTTTTGACATTTTTCTTTGACTTTTGACAAAAAGAAAATAAATTAAAATTATATTGTACATCAAAAAATAAATCTTAAAAAAGCTACACTTTTATTAATTCTAAGTTAGGGTAAATTAGATGGTTTCTAGCTAGTTAATTTTTTATTAAAATTGTAAAAATAGATTGTTAAATTAATATGTACGACGATACTTATAGTAATGAAAGAAGAGATTTTCATTTCAAAATCCTCGTTGAACATCAATTTACATTTTGTGTTTTAAATGCAATATAAGATGGATTACTGGTGGCTTGTGTGCTTTTTTTTTTTTTTTTTAAACGCTGATACAAATTATGAAACTACTACTAGACTACAATTCTATAACGACAACGCTACCCCCCCTGCCCCACCTGCTCCACTAGGATCCACGACCACGATGAAACGGCTCCGGTTGCACCACGCTGAAGACCTCCTTGTAAACTTGTCTCGATTAATCTGTATAACTTGCTTTCTCGGGGATTTGAACCCGATACCTCCTGGTGTAGAAGCATTAATGAACCCTTGGTCAAACCACTGGAGTTTCTATGTGCTTTTTTTTGTGAGTTTCTATGTGCTTTTTTTTTTTTTTTTTTTGAACACCGTGAGTTTCAATCTGCAGTGTGCCAGAGTAGCCGTGCTTATTATATATAGTTATATACACTTTGTTTTTCTTTACTTTTAATATAAAGATATATACTATACACTTTGTTAAAAGTTAAAACATTATATACTGTACTACATTATAAGTATAGTTTTCTTTTAACAGCTGTACCCATTTTTGTCCAATGACATATCTACAGTTTTATGAAAAGTCCCAACCGTTCTTCATCACTTCTTCTGCTACGAATAAAATGTAGCTCCAATTTATAACAAATTAAGAAGACAAAAAAATAAACCCCAGACATACAATAAATTATTTTATAAAATAAATTGTTTGTAGTAAACTAGACAAAAAAAAACTAAAAAACTAAAAAACTTTAAATTTAAAAAAAAAGAAAAAAAAAACTGGACCAAAAAAAATGCATTTAACTTCTCACTTTATTATCCGGATAATATTATTATTGAGCTATATATTGTCTGTCTCAAACACTCAAACCTTCATAATTTATGAATGTAAATGCTATGCAAATCGTGTCTCCGTATGATTACTTTCTGACCTTTAAAATAATCAATACTTTCTAATATAAATGAAAAAAAAAAAAAAATCTATAATGTTTACAGTATCACTATCACATCTACTAATTTTCTGATACGCATTTATTTCAATTTCTTGAGTAACCTTTACGATAAATTCCGACTCATTTTGACAATTTTTCTTTGGTCCATTCTCTTAAATTAACATTCACCTCTCCTTTTTCATTTTCGTCGGTTCTTCTAATATCTCTTTAAAATGTTAAACACCTTAAAAATTAAATAAATTAAATTAAGTGAGTATAGTGAAGACCAATAAGCAGTTGCATGGACCCTGATTGAGTTCATTACCGCTAAAACTTTGTCCGAATCCTCTCTTCCTATTTATACCACTCTCTTCTTCTTCTCTATTTTCATCACTCACACCAAACCTCTTACTTCTCCACATTCTATATTTTGACATAAATACCCATTTGCTTCTCTTAGCTTTTCTCTAGCTCTCTCCTTTGCATGTTGTGATTGTTTTTTTGCCTTTCATCATGGGCGTTTAGTAATCTCGGCTCTCGTGGTGCATCTCCTATTAGCGTGTTCCGTCTGCGTACAAGGCGGATACCGTCGTGGTGGTCACCATCCTGGCGGCCATATGGGACCTTGGACCAACGCTCATGCTACTTTTTACGGCGGTGGTGATGCTTCCGGCACTATGGGTACATTATCGATATCTCCAATGAAAAACTCTTTTTATTTTCACTTGCATTACCTTAATTTAACTGACAAAAGGGTAGTTTAGTCATTTCATCTCTTGATTTCAGAATTATCACCCCTCGTAACATGCAAACAATTTCAACGGCTAATCATAAATATATTTACAAGATAGTAGTACTACTATATTATAAAAACAGAACACGAAGCTAAAACTCGATTTGTAGTCTCAAATTGTATGATTAACATTTAATTTAGTTTATATATCAAATGTCAATGTTTTTTTTGTTTTTTTAACATCGTCAAATGTCAATGTTTATTTGTGTTCCGCTTGGATATGAAAAATAATTAAAACAAAAATATCATAAAATTGTGATATAAAACTTTTTTTTTTAATCTTCATTCAGAAATCAGAATCTAAATGCAAACGACGAAAACGCGTCTTCTTTTTAAAACACTAGCTAACTACAAATAAAAAAAAAAACGCAAAAAAGTCAAAGTCTAGCATTTTCTTTCTAAAAGATTTAAAGTCTTCTTTTTTTGTTGATGGCTTTGTTTTTTTTGAATAAATGTATAATTTTTTCAACCAGACAATTTTATTTACAATATACATTTTCTTTCTAAAAGAGATTAAGAAAAATTGAAACCCTTTTAAAACCCCACAAGCCAAAGTGTTATATTCATGTATTGAACCAAATTAAAGAAGTAGACCGTCTTCTAGTTTTTTGTTGATGATTAATTTGCCTAATGAACTTAAATTAGGTGGAGCATGCGGGTACGGGAATCTGTACAGCCAAGGCTACGGACTAGAGACGGCAGCACTAAGCACGGCGTTATTCGATCAAGGACTTAGCTGTGGAGCATGTTTTGAGTTGATGTGTGTCAATGATCCTCAGTGGTGCATACGAGGCCGGTCTATTGTGGTCACTGCCACTAACTTTTGTCCTCCTGGTGGTGCATGCGACCCTCCTAACCACCATTTTGATCTTTCTCAGCCTATCTATGAGAAAATCGCTCTTTACAAGTCCGGTATCATTCCGGTTATGTACAGAAGGTACTAATTTTATTAACCCGGTTTAGAACCTCACAATGGTGTTATTTAATGTCCATGTGCATAACTGAACTATATAAGTGTATAGTTTATAAATATCTCACATTAAAAACTTGTTTATAACCATTATAAAAGGGAAAAAAGAACACTTATTAGTTAGAAATATAATTAACTCGTATCTTTGATTTTTCTAACACTTTTAAGTAGATCTCCTTTTCGACTTGAGAGATATATAGCCAAATTTTCTAGTGGGATATTTAAATGAAACTAATCGTAAAAGCAAATAATAAGGTAAGACTAAGATTAAAGTTGTACTTAGAAACAGATGGACTTCTTCTTCTTTTTTTTTTAATATATAGAAATATTTATTCATTTTTTTTTTAGTTTTGTACAAATTTTTTTGTACTATTTTTATAGACTAACGAAGGTAAAGTAAGATTTCTTCTTACATTACTTAATTATTGTTTCTGACTTTTCATAGTAGAACATATATGTCGGAAGACACAAAAGACGCGTAGAATACAATGAAACATTTATAATCAGCTTTTGGTCCTATAAATAGACATTTAATACTTTTGGACCAGTTGATACATGTGGTAGAAATATGGTACTATTAAATTATTAATAGACCGAAAACTGAATAATAGTGACATACCGAACTTCCTAGTGGTGAAATTATATTGCTTTTTGGTGAAACCAATTTACATATTTAGGCAATGAATGTTTTGTACTTTTTATTAGTTTTTTGGTTTTTAAATTTTTGGTTTTTGATTTTTGGTGGAGATTTTAACTTTTGCAAAATCTTAAATGATAACTTGTTTAATTTTTATTTTTATTTTTATGTAATTATATAAAGTTACGCAGATTTTGTTTGAAAACCAACAAAATTTGGTTTTCGGATTTTATGAAAAAAGTTAAAAAAAAAATTACTAAATCTGGATTCCTTAAATTTTAGGGAATCTACATTTTATAATTATGAAATGAACAAAAAATAAGTTTTACAAAATTAAAATCCAAAATCTAATTTAAAATTAAATGTCATTCAAAACCTTAAACTTTCATTATATATAGTATTGGTTTAAATTATGAATCTTTGATGAATATGATAGGGTTCGGTGCAAGAGAAGCGGTGGGATAAGGTTCACGATCAATGGCCACTCATACTTTAACTTGGTGTTAGTCACAAACGTCGGTGGAGCTGGAGACGTACACTCGGTGTCAATGAAAGGTTCGAGGACAAGATGGCAATTAATGTCAAGAAACTGGGGGCAAAATTGGCAAAGCAATTCTTATCTCAATGGTCAAAGTCTGTCGTTTGTTGTTACTACAAGTGATCGTAGAAGTGTCGTCTCGTACAATGTTGCACCTCCTAGTTGGTCCTTTGGCCAGACCTACACTGGAGGGCAGTTTCGGTATTAATTATAAATAACCGCTTGGTTTGGTTCGGTTTGGTTCGTTTATGTAATATGTTTTTTTCCGGTTACAAGTTGGGACTCTTTTTTGGTAACCAATTGAGATTGGGACTGATAGTGATATGTAGCGAATGTGTGTGGGAACGAGAGAAAGAGAGTAATATAATTCTCGTTTTATAATGTAAGAAAATGAAAGTGATGTTATGTATGTATTGGTTTTAATTAAATTGTGTTTTATTTTATTATTTTTATATGAAAAGTAAATACATTAATTTTTGTTTTATAAAAGATAAATATGTTTCTCCATATTATAGAAATTGTTTTCTTACCACCTTATTCTTCTTCTTTTTTTCAAAAATGCTACCAACAATTCATTTGATTAACTGACAAAAAATTGGCAGACATTTTTGTAAGAAGCAAAGTATAAATATTAAATCTATTAAACCTCCGAGCAAATTGCTTAAAGATATCGTCACAATTAGACATATTATCTCTTTAAAATGTTTTTTTTTTTTTTTGTCAACATTTGGGCCACAACTGGCCGGCCCATTAGCCTAATTCCTACAAATTGTAGGGTCGGGGACTCGATCCCTGGTGTGATGGTGTCTGTCTTCTGTGGACTTGCCACTAGACCAAGATCACTTCACTCTTTAAAATGTTCTAATACGAATTTATTTATTCTTCTTAAATAGTACTATAGCAAAATTTGGATTCAAATATATATGGGATGCTAGAACATTAATTAAGCAAGATTAAAAATAAAGCTAAAGATATTGATGGGGTTGGTCCATTGTCGACAATTTCATAATTTTTATTGTTAGATCCAATCTGATTCCATGGACCAACCAATTGTCGATCACAATATACAAGTTAATTGACGGATACGACTCAACCCGGTCCAAAATTTGTAGATTAATTATAAGAAATGATTCAAAATATAATGTTTTTAGCTTTTGTTAAATAACATTGTTTGAGAGATACAATTTGACTCGATCCTAGCAGGACTAATCTCTATTAATTCTCTAAAAGCTTATTGGAACTAAACCTAGCAAGATCTTTAAACGTTTAAAATTGGACCCTAGCAAGATCTCTAAAGGACCTATTTTTCAGTATACAATTAAACCTCTCTAATTCAAAGAAATAATTACAAGATTGACAGATCCAGCTTAGCTCGACCCTAGCAAGATCTCTAAATGTTTAATCAAAACAGGTCCATGTATGGTCTGTCTCTTCTTGTCCTTGCGGTCCAACGAACCAGTCTACAATAAACCATATTTAATTGGTATGCTTGATGGATCCAACCGGATCCAAACTTGTTAGTTTTATATAAGCCATCATTGCCTTTAATCTATATATATATATATTTTTTTTTGTCAAAAACTTAATATATTATTAACTTTTTTTTTTACAACATATATATATATATATAGTTCTGTATACTGACTTTATAATTTTGATTTGATATCAATGAATTTAGAAGGAAAAAAAAAATATAGATTAAAGTCAATGATGGCTTTTTTTTCATGGTTCTCGACAACGCCGCTTTCGAAAGATTTGTAAGTTCTATCCTCAGTGAATTGTTTCCTACTTGTCGGATATGAAATCTAAAATTAAGTTATTTGAGAGATACTTTAGCTTCGCTATAGGAAGTTTCGTCAGTTTCTAATGGATTCTGTTCGTATGGTGTGGTTAGCTTTGCTCATCTGGATGTAAGGGAGAGCTTTTTGAAAAGTCTTCTTTGTTAGAGACTTTGGTTATAGACTTTGTTTATCATTTCGCTTTTGTGGATTGTAACTTCATCTTTTTTACTCTTTTTCACTTGTTTCCCTGTAACTTAGAACTGTTGCTTCCCTTTTTTGGACTTTGTCTTTGTGGATATCTCGTTATTCCGCCGGCATATGTATTCCAATCATATATCTTTCTACGGTTCTATAATAAAAATCAGACTAAAGACCTAAAAAATGGGTCTTAAAACATTGGGCCTTAAACATGATGCTTTCTTCATCTTGAACCATATTTGCTTATGCCACTATGATGAGCTCAAGTCTTAGTTTTGTGCTTTTACTTGAATAATGCGTAGAACTTAGTTTTGCATAGGCATATTTATTTAACTTATATAAGAAATTACATCCAAAAATGGTTATACATAATTTTGGTCTTATATACCTACATTTATACATATACAAGGAAATGGTATATTTTAGAGAATGGTTAAAGCGTGAGGAAAAGAATATAAAGGTGACAAATAATTCAAACTAAGTTAAAAGAAAAAAAAAATATGATGTCAGAGAACTGAAACTGTTTCTTAACAGAGCAACCATGAAAGATGTATGCGTGGGGTTTTTTTGCTATTTCCATTTATACTCTCTCTCTTCACACAATGTTCTTCTCTCTCTTCAGGTTTCTATTTTTAGTAACTAAAAAGATTACTTACGATAACATAGCCATCATCAAATCCAAACATCACATGCTTCTTCTCTATATGTATGTGTCTCTCTGTTGAGACATTGGAGACTAAGTTGAAGAGCTAGAGAATGGATTTTTCATGTTTCCAAGAATACCCTTTTGAGTTTCATTACAGAGAAACATTTAATGGAGAGAACAATGGAGTGTCTGAAACAGTAGAAGAGTTTTGTAATAAAAGAAGGATGCAGAAGAAGAGTGATGATTTAAAGAAGAAGAATAAGAGGGTTTGTAGTAGAGGACATTGGAGGATTTCTGAAGATTCACAACTTATGGAGCTTGTTGCAGTTTATGGTCCTCAAAACTGGAATCACATTGCAGAGAATATGGAAGGAAGAACAGGTAACAAAAAGTTGAAATCTTTCCTCTACTATGTCTGGACAAAATGTGAATCTTATTACAATGTGTGTGTTTTCTTGTTTCTTTTGTGTTGTTGTTTAAAGGCAAGAGTTGTAGATTGAGGTGGTTTAACCAGTTAGATCCGAGGATTAACAAGAGAGCTTTCAGTGTTGAGGAAGAAGAGAGACTACTTACAGCTCATAGAGCATTTGGTAACAAATGGGCTTTGATTGCTAAGCTTTTCAATGGAAGAACAGACAATGCTTTGAAGAATCATTGGCATGTCCTCATGGCAAGAAAGATGAGACAACAATCAACTTCTTATGTCCAAAGATTCAATGGGTCTCCTCATAAACCTAACACAGATCACACAAACTTCAATCTTTCTCCTGGTTTGTCTCTTCTTAACCCTTTCTAGTTCTTGATACAGTGAGTTTACTCTGTTATTTGAGTTAAGTCATTAAAGTTTAGATATTTATCACTCAGGAGCAATGTTCTTAGAGAACAGAGAATTAAAGGCTAACTATATTGCAAGTTCTTAGGGAGATTCTATTGAAGTTGGTGAGATTTAAGTTTCATGTTTCTGTGTGTAATGTAGATGATGAAGATATGGATGTGAAAACGTACAGCTGGAAAATGCTAAATGAGGAAACTACTAACCTGAAAGCTCAGCATTGTTCTTCACGCATGCCGATGCAGGGTCCACAGTGTCACTACTCAACCTTCCCTGCAGATTCCTTGGCACTGACACTGCATGTTTCCATCCAGCAACCATCATCATCATCGTCATTATCACTGCCGTCATCATCAACTGGACAACATACAATGGTGACCAGATATTTTGAGACTACTAAACCTCCAGCATTTATAGACTTTCTAGGAGTAGGCCATTAAAGCTCCAACATGTTAAGAGCAGGAACTAATCAAGAACTTGATTACTCCTGTCATTATTATCAAAGTCACTGTCCTTTGTTAGCTATTAACATGACAAACTAAGAAATCAAGTGTCTTCTTTTCTTTCTCATTGTGCTATTTATCGAATTTCTGATTCAAATTTCGAAACAGTATTACAAAATCAAACATCAGCACATATTTATCTTAAGAATTCTGAGTTAGGCCATGAATGGAGACAAAAGTAGTGGCTCTAACCCGAGGAAAAGAATCAAGAATCAAGAAAACTATAGTAGTTTTGCATTCAAGAAATACTCTCATGCATACTGAGAGGTGTGAGCCAGTGCTTCTTCGAGTTCCTTCATTGTAAGAAGCCTTGTGCTCTTAAAATGTTCGCCTTTTGTGTAGAAATCAATATCCTCAAGGTTCACTTGTTTCAATGTGAATTGGTTTCCCACAGCCTTAACTGTCTTCTCAACAAAATCCGATCTTTCAATGTAATCCTTCATTCTACACACGAAATCCGTGTGATCTCTTTCCTACAATGTACCAAACCAGTTGGAATATATAACTAAATTCCACAAACCAAAGAGTCAATGTGAAGATGATTAGAACGAGATGAAATAAGGCTCATACCAACCGGTACTGTGGCACTCTCGAAGGAAGCTTAAGGTAAGCCATGTTTCTCACATCATAATCCCATAGAAACGACGTATGGTGTATCCATCTATTCCTAATTATCGATTGCGCATTCCCACCAAACTTACGATCACCGAAAACATAATCTACAAAATCGAAGAAACATTAAACCTTTTCATTGACAGTAACTAAACAAAACATCTAAAAACAGTTCTACTCACACACCATTCTCGCGTAGTTGGAAACCTTCAAGACCCTTAAACACTTCACCATACAACAAACCACTCCAAGCCATAACAGAACGAGGATAAGGCTGAACATTAGGAACATCATCTTTATTACAAATCAAACTCACAAACAAAGTACTCTTGTCTACAATCACAGTTCCTCCTCCTGTAAATCTTTTAATCACCGGTATTTGATCTTCTATAACAGGTTTAACCTCAAGAAGTTGACTAGGCTTACTGTAACAAAAACATTGCATAAAAGTTAACATTTTTCGCAATAGTTTCGAATCGAATTGACGAAAGATGAAATCATTAAGTGCTTTACCCTGACATTCCCATGACAATGGTAGGAACATTGGTTCCATCATTAACAATACACCAATTATGAGATGATGTTCTGAGAAGCTTTTCTTCTAAATGAAGTTGCTCCAAGATTGGTGTTCCTTTAAGTCTAACCAGATTCATCAATGGAAGCCCCAAATCCTTAGCTCTACTTAAACTCATCTTAGCTTCTGTAACACAAGAGCCATAATCAAAACAGAGCAAGTTCAATCTCTTGCCTTAGAGGCCAACAAAGTCTGTATCACGAAAACCCACAAAGACCCAGGAACCTAAAAACAGACAAATCTCGAAATTTCGAATCTTTGGTCGGATTTGATTTTAATGAAGATGAATAAAGGTATCTGATTTTAAGGGTTATCAAATCTCGATTCCATTAAATAGGGAAGCTTACCTAAGATCGGATTCCGATGAGGGTCGTTGGTCGGCGATCTCTAGCTTTGACTAGAAGCTTTCAGAGTTAATTTATGTCTCTTTATATATCAACCGAGAAATAAACATTGTGCACACAAGGTGTTCGATATAATGCCACAGAGAGATTGTATCTTTTTGAAGTTCGATACGTTTTTGGATTTATAAATAGATTCATACCCAGTTTAGGAATCAAGCATCTATGGCTAGACAAATCAATCGTCTGATTAATCTCTGCGTAAAACACAGGAAAATACTATGTGCATGGAAAGTGTTCGATTAAATGCCGCAAAGAGTTCAAGAACATATACAAGAAGTTTAGAAGAAGAATAAATAATTAAATGTTATTAAAAAGTCATGATTTTAATAGAAACTATTCTCCATGAATTTAACAAATTGGTCAAAATCGATTTTGTCGACTTTGTTACCATCTAATGACCTAATCATTACCAAACAATTATCTAAGTAAGATCCTTCTTTAAAACCTAAGATTGTTAAAACTCTTTGTAACTCTTTAGCATCAATGAACCCATCTTTGTTTTCATCAAACACATCAAAAGCTTGCTTCAATTCTTCCAAACTCGCTTCTTTCTCTTCAAACAAATTCGAAACTTGCTTCACACTGTACCGTTCTTGAAGCTGATCATCATCGTTGGGAACAAGCCCTAAGCTTCTCATAACCATCTCTACGTCTTCTTTAGAAAGATCATCATTATTATCTTCTTGTTCTATGTGTTTGATCAAACTCTCTTGTTGATCTTTATCGTCGAAAACATGATGATGGTGTTGAAGAAGAGGGACGAATCTTGATACAAAGAAGCGAGTAGAAGAAACCCATCTGCAAAAACTTATGAGGAACAAATTGAACAAAGCAAATAAAGGAATAGAAGAAGAAGAAGAAGAAGATTGTTTGTATTTAGACAAGAAACTCTTTGACTCCATGGTTATGTTGAATGAAAGAGATCACAAAGAAGTAATAAAAGCTTCTTAGAGTTGATATTTGCGGTATTATATGTTAGATATATATATACAAGATTGTGTTGTTGGTGCGAGGAAAGTGGTAGGAGAGGTCAAGACAAAAGACAAAGTCCGTGTTTGAAAAGAAATTGGAAAAGAGAGGAAGTTTCTCGAGTTTCTTCTTCTTACATTGTTGGAATTGTTAAAGAGTTTTTTTTGGTCTTATTTGGAGGTGAAATTTTGGTAGACTTGACTTATTTTTGTTTATTTATCTATTATTAACTAAGATATTGGATATATAATTATGTTAAATATCTAGACTTTGTGTATACTTATAATTTTAACAATATTTATTATATGAAGACTTGAAATACCAAGACTTTGAATGTACGGAATACTTTTTGTCTATTGTACATTTATTTCAATCCTAATTTGACTGGGAATAAGAACGCAATCAGATGATAACTAGATTAATTCATGTTTTTCTAATTTAAAAAATGTAATTTGTATAATAATAATTATTTTAATAAATGTTTAATATGGTTGCGTCTTGTTATTAGAATTTTCATAAATAATATTTTTTGTTTTAAAATAATTTTATATTTGAAAAATCACATCTTAAATTTTTGTAAGATACATTTGTTATTTAGAATAGTGTTTTCTTACCATAACTTAGTTTTTGTTTAACGTCAATTTATTATTATCAATATGAATAATAGTTTACAACCCAAGTAACAAAGTAATACTAGTTAGTTTACAAAGTATTGATGGTGAATTGGTGACTATGGTGAATATACTTGTGACAATTATAGCGATCATGTTGTTCATTTAAGATATGCTTATGGAGAAAATCTGAAAGGTATACTAGAGAAACTGATATGATATCTGATATAATCTGATATCTGAAGAACTTATACTTCATTTTCTTCATGACCATTATCTCTAGGTTAAGGTCAACATACTTTATAACGATAATAAGTTTTGTCAAACTTGTGTTTTGCTTAACTTTGATGGTAATTCATATTCTTTTATGGAATAGAGTTATCCTCAATGAAGCATGTATAAAGGCCCCTCGGAGAATACAACAAGCGTTACATCCACATCTATTAACATTATTATAAAAAAAATTTGTGGATATAATTCTAGTCGCATCAAATGCGAAATGCAATACTAGCTAGTGAGCGTTTTTGTGGTAGCTTTATCTTTGGGTTTCATATAGGAGATTGCAACTTCGATCTAGATGAACAGTACTGTGCTTCGATTCATGAGATGTATGAATACAAAGGTCATGTACATCCATTGTTCATTTCTTTAGACCCAAAAGAAAAACCCACATGTCACGTATGCAAAAAACAGTTAACTTGCATCAAATATATTTTTATAATTGCATGTATCAAGTGCGCTACTTTACTATAAAAATGCAAGGTATAAACATGATAATTACTTTCTTAAAATTTTATGTGGAGAAAAAAGTATGTGAAAAGAATTAGTGCAAAATATACGAGCATAATATAAAAGATATATACTAACACAACACTTTGGAAATACCTATATGTGAAGTCTGGTAAGTTTTTCAAATTAAATGGAGAGAAATTTAAAATATTTAAAACATCCAAGAAATCAAACTTTTAGCTTCGAGAGCACAAATCTTTGATCAACTAGGCTAACAAACAACAATCACACAACTTTTTTATTTATCAACTAGGCTAGAATCGTTCTTTATAAAATGTAGTTGTGTGTATCATCTGGAGACTTATCTATTCCTCTATCTAAATCTAAATGTGATATATTTCTTTACTTTTGATTTGACATTTTTTATCTTGTTAATTAAGCTTTGACTTTGATCATACCTGATTTTTGTTGGACCTTTGTTTGGTGATTTGGCTAGCGGATGGGGCTGAAATCTCTGTGTAAACAGAAATCTATGAGAAACAACGAATAATTGATGTTTGTGAATTTTTCCGACGTCGATTGTGTTCACTAGAATCGGAGTCATCGATGGCAAAGGTTGATCGAAATGTTTACGCATTTCTCCTCTGACACATCTTGTTCCACGCGTCTATGTGTTTGTCACGTGTGCTGTTTTTGCGATTATCCTTCTTTTCTTGGATTGTAATCGTTTGGCCCTAGACTTGTAAACTTTGTTTATGGATCTTTTAATAATACTGAGTGACAAAAAAAATGGACTAATTTTTATAGTTATTTTCTAAATATGTACTTTTATATGTTAAATACCATAGTTACAGGTTAGAATATTTATCTTAAAAATCAAATTAGAAAATAAAAAATGTCATCAATAATGATTTAACATAAACTATAAATCAGGAAATAAGATTTCTTGATTGAAAAAAAAATAAAAAAATAAGATAATTAACAAAAATAAATCTTTATACAATTTTTATTTACTCCTAAAAATAATAATAAAATACAATATTTTATATGATAAAATTAAAGTAAAATAATGAGTAAGATCTCTAGTTAAGTATTGCGCAATATGGTTCCAAATTTTCTCTAGCATATATAAATTTGATGACATTGGATTGTGGGCTTGTAGACGGAGATGGGTGTTTGGATGGTTGAAGGTAAATGAAACCCTAACAAATTGCTATCATAGCATTAGTACTGGTTGTGATTAAAGAGAAGCAAGTATAGATCTGATTCCGGATCAATGTCGTTCATCAAATCGTCAAACAAAAGTCTCTAACAAAATATTCATCCGTTGAATATTATTGCCTCAGCTTAAAATTTCGGTTAACAGATATGTTCCAACATCAAACTCTCAAGTCAACCAAGTCAGAAGGGTCTTTCCAGATCAATTAAAGTAACAGAATAGTAAAGATTAGAGTGCATGTGAAGAAAAAGACTCCCAAATATATATAAGTTTCATTTGAACACAAGCTGACATGAACTCGAAGCCCTGACCACGCTTTCGAGCTCCTCAACCATCTCAACTCTCTTTTCCGAACTAATTCCACTTCTGGAGGAAAATGTGGCATTTTTCAAACGCCTTGCGTTCCTTAGGATGTATTTGGCCACTTCTCTCTCATCTTCTAATCTTGCTTCGTAATGTGTCCACACAAATGTTTCGAGGTGGAGCAACAAACATTCGGGAACATTCTTCGGTTGATTCCATTTCCCGCAAGACACCTGATTAGGAAACACAAATATAAATCATATAGACTAGATCATCAAACCCAAAACTGAGCTGGAAAAAATTGATTAAAGATGAACTTACCATGTTGAAACCGATGACGATGAAACCGATAAGGTTGAGGACTTGTAAATTAGGACAAGTATCGAGCATGAGCGTTAGTAGATTCCACCAATCACTGACACAAGATATACGCAGCTCCAAATATACCAACCGATAAAAGTTACTACCGGTAGGAAATGTAATCTATACATGAAGTCAATCATTAGTAGAGAAACAATTAATGCAATATTAATAAAGTAACTCAATAAATCACAAGAAAATCTTACCTCCAAGGGTGATACCTTCAAGGAAAGACGTTTGACTGAAGTGAGTAACCCCAAAATGTTCCCATAGATTTCATCATCAATGTCAATGTTTGCCTCTACCACCTCAGGCGCATTCTCAATCAAACAATATCTGCCTCCACTAAAATGCCCTTTAATCATCAAGTATTTCAAAGAAGGGGCATTTACCTCATAGTCCACATCAAAACTGTCATCAATAAGTGTTAGCCTCTGTAAGGATGGCACGACAATAGT
Organism: Erysimum cheiranthoides; assembly: GCA_011420285.2. Taxonomy (NCBI): domain Eukaryota; kingdom Viridiplantae; phylum Streptophyta; class Magnoliopsida; order Brassicales; family Brassicaceae; genus Erysimum; species Erysimum cheiranthoides. Next base: position 3,576,474 of record CM022183.2, on the reverse strand, counting down.
GAAAGTATTCACATTGTCATATCCATTTCGATTAACCATCAAATTTTCAAGATTAATACAGCCAGATAAAAGGTTAAGAACTGATTCATCGTCTTTGTAGACCACTTCATGAAGGTGTAGAGTTCTAAGAGACTTGAGACAAACCGGAGAAGGGACATCTACTATAATGGTACCACAGAAAGCTCGGAACTCCAAGGTCTCTAGTGTTTCACCGTTAACCAAGCTTCTAGGAAATCTGAATGACCCTCGGCTGCAGAAAGCTTTGAGTACCAAGTTACGCACATGGAGTCCAAATGCAATTCCAACTAATCTTCCAAGATCAATGGTATGACCTTCATCAAAACTAACATCGAGATGCAAACTCTGTAGAACAGGAGCTTGATGTGAAAGCAAACACCTATAGACATTATCTGAAAATATCTTGAGATCATTATTTGGTGTGCCGCCATAGTATATAAACTTGAGATTAGGTAACATCTTCCAAAGAGACCTCCATCGTTTAGACAAAACACTTGTGGCTACGGCATTTCCTGTTGGAAGTAGAGACAATATCTGCACAAGTAAAGCTTCAGGTAGCTGACTAATCCTGTCTTCATCTTTCAAACGTTGATGACCACACCTGTGAGAAAACCCCAAATTCAAGAAACAAAAGAGCACTGAGTTAGAGCTTACAGTTTAAGAAACCCTAAGAACAATTCATAAGAAATAATCATACCATCGTTTCATTGTCGTCTTTGACAGAAATCCAAGTGAAATTAAATCGAATACTATTTTATTTTATTTTTTTTTGTCAAAATCGAATACTATCCTATTTACAAACGCTGTTTAAAACAAACCTCAAACGCAGATGCATTGCAACACTCGAAACGCTAGCTCTTCGATAGAGAACGACTCAATCCCTAGTGATCTTCAAATCCAGCTGTGTTAAGGTGGACGAAGAAGTTTGACCGCTCTGAAAATCGACGGTGGTGAAGAGACAAAAACACGGCTGACTTTAGGGTTTTTTTCACAAAGGTTTATTCCGAGTAATTTCATCTTTCAATAGATAAACTGAACTTTTCTGTTCATGGCTGGTTTCTACGCAAATTTAATCGATTTTGCTTGTAGCTTGTTACCAAAATTCTCTTTGTAATTCAGTTAAGCAAATCAATTACTTGCGTTCTGTAATCTGTACTTTTGCTTATTGAGGATCCTATCTGGTTTGGTGTTTTCATTGATTTAAGATTCATGTGTTAACTCTTTCAATTTCCCCCAGAATGAACAAGTTTCAAGCACAAAGAAGATAGGCGAGAGAATTTTGATCATAAGGTAATAATATAATCACTACTATATTAATTCATTCCAGTGACTAATTTTTTTGTTTTCACTTTTTGCAAGTTCAAACGTGTCTTGTCTTGGGTTTTCTTGATCCACAAACTTGATTATTTGACCTTAGTTCACGTGATTTCAGAATCAGTGTTCGATTTGTCCTCCTTGAGATTATTGTTGGTTTAGGTAGATTGCGATATCTGAGAATCTTTGTCATCACTTGTTTAGAATGTAGCTATAAGAACAACTGCCTTAAATTTTTGAGGATATCGTCTGATTATTATGTTTTGATATGTGGATGCTTTATAGGCTCTTGACAAGATTCGATTTGAGAGTTTAATGATCAAACAAGATCCAGTCTTTTTTTGTAGATTAAGTCTTTTTTTGATGGCTTGTCACAAACTGCTAGGGTCTTAGGTTAGGACTTACGAGTTTTTGGAATCTATTTTTGTTGTCTTTCCATGAAACTTGTTGATAAAATAGCTAAGACCCTAGCAGTTTCTCAAGTGGAGGTGAAGACGGGTACGTGAGGCTGCATCATTTTGACTCCGATTACTTCAACATCAAGATTTAGATTCTTTGGATTTCTTTGGAACAAGTCTCCCATTCCGGATTTTACTCTCTCTCTTTTTGACATTTTCATCTTTTTATGTATTACCAATATACTTTGACGTTAAAGCTTTTGAATCTTAGGCGGAATCTTTATTTTAGATTTCATTTCCAAAGTTTTCGAGTACAATATTTGTTAATCTGCGCTATGTGTGAGCATTAATATTCAATTTCTCAGCCAAGAAAGGTTGCCTTCTTGATCCAACTTTATGAAAAAATTGGAGATACAAGACACGACTGCTAAAATGTTTATCTTTATTACTCTATTCTCTATTGTCAAGTCAAAGTTAGGTTTTTCTTTATTAAGGTTTTTATATGATTTTTGTAAGGTAATTATTGTAAGGTTTTATAAGGCTATTATATGGTTTTTAAATGGATATTATATTGTTTTTACATGGTTTTTATATGATAATTATTGTAAGGTTTTATATGATTTTTACATGGTTTTTACATGGTTTTTATATGGTAATTATTGTAAGGTTTTATAAGGTTATTACATGGTTTTTATATGGTAATTATATGGCTTTTATATGGCTTTTACATGGTTTTTACATGAATTTTACATGAATTTTATATGGTTTTTACATGGTTTTTTATGGTAATTATTGTAAGGTTTTATAAGGTTATTACATGGTTTTTACATGATTTTTATATGGTAGTTATTGTAAGGTTTTATAAGGTTATTACATGGTTTTTATATGGTAATTATATGGTTTTTATATGGCTTTTACATGGATTTTACATGGATTTTATATGGTTTTTATATGGTTTTTACATGGTTTTTACATGGTTTTTACATGGTTTTTATATGGTAATTATTGTAAGGTTTTATATGGTTTTTACATGGTTTTTATATGGTAATTATTGTAAAGTTTTATATGATTTTTACATGGTTTTTACATGGTTTTTTATGGTTTTTATATGGCTTTTACATGGTTTTTACATGGATTATACATGGATTTTATATGGTTTTTATATGGTTTTTATATGGTTTTTACATGGTTTTTACATGGTAATTATTGTAAGGTTTTATATGGTTTTTACATGGTTTTATATGGTAATTATTGTAAGGTTATAAGGTTTTTACATGGTTTTTTATGGTAATTATATGGTTTTTATATGGCTTTTACATGGTTTTTACATGGATTATACATGGATTTTATATGGTTTTTATATGATTTTTATATGGTTTTTACATAGTTTTTACATGGTAATTATTGTAAGGTTTTATATGGTTTTTACATGGTTTTAACATGGTTTTATATGGTAATTATTGTAAGGTTATAAGGTTTTTACATGGTTTTTATATGGTAATTATTGTAAGATGATGATGCTGAGCTTGTGTTTCAATCAAAAGATTCACTCCCTTATAATTTTATAAGTCATCACGTTGTTGTTCATTCGATCCTAAAGAGGTGCAGACAAGTAATAGTACTAACATTTCATAGTAAAAAGAAGATTCCATGTTTAGGAAGGGGGAATAGATGATTCAATCTCTAAATAGATAAGAAACAAAATGTACAATCACATATAGATAAACAATGTGATCTTGTTATCCCAAGGAACCAAAATTGACCAAATTACGCATGGGCCTACTCAGACATTATAAACAATATTTCTTTCTGTTATATTTGTTTTGGTGTATATTGACAAGAAATGGATGGTTCTTGATTTGGTGTGTGCAGTAGTTAGACTTAATTAAGGATTTATCAGAATGATCAAACGAGGGAAACTTTTGACTTTTGAGCCCAACGACTTATTGATCACACTGACACACACATTGACTCTCATTCCCTCTTTTTTCCGTCTTCCTCTTCCAAAATGGTTTTTCCCTGAGATTTTATCTACAGTACTTATAACTGTTCAAAAATGAACTCTTTAATGTAAACTAACACTTGAATAACAACAATATATCTTGATGACGTTTATACATACAAAAATGATCACGAGTCATCAAACACAGTCTTGCTACGGAATCTGTAACTTTGATGATATAATTGAGTATTTTTGTTACCATGAAAATCTAAAATTGAGATATTACAACCATGCCCACAAACTGTTCGACGAAATAACACTAAATTAACTAAAACACATTCTTAGAAGACGAAGCTAGAAGATGATTCTCAAACTCAAACACCAGTAGATCCAAAACCTCCTTCACCACGAACAGTAGAATCCAGATCTTCAACCTCCATAACTTGAGGAGTCACAATCTTCTCAATAATCAATTGAGCAATTCGATCTCCCAATTTAACATCGAAATCAACATCTGAATGATTAAACAAAATCACACCAACAGGTCCTCTGTAATCAGCATCAATCACTCCAGCTCCAACATCAATCGAATGTTTCCAAAGCACAAATCGATCAATTTGAAATGTCAAATCTATCGAAGGAAAGGGAGAGAGAAATATAACTTGACTGGATCCATCTTAGCGGTGAGGGATTTGAGAGAGAAGAGAATACCAAACATGAGCTTCTGTTCTTGCTGAGAATTAAGCAGATCGGAGCAATAGATCGGAGCAGCAGAGCAGAGCAGCAGAGCGGAGCAGTAGATCGGAGCAGCGGATCGGAGCAGCAGAGCGTTCGAGAGAAGTGAAATCTGGAAGAGAATTGATAGCTTTAGGGTTTTGGAGGGCAATTCCGTCCGTTTACCACAAAATGAGGGTATTTTTACAAAGTGACAAAGTAAAAGGGCATTTTTGCATAAGGGCAAAGCTGAAAGGGTATTTTTGCAAATCTCCCTATATTCTTTTGATAAACATTTTTTCCTTTCTTTTTAATAAAACCTTTTTAGTTTTGCTAAATTAGAAGATTTACCTTTAACAAAATTAAAATAATTAGTATTTCATATTAATTAAACATAATTAAAACATTCACACAAACGTATCATAAATAACATATTTTGAGGATAAATTTTTTTTTCTCGCAATTATATATGTTGTTTTTTTTTGCCGAAAAATTTTGAGGATGAGTCGGTGTAAAATTTATAAATCTCTTATGTTGAATTACTATAAATGAATTCTTATGTTGTATGTTTTTTCTTAAATTTGTATTAATTTTTGTTAGAATTCATTTATAGTATTTTGATATTGTCTGTTAGACATGATAATTATTTTATTACTTGTAATTGATTCTAGAAGAGTATTGATTATAACGGAAAAAACTTATTTTTTAGCAATCTTTTTGAAAAAAAAATACGAAATAAGGTAAATTTCTCTATAAATTAATAATTCTTAATTTATCGATAAATTAATACCTTTATAAATTAATAAAATTTCACGGTCCTGACATTATTAATTTATAGAAGTTTTAATTTATAGAAGTTTTACTGTACTTATGTAATATATAGGTCAAATCTAACTCTATATTTTGGATAGGAGCCCAAAAAAAACCGTGCATGCCTAACTAATTTGGTCAAAACGGATAATATAATACTAATGTGAGACTTGTTTTGAGGTTGGAGAACGTACCCAACAATTAGTTCAAAGCATAAGTTGAAAAAAATGTGGACCTAGAAAAATTGTACGTGTGGGCTGCATGTCCGTGTGAGAATAGTCTTTAATCTGATGTTGTTAAAAGATGCCTCAATGTGACCTCGTAATCAAGGGTTGTCGGTGTCTAGGTACCAGTAATTCGTTGGAGGGGAAGGGGAGACCAAACTTTCGTGGTCCATGACCATGATTTGAGAGAAGAATTGCTGGAATATTGACTTACATCCCATATCCGAAAATTATAAAATAATTGTCTAATATATTAGTTAAATCTAAGTCCAGTAGTAGTATGAGATATTTGGAAAAGATTCCAAAAACAGAATGTGCAGGTTTAGTAGTTGATACAAAGCGGATGATATATCATGCAAATAAAGAGTTTGTTTGGGATTAGAGAATATTTGGTTCAGTGCCTAGGTTGAAAGGTGTGGACTTAGGAAAGTGATGTGGGCTTCATGTTCGGTGAATGTGACATGATTAAATGATGCATCACTGTGATCTCGATCGCTATTATGGGGGGTGTGCCGGACATCCAAAGGTTCGTGGTCCATAGTCTGAGAAAAAAATTGTTGGGATACAACCTACGTCCCATATCAAAAAATTAAAAAATAATTGTCATAAGTTAAAATATAACTCCAATTGTCTAAAGCTTATTCATTAATATATAGCACATGCATCACAAATAATTTTTTTAACTTATTCACTAATTTAAAGAAGGATCACATATGCATATATAGAATTAATGTAACGTTCTTAATAACTAACTAGAGAACTAAGACTTTCTTAATCGTCTGATGAACTGGAAATGATGCTCTGAATCATCTGGTTTGTCTATTCCTCTGACATTGGTACATTTTTCATAATCTTCTGCTCGTACGTCTCGAAGAAGTCCTTGTTCTCTTTCACCAGCTCCTTCCACACTAGTTTCAATTCATTGATCGTGATAATATAAACAAGAAATAACACATTAATTAATCTACAAGTCCGTAGACTATTTTATACGAGAAGATCGAGAGTGTTCCTCAACATATTACAAAAGTAAAAACAAACAAAAGAGCTATAGATCATCGAAGGTTAAGGACTTTATCGTAGAGCGTTTTAACATTTATGTATACACTCATGTATGTGTAATATCACTAGCATATACTCAGTGTCGTGCCTAGGTTAATCGGGGCTTAAAGCGAGATTGAAATTTGAGGCCTTTCTAATATAATCTTTTTATTAATAAAATCAACATAAAAATAATTTTAAAATAATAGAAATTATAAAAAATAAAATAATCATCTAAACAACTAAGACATAATTTTTCTTCCTTTTATTTTGATAAACTTTATCACCAAATTTTCATAATCTAGGTTTCTAACTAGTTTTCTTTATATGGATATGATAGGTAAGTCATTCAATATTTCTTGTGACGACATAGTTGATGGCAAACCAAAATTTGGAGTTTTCAATTTTTTTTAACTAAACTAAAAATTTTATTTATAAACTTACAAAATTTGAGATTTCTTAAAGATTTAGGATTATACTTTTATTTTTGGTTTGAGATATTGTTTTCTCTATTGATTTGGATTCTCATTTTTTATTTTTTTGTCAATATAAATCTCCTTTTTATAAAATCTTTTATTATTATAAAAAAATTATTTAAAAATATTAAAGTTAAATTATCAATTTTTACAATACAGAAAATCCAAAACCATATTTGCTAAATTAGAGGCCCGAAAAATCTCTATATTTTGGGGGCCTGGGGCAAATGTCTTTTTTTTTTTACCCTGTAGGCATGGCTCTGTCCATGGGATATACCTATCACATAATTTGGACATTTCATAGACGTGCGATTTACCCTGAATTTGAGAAAAGAAAAAAAAAACGCTCTTTGAATATTGGATCCTACATAAAG
>CM022183.2:3195484-3569066 GCA_011420285.2 Erysimum cheiranthoides | reverse complement strand
TAAACTGATTCAAAAAATTAAGGAAAAAGATCATAGTCTCGCCTTTATTCGTTCTCTTTCCGATTAAGTTTCAATTATATTGCTGTAGTCTTGTAATTTTGAGCTCCTACACTTGTGTCTATATATATACAGAAGATTAGATGGCAAGATCGCAATTATAACAGGTGGAGCTAGTGGGATTGGAGCTGAAGCGGCTAGGTTGTTCACGGACCATGGAGCTAAAGTGGTTATCGTTGACTTACAAGAAGAGCTTGGTCAAAACGTAGCCGTTTCAATAGGGCTAGACAAAGCTAGTTTTTACCGTTGCAATGTAACGGATGAGACAGAAGTAGAGAACGCCGTTAAGTTCACCGTTGAAAAATATGGTAAGCTTGACGTTCTGTTTAGTAACGCCGGTATCATGGAACAGCCAGGAAGCGTTCTTGATTTGGATCTTGAGAAGTTTGATAAAACCATGGCGGTCAACGTACGTGGTTCGGCCGCGTTTATCAAACACGCGGCTCGTACTATGGTGGCTAATGGTACACGTGGTTCAATTGTATGTACTACGAGTATTGCGGCAGAGATTGGTGGTTCAGGACCTCATAGTTACACGGCGTCTAAGCACGCGCTTCTTCGGGCTGATTAGAGCAGCCTGTGGTGGACCTAGGGAAGTATGGGATTAGAGTCAACGGCGTCGCACCGTACGCGGTTGCGACGGGGTTGACTAGCCACAATGAGGAAACGGTGAAGATTGGTGAAGGATATGTGAAGCTACGGGGAATCTCAAAGGTATTGCGCTTAAAGCTCGACATGTGGCGGAAGCGGCTTTGTTTTTGGCTTCTGATGAGTCGTTTATATCAGTGGTCAGAATTTGGCGGTGGACGGTGGTTTTAGTGTCGTTAAGCTCCAATGATAAAACTTTAATATAAAAAAAAAGAGGGCATAGACTATTTAAGATTCTCTTTCATTTTAGTTCTTGAATAAAATCGAATTAATTAATAGGTAATTCGATGATGGTGGTTGTATGTCTCAATTCTATCCTCTTGTTTGTTTTAGCTTCTTTCTTATGGTTGAGCCGATAGGCTTGCACTTTGGATTGTGTATTTTTTTTTTTTCATTGTAATCTTTTAGCCATGGAATGAAGTATTTGGTTCACAAAAATAAAAAAATATCTTTAAGACTAGTCACTAGTGCAGAATCCTTAAAAAGTTGCTTATAATTAAACTAAATATATAATTAATACTAATTTGACACGTAGTGTTGCTTATGGGTTGCTTCCGCTTCCTATTTCAGAAACGATTCAGTAGTGGCTTAATTTTGAGTTTCTGAGTGACCCACAAAAACATTAGCAACCCCATTAGCAATCCCATTAGAGGTGCTCTAATGACTTTGATTTTTAGTTAAGAAGTTCAATTGAATGTCTGCACATATATAGTCCTAGGCACTTAGGTGTTCGGTTCGGTTCCGGTTTGGTTCTTTTATTTTTCAGTTTTAGGATCCATATAGGACACCAATGGAAATCGGTTCGGTTACGGTTTGGTTTCAGAGTTTATGATCCATTTGGATATTTTTTTCGGGTATTTTGGGTATTTTTAGATATTTTGAATACTTTTAGTTATTTCGAGTTTTTCCTATTAGAGCCATAAAACACAAGTCTATTGTAGTGCCAACAAGTCCACAAAAAAGTAATCCTATAAATGTCTATGTTACCAGAACTTCTATTGTAACTTTGAGAGTTGTTTTAAAGAATACAACATTCTTATTTCGAAAACAGTCTAGCCCAACTTTTCTTTCTTGTTGACGACATCTTCTTCTTCCTCTTCTCTTTGCTCTGTTCTTTTTCTTCTTCTTCTTCTTCTTCTCTTACTGAAAGCTTTTCTCTTTGTTGCAAGTTTAATCAAAGACTCAATTCTCAACATCTATCTTCAACATTATTGTATATCCTTTTGAAATCCCTCAAAAAGTATACATTCAATTTTTAGTGGTTTTTGTTGAGAGGAGTCCGGTTTGGTTTAGTAAAATTGCAACTTGGTTCTACTTAACTTGGTGATAAAAATGGGTGGTAAATTTAACATTCATACAAAAAAAAACAAAAAATGGGTGGTAAGAAAAGTTGACGTTAAATGAGGAACGCTCCACAAAATCAGTCGTGTATATTGTCTTTCCTCATTTTGTAGAGATACAAATCAGAGAATAAGCGGAGAGATCGTTCTTGATCAATCCATATATGTACATGTAATCCATTGTTCTTTTCAATTTTTTATAAGGAAAAAAAACAACAAAACGATGTCGGGACTAAGGCAAGTGCTTCATCTCTTACAACTCCATGATGCATGCATACATAGGTTAATTTAATTTATTTACATGTCTATTAATTTATATACAGAAGATTAGATGGCAAGATCGCAATTATAACAGGTGGAGCTAGTGGGATTGGAGCTGAAGCGGCTAAGTTGTTTACGGACCATGGAGCTAAAGTGGTTATCGTTGACTTACAAGAAGAGCTTGGTCAAAACGTCGCCGTTTCGATAGGGCTAGACAAAGCTAGTTTTTACCGTTGTAATGTAACGGATGAGACAGAAATAGAGAATGCCCTTAAGTTCACCGTTGAAAAATATGGTAAGCTTGACGTTCTGTTTAGTAACGCCGGTATCATGGAACAGCCGGGAAGCGTTCTTGATTTGGATCTTGAGAAGTTTGATCGAACCATGGCGGTCAACGTACGTGGTGCGGCCGCGTTTATAAAACACGCGGCGCGTACTATGGTGGCTAATGGAACACGTGGTTCCATCGTATGTACTACGAGTATTGCGGCTGAGATTGGTGGTCCAGGACCTCATAGTTACACGGCGTCTAAGCACGCGCTTCTCGGGCTGATTCGATCAGTGTGTGGCGGTCTAGGGCAGTACGGTATTAGAGTCAACGGCGTTGCACCATACGCGGTCGCGACGGGGTTGAATAGTAACAATGAAGAAATGGCGAAGATGATTGAAGGATATTGTGAAGCTACGGGGAATCTCAAAGGTATTGCGCTTAAAGCTCGCCACGTCGCGGAAGCGGCTTTGTTTCTAGCGTCTGATGAGTCGGTTTATATCAGCGGTCAGAATCTAGCGGTGGACGGTGGTTTTAGTGTCGTTAAGAGTTCATAGACTATAAGAGTTCTCTTTTATTATAGTTCTTGAATAAAATCGAATTAGGCCCTGTTCGTTTCCATATTCAGACACAGTATCTGGACGCAGATGAGCTTTGTTGTTCGTTTAGTGTTTATTTAGCACATGAGCCAGCTTCTGCGTCTGGATACAGATGCAAAATTTATTAAGAAAATTTAGAATATCTGGATAAGTCTATTTGGTGCGTTCAGTTACAGTAAACTCATCCAATATTGGCAAAAGTCAAAAATACCCCTCTCTAATTTAAAAAATTACAAAAATTTTGTGCCCAGACTATAACCTAATTCTCCATCTCTCTCGAGCTCTCACTTGCGCAGCCATGTTTCCCCAAAAACCTAAATCCAGCTCCATCTTCTTCTTCAACGAGCTGTAAATCGTCGAACAGAGCAGGTCTTCAACCATCGCCAGTTCCCTCAGGAAACCCAGGTAATCTCTCTCGCTCGATTTCGAAGTTGGGTCGAGTCTGAATTCTTAGATTCCTTGGTCGAGCTTTCTTAATTTCGAAATTAATAGAAGTTGAGTTTAAGAAGTTGGGTCGATTTGTTGCTTTAAGCTTTAATAACCAGCTAGTTTCGAAGTTAGGTTGAGTTTAAGAAGTTGGGTCGATTTCGTTTGATTGCTTGTGATTTAGTTTGGTTGAACTGATTTCGTCTGGTTTCTATGGCCTATGTATTGGTTATGTATTGCTTGTGGGTTTGCTTAAGATCTCTCACTAACGAGATCTTAAAGTTGATTGAAGTTGGTTTATGGGTTTGCTTAAGATCTCTCACTAACGAGATCTTAAACCGATTTCTATGTTTCTGAAACTGCATTGGTGTTTCTGTGCTTGCTCAATGTATGAACATATCACAGCTGATCTCTTTTTGGTTTTACTTACAACTCTTTACACCTTCTGTTGGACATGCCAGCTTGAGTCACACCGACCTGTGACTTGCAAGAATGCATCACTTTGGTGGACGGACCTATTGGATCTGTCAAGGAGCCTTTCTTGGATCCATACAAACACCAATCGTTGTCCCAACTGCAACAGTCATGTGCAGCAAAATGGTGATCCTGATTGCAGGCTCATCACTTGTATCTGCAGGTTTGGTTTATTTCCTATTTATGCTTAAACATGTGCAAAGATTAGATCTTTAAACTAACTATTATGTTTTATTTACTGTTATGCATCAGCTATAGGTTCTGCTTGCGCTCGGAGGAGGAGCATAATGGGAAATGGAATTGTACTGGAGTCTCTGTTCCAGCGGTAGATTCTACTTCGAGTGACTTCACTCAGATTCTTCACCTGAATCAGTGGGAGGCAGGTCAGGAAGAATTGGAGAAAGCCAAGTCCAAGCTGAAAGCCTTTGAGGAACGCATCATTCCAAAACTAATCGAGGTTTGCGGTGTAAGCGAGCAGGACATTAGGACGGTAAGAGCTGCATGGATGCTTGTTATTCAGTGCAGGCAAGTTCTCAAATGGAGCTGTGTCTTTGACTACTTAACCGAATACCAATTGAGAATGAGTGATGATGAGTAAGGGACATGCCTCATCAGTGATTGATGTTGGTATGCTTTAGCTTCGGTATTAGCAATATCAAGATGTTTGTAAATTTGAATTTGAGTTTTATGGTTTTTCTGGTTTTTGAATGTATAATACATGAAAAATATAGAGTTTGATGTTTAAAAATGTAGTTTGATTTTTATTTATTAATTTTTTATTTTTTATTTGAAACTAAATATAAGTTTGGACAAGTTAGTTTTTCACTTTTAGATATTTTATATTAAAAAAAAATGTATGTTTAGACCAAAAGAAAATTTAAATTTGAGTTATATGGTTTCTGAATTTTGTAATACATGAAAAATGGATTTTGAAGTTTATTTTTGTTATGTTTATTTTATTTGAAGCTAAATAAATTTTTTGACAAGTTAATTTTACTTTTAGATATCATTATATTTATATTTAGACCAAAAAGAGAAATAAGGATTTTTTGGTCATTTGACACAAAATGCGTTTAGATACAACAACCGAAATAACAAACGAACATAATTGCATCCAGATACAATTTCTAGACGCATGTACCAAAATCACAAACGAACATCATCTGGTTACTGCGTCTAATAACTATGTCCAAATACTGCGTCTAGAAATTTCATCCAACTAAGGAAACGAACAGGGCTTTAATATGTAATTCGATCATTGTTGGTGTATGTTAAGCTCTTGAGTTAATATGGCTTCTTATTGGGCCTTTTACATTGAGTTTGATAGATTTTTTTTTTTTTTTTTTAGTTTCTCAATTCTATCATCTTGTTTGTTTTAGCTTCTTTTCTTATGGTTTGACTTGAGTTGCCAAACATACCCAAAAGTACTCGAAAGAAAATTTCGAATATAACCGAAAAATATCAAAAAAATATCTGAATGGATCCTAAACTTCGAAACCGAAAGAACCGAAACCGAACCGATTTTCCATTGGTTCCTATATGGATCGTAAAACCGAAAACCAAAAAACCAAAATTCGAAAGAATCGAACCATAACTGAACCGAATACAAGAGTGCCCAGGACTAATAACCAGAGTCATTGCTACACTGGTGGTTAGTCTTACAAATATATTCTAAAATTGATATAGTGAAGTGATCGTAGTTCTGTGTGCTTCGTTCAAACATGATAAACCGGTTTTTTTTGCCCAAAAATCAATTTGCATTGTGATTATCATTGAACATAACACTTCCCTAGTGTTCTAACTCAGCCCTTTGCAGAAATTATCGTAATCACATTATCTCTTTTTTTTTTGTTCTCTTTTTATACTCAGCTTCACATCTTGATATAGTTAGGATTATCCCTGCGGTTTTTGTCCGAACCGAACCGGATTTTTCAGTTTTCGGTTCAAAATCGGCTTAGCAATATAGGTTCAATTTGGCAAGATTTTTAACAACTTAACTTCTATTATTTTCTTTCTTCCATTGATCCATTCTACATAGTAAATTACTTAGAAAATAAGTAAAGTTTGTGTTGAGATAATCATAGTCCATTATATAACACAAATAAATTAGTGATGGATTCTGAATACATACATTAATAAACCATACACAATAGTAGTCATACCATAAACCATTAGTGAAAAAAGCATTACAAAAAACAAACTTTAGATAACAGAGCCTGTTTGAGGCCCAATAAGCCCAAGAACCTCATCCCAAAGACCATGACTTTGAACAGCTGAACCAAGCTCAACAACACTAGAGCTACAAGCAGCCACAGTCCAATACCCTCCCAAGATCTCTGCTTTCAACTGTTCTTTTTCCCAACCACAATACCCATCAAAGAATCTAAGCTCACTTCTTCCAACCAAATTCCTCTTCACCATTTCTGCAGCCAATCCTACACTCTCTCTTGTCCCATAGTATAATCCTTTCATTACTTGTCTAAACACTCCACTCTTACCAACCTCATTGTCTCCACCACTTCTTGGACTTACCAAGAACAACCCTTCTTCCAAAGGTCCACCAAAAAAGAGTCTTTTGTCTGAAAACGTTCCAGCCATGTCTAAAACCGTTGACTTGGTCTCCTTAATAGACATCAACGATGGACGGTTAAGGATGACTCCTATAGGACCTGATGGTCCAACAGAGAGGAGGAGAATCACCGTCTTTTCAAAGATGTGGACACCATCTAGCTTCTCTGTAGCTATTAGAAGACAGCCTGTCTCTGGCTCATGGATCTTGTGTGCCCATTTGCTTCCAATTGTGATCAGTGATGATGATGATGATGATGGACAGTCCACCACTATGTCCGGGTTAGACCACAAAGACGTGTCCTTCTCAGATGTTGCAGCTTGTTCACCTGCAACAAGCCTTGCCCTGAACTCCCTCCAATCAGAAGTGTTAACACAATCTTTGAAGAGATCAGCATCATCATCAAGTGGCTTCCATGAATCTGAAAGAGAACCTATTCAACCAAAATGCTATCATCAGCTACAAAAAGAACTTTTACTCTCCCAAACCAAGACATGTAATTGTGATACAGAGGCCATGAAAGTGACTATGAAAGAGATCTTACTTACAATTTACAGAGATCGGAGAAGCAACCTTCCTGGTAAGAAACTGGCTAGAATTTCTCTTGGGACAAGTAAAGAATCTGGCTTTGATGAATGGGACAAGATCTTTAGAACCAGAGATAGATCTTGAAGTAAGAAAACAAGCATCCATGTTACTCTCGCTCTCTCTCTCTTTTTCTCTGACTCAATTCACTTTAGTTCCTCTGAAGAAAAGACAGAACACAAAACTTACACTAAATATAAGAGATTGGACAATTCTGAACCACAGGCTGAAATGTAATAACTTCTAAAGGGTCCTAGTCAGAGGAATGGGCAATGGATATACCTTAAGCTTTAAGAGTGTTAGATGTATTTAAAGATAGAGCCTTTTGGATTTTGGATAAGAGACAACAAGTCTTTTATCACCTTTTTAAATGATGTGTAAGACTAGTGGCCACTCATGTTACTTACTTACCCACTTTTGTGGAAAAATAAAGACATACAATAAACTCTATCCCCACAATCTCCAACACCCTCTATCTCTTATTTTATATGTAAAATCAGTAAGAATTTGGATCAATCATAAAAGGGTCTTTGAGAAGAAGTGAAATACAATTAGCTAATGAGTTCTTAGACTTTTTTTTTATTTGTATGATCAAAGTCATCTATTGTGGATTGGAACAAATCAAAGAAGGAGGCACTATAGTGGTGGTCCTCTTTTTCTCCTTTATTTTATTATTATTTTCAATTGAAATCAGTTTAAAAAAGGAAACTAAGATCAACTCAAAATCATTAAGACAGTGATTTTTGTAATAAAATAAACTCCATGAGTTTGTTCTAATTTGACTATTTAAACATCAACTCAACCAACTAGTTAGTTCATTCAAAGGTAATAGCATCACAAACAATACGTCATCGTACTGACGTCTAATGGTAATACATCACCAACAATACATCATCAGTGTAATTGTCTTTAGCCTTAAGTTTTGTTTAATCTTTCTCACGAAGTTACACATTACTTACAGTGAGGTTATGTGGGAGTTTGAATGTCTGTTTGTCCTGTGCATGATCTTCTCTTGTTACTGTCATCTTCAAGGATGATCACAGAACCTGTTGTGAGACTAAGAAGCAGAACCTCCATCTCTGGAGTTAGGATTGCAAGATCAATATGATTTATGTTATATATACAATAACCAAACTTGTCCAATTTTGTGAATTACAAGGATAAAACCATCTTTGTGTTCTTTTGGAAAATGAACTACAAATTTTTGGCCTAGGCCACATTGCTGATGTTCACAGCCTATAATAGATCTATTACCTAATAATCTTGACAATGTGGCTTTGACGAAATTCTTGCATCGCGAACGAAAAGTAAGCAGTTTATCCAACGGAAACCAGCTCACCGGGATCTGGAGGTTCGATTAAACTACCAAGAATCTGATATATTTGATCAGATTTTGGGTGTGATTTATCAAACACAGTGAATTCATGTATTCCATCTTCCAATTCAACCGAACTAGCTCCAGATGGTTTCTCTACTCCCATACTCTTCATCTTTGACCTTATGTCAGCAACCCCAGCCCAATCCTCTGCTGCTGCGTAAATATTCGACAACAGCGTATAGTTTCCGGGATCAGAAGGGTCTAATTTAACCAGATTGTCAAGGACTTCCTTAGCAATATCCACCTCGTTATGCATTCTGCAAGCTCCAAGAAGAGCACCCCAAATAACAACATTGGGTTCCATAGGCATTGTTTGGACAACCTTTATCGCTTCTTTTAACCGCCCACCTCGACCTAATAGGTCAACAAGACAACCATAGTGTTCAACTTGTGGAACAAGATCATACACTTTCTCCATTGAGTAGAAGTAATCTATGCCTTCATCAATAAGACCCGCGTGATTGCAAGAACACAAAACAGCAATAAACGTGACTTTATCGGGCCTAATCCCTTCCCTTCTCATTCTCGAAAAAAGCTCAAGTGCTTCCTTTCCATGGCCATGAACACCAAGACCCTGAAGCATAGTGTTCCAAGAGACGAGATCCTTCTTAGGCATGTTGTTAAACACATCAAACGCTTTTTCAAGACTCCCACATTTCGCATACATATCAAGTAGCGCATTTAACACATAAGAATTAGAATTAAGCTTAGACCTTTTCAGTATGGAGTGAATCCTCAGTCCTAAACTGAGCAAACCAGACTCCGCACAAGCAGTCAAAATACTAATCGCAGCTGCAGCATCAAATCTCAATCCTGAACCCACCATCTGATCAACTAATTTATCAGCTTCCTTCATAAGCCCCTTCTCCGCATACCCAGCAATAATAATCGTCCAAGTAACCACATTTTTAGCCGGCAATGGCATCTTATCGAACATAATTCTCGCCATTTCCATATCTCCAGCTTTACTATAACCCATAACCATCGTCGACCAAGAAACCGTATTCCTCTCAGGCATATTCTCAAACAATTCAAACGCTTTACTCATCTCTCTACACCTAGCATAACCATCCAACATAGTATTCCAACTAATCAAATCCCTTTGAGGCATTTCATCGAACAGTTTCCGCGCATCTCTCAACTCCCCTGCTTTAACCAATCCACCTAACATCGAATTCCAAGAAACAGTATCTCTCTCACTCATCTTCTCAAACAACTTCAAAGCCTCTCTAACACCCAAACCACCACATCTAGAGTAACAATCAATAAGAGCATTTGGAACATAAATATCAGAATAAAGCCCCAATTTTTCGATATGATTATGAATCATTTTCACTACAGGTAACCATAATGAACCTGAACAAGCTTTAAGAAGAAATGGGTAAGTGAAATTATCAGCAAAAAGACCAAACTTTTGCATCATCTCTGAGAAAACGAAGAAAGCTTGATATGGCTCTGAGTTCAAAGCATGAGCTCTAATTAGAGAATTGCAAAGATGAACATTTGGGTTTTGAACTTGATTAAAAACCCTAAGAGCTAAATTGGTTTGACGACAAAGAGACAAAGCTGAGATTAGCTTTGGTGTTATGTGAAGATCTTGATGAAGGTTTCTTCGAATTATCTGGGCGTGAAGTTGTTTCACTTGGTTTAGGTTTGTGCATTTGGGAAGATCTTTGAGTCTTTCTTCGAAGATTCTTCTAGAAGAAACCCACGAAGGAGCTCGGACAGGTAGTGATGACGTCATTAATGTCGGATCCAGTGGTGATAATTGGATTAAGCGTTGAAGAAGAGAATTGGGGTTCGCATTTATGAAGAAGAAACAGAGAGGTTTTTAGAAATTGAGAAAGTTGAAAAAATGTGGTAAGTAATACAAATCTTGCCAAGTTGAACCGCAATTGATTTCGGTTCGGGTCGGTTATTATCTCGGTTATTTTGAGTCGGTTACCTTCTACACTACAAAATCCGAAAGTAAACAATTCGGTTATATAAGTAACCGAATTAGATCATACACCTAGAAAACCTGAAGTACATCATGTATTACGATTCAAAATGAGACAAGAAACAGAACTAAGGCCATCATCACACAAGTATAGACAACTAAAAGTGAGACCAAAACATAAGTGAGGCCATTACACAAGTATCACCGATTCACCATTACAAACATTTGTAACTAAGACCAAAATAAGAAGCTTTGCATAGTTAGTAATAGTTACACAATAGATTTGACTCAATACCATCCATTGTTAAGGCTGCAGGCTGCCAATCCGCATCAAAAAGGACAAAAGAGCAGCTTCCTAATTCTACTTGTAAACATATATTGAAACCAAAACAATCAGAAAAAAAAAAAAACAAAACTTCTTATACCAAAACAAAACAATCAGACATTACTAAGTACTAACCATCAACATTGAACATTCAACCAGACAAAGCAAATAGAAACTTACACTTAACTTATACCAAGAAGAATCACTTAGTAGTGGGCATTGAATTCCGAGAATCTACACAACCAAACAAAGTGTTAATAAGCTGAAACTTGTATGTATGTAAAAGAGAATTTGGTTCTACTTAATACTTACCAAGAGAGTACTCAAAGAACGCAACTTCTTCCCACATTTGCACCAAGTTTGAAACCTCAGCTTCTGATTGTGAAGTTTTAACCAAGCTTTATGAAGAAAACTTGAACGTTAAGCGAAAGCTTTGAGTTTTGCGGAACCTCTCACTTTGTTTTCTCTCTCGATCGATAGATCTATCACTCGTGTGTTTGATGAACTGAAAGTAAATGACACAAGAGATTTATCCAGTTCACGTCACCGGAATGATGACGCTACGTCTGGCCGAGACTTGATCTCGGAAATCCACTAGATAGTCTTGGTTACAAATAACCTCTTAGAAACAAACTGTAAAACCTCACAGCTGCCTCTCTTGGCTTTCGCCTTTCACTCTCTTTCACCTCTTGTGTCTCTTTCGGCGTTACCCTAGAAATGACTCAGCCTTTGCCTTTTATACCAATCAACACCTCTCTCTTCTTCTCTTACGCTCTGTTCCGTACAGAGGAAGAAGACAACAACTTGGATGGAGTTTAATTACCACTCTGTCCCTTTGTTGATTTGAATCAGAAACCACACGTGCGCATCATGTGACTTCTTTACTTTGCTTAAGCTGAGCCTTGTCTTGATTGAGAGTCTTTGGAAGCTTCTCTTCCTCTTAGAGTATCTTAGACACTTAGGCATACTTAACACTGATGTAAATGAACAACACAACCACTGCTGAGTGCACAACAATACCTCAACCATATAGGGAGTTAAAGAACTCCTATAAGGATCCAAAACTCGGCCACTAGTACTTGCAAAACGGGAAAGGTTGATTTAATTTGGGGTACAAGTTTCTACGGAAGATGATGGAAAATGGGTTTCTTCCATCGCTCACAACTCTTGGGCGTGTAATAAACTGTCTTCGTGTGGAGGATAGAGTTTATGAGGCCGCTGGTATTATCCATCGAATGGTCCAGAAAGGACTGGTTCCAGAGGCTGTGAACACCTATTTTGATGTTGACAAAAAGGAGGTGGCTGCTCCTAAGCTTGTCTTGGAGGATCTGTTGAAGAAGAGCTGTAAATGCTTACGAACTTCTTTTTGATGGCCTTAGAGATAAAAGACTACGCAAGAAAAAGGGCTTCACAGTGGTAGCCATATGAATCTGATGCAGTGGCTTACCTTGCGTATCAATATGATTATATTATCACTAAATAAATAGAAATAACATAGTAATATGATAAATTTTATTCGATAACGAACATGCTATTTTACATAATACAAATGTTATTACTTTTAGTCACGCATAAATTAATAACACGTATTAGGGATAGACCTTCGGGTATCCGTTCGGGTTCGAGTAGGATTTTTCGAATTTTTGGATTTTTTGGTTTAGACGCATATGAATAGTGCAAAATACTTATGCAAACCATATGAATATTTTTGTCAAATCACATTAAAAAAATATATATTCTTTTTTTTTTTTTGGTACAAATTTACCATCACAAATATTTAATTATTCATCTAAACATGTTTGATTCATCTAAACATGTTTGATTAGTCAATTATCAAATTAAACCGTTAAACCAACTAATTTCACACTAAACCGGGATTAAACCGGCATACTCACATCTAATACATGACTTTTGAGTCTTTCAATAATGAAATATTCTTTTCCTCTGACTTGTAGTTTCCAAAAACCTTCGGCACACTCAAAAATTTTGTATTTCTTAATCATAATTGGGGAATTGGTGTTTTAGAATTAAGAAATTTGGAGGATCTTGATTTGAAAAAGCCATGGACTTGCGAAGAAGAAAGGTTCAGTTTCTTCTCTTTGCTATCGGATTAATCGCTCTTAGTATGACAGGTACATAGATTTTGTTTCCGTAAAATTTTCGATCTTGGCCATAATTTTTTTTTTGAATAATTTTATATACTAAATTCAGTCTTGGGTTTTGGATTTATACTTTAGGGTAATTATAAATGTATCGCCTTTTCAGGAATCTGTTCGTAGAGATTCTAAAAAGTAAAAACTGATGTTTGAGATCTCGATTTGGCTCTAATACTCTTTCCTTGATCTGATTGGTAGAAAAAAAATAAAGTTTAATTCTTGATCTGATGAATTTAATCATGCAATATTTGGACATTAAGATAGGATTAATGACTAGAATTTAGATTTTAGTTGACATTTCAACTCTTCATATCATAATTTTAGATTTTTGTAGCATATAATATCTCATAGAAGGCCTAATTTGATTTCTCAGATTAGTTAAAATGTTTGTAAATAGCCATTTTCAGAGCTTTCTCTACTTTATTCAAATTCGGATTTAAAACATTATGCAAACCCAGCAGCGCATTACAAAAACCAACCCTGACTCGCCACGTCACCATATGCCAGCTATTTACGATGAGGGTAACTTTGTAAATTTACTCAGACCAAAGAACCGTTGGGCGTTGGCCAGGCGAGAGAAAAAAAAACTCGAGGTGAAGAGAGATAATAGAAGCGAGCGAGCGAGAGAGAGAGAGAACACAGAGGTTACAGAGAGGCGTAGGGTTGGTTTTTTCGGTCAATTTTAAGCGTCTCCGGCGAGAGAAGCAGTTTTTAAGGTAAATCGGGGTGGTTTTGTGTGTTGTTCTTCACTTAATCTGGGTTCGATCTGCGTTTCTACTTGGGTTTTTCACTTGATTAGGTGGATCCGTTTCGTTTTGGGGCTATGGTTCACTGATAGATTTGTGTGTTTCGTTGATCTCTGAAATTTCTGATCTATTAGCTTTTTAGCGGTTTTAGTGAGTCTGTTTCGTTTCGTCTTCGAAGATATTTAGGGTTTTGTTCGTGTTGCTTCTGTTTTCTGAATACGTTCTCTAGTTAGGTTTCTGATTGCTTCTTACTACGTTTTGCTTTTGTTAATAATTCCTAAAATCTTGGTTTGTCTCACTGGTTTTTTGGTTGTTTTGTTTTGTTTTGGTGTTATTTTTTCTCAGGAGAAGAACCGATGCTCCATCTGAAGTAGGCGAGGGCTCTAGGTCTCGTGAAGGTGGTCAGGTCCCTCAGGTGGTGGGCATGGTGATATCTAAGCCTATGCAGATGTCGGAACCTCCTGTTCTGGCTCAGCAATTTGAACAGCTCTCTATGAAACAGGGAGCTCCCAGTAAGGCAATGCAGCCTTTGCCCTCTTCTAGCAAGGCGTATAAGTTTCCAATGAGGCCTGGGAAAGGAAACACTGGAAAGCCTTGCATTGTGAAGGCTATCCATTTCTTTGCTGCATTGCCTGACAAAGATTTGCACCAGTATGATGTGAGTTTTGGCTCCCTTGTTCCCTTAGTATTAGCTACCCTACATCTAATATCTGTTTATGGATTTACCTGACAAATTGTGTCTTCTTTCTCTTAGGTTACCATTACTCCGGCCAGCAAGATTGTTGAGGGCCAGCAATATTCGAAAAGATTGAGTGATAGACAGATCACTGCTTTGCTAAAGGTGACCTGTCAGCGCGAGAAAAAGATATCTTGCGGGTATGCTTCTTCATTTTGTTTAATGTTGTTTCCTTCACTTGAATGTCGAGTTTCTTATTGGCAGCATGTCTTGCTATTGAATTATGTAAACTGGGCTCATTGTGGAATGGATAGCTGTGAAAATCTGTTTCTCCTTGCTTGGTTGCTTGTGTTTGCTGGAAGCAAGTGATTTTCTCAAATCATATCTTGGTTTAAATCATATAAACTGGTGGTTAAAGTCTCATTGTGGAATGAATAGCTTTAAAATCTGTTTCTTCTTACTTGGTTGCATGCGTTTACCTTGAAATGATGCTTTTAGTTAATAAATAGTGAGGCAGATCACCGTAGTTGTGCTCCTAATTTAGCTTCCTGCTTATCTGTCTCGTGAAAATTTGTGTAGATATATTTTATCACTTGTAAGTTGTTAGCATGTAGAGGTTTAGTATTCATCTGTTGTTGAAGACTCAATTGTTTATTTCTGACATGATACAATATTTTCTGATTGGATAGACGGTCGCACTCAATAATTATAAGGATTATCCCTATGCCAAGGAGTTTGGCATCAAAATAAGTACGTCTCTATCTTCTGTGGTGGCTCGTATACTGCCTCCTCCATGGGTTAGTAATCATTCTGCATGTCTCTTTGCGATGACACTTTTTCTCTGTATCTTAATCACTCAAATTAGGGTTCCAATCTGAGTTCATTGTTTATTCTCTGCAGCTTAAGTATCACGATTCTGGAAGGGAAGGGACTTGTTTCCCACAAGTTGGTCAATGGAACATGATGAATAAGGTAACTAGATAAAAACGCTCCTAGTTTTCCACTAAGCACTTTAATGTTATTTGCTTGTGTTACCTATGATACACACTGTATTTGTTTGTGTTCGTTTTTGCAAGTGATGACAACATTTTCTCTTGTTGTCTGGTTGATATGTTTCCTCTCTGCAGAAAATGTGGAACTGTGAATAATTGGTTCTGCATCAACTTTTCAAGGCAAGTGCAGGACAATCTTGCACGCACGTTTTGTCAGGAACTTGCTCAAATGTGCTACGTATCTGGCATTGTGAGTCTTCCAAAGCACAACTTGATTGTTGACGTGTTTTACTCTGTATATCAAATCTTAATCTGAATCTAAACAATAACATGTTGAGGGATGTATGTAACTTTTGTTTGTTGATTGGTTAGGTTTACAAGTTTACTAATCGTTTTGTATTTTACTTAATGTTTTAGGGAGATTTTGTTTCGTTTCTAATCCTTCGGAAGCTTGTCTCCGCTTCAACGAGGTATTTCTCTTTCTTTCTCGTTTTTGTTTTTGTTTTTGCTTTCAAAACCCAAAAAAGATCTAATACAAAAAACACAAAAATACACAAAAAGTTAGAGCTAATTCTCAAAAATACACAAAAAACAAAAAAAACACAAAAATACACAAAAACACAAAAATATACAAAAAGTTAGAACTAATACACAAAAATACATAAAAAAAAACAAAAATACACGAAAACACAAAAAAACACAAAAAAAAAACACATAAAAATACACACAAAAAAAACAAAAATACACAAAAATATCCAAAAAAGATCATGGACAGACACTAATGTTATAGTGTTCTGTCAGATTCTATTTTGGGGACATTGTCCCGAGAAAAATTGTGAACTATTGGATGGTAGTGCATGCATGTTGGGAGTTCCAATCATAAAAAGGGAAATAAGAACTTAGAGCTAATACAAAAAGGTCTGAAACGCAAAAAGCGAACCAAGAACTTAGAGCTAATACAAAAAGGTATATCGCTCAATGATCTGCTTAAAGATATAACGCTCAATGATCTGCTTAAATATATATTGCTCAATGATCTGCTTAAAGATATAATGCTCAATGATCTGCTTAAATATATATAGCTCAATGATCTGCTTAAAGATATAGCGCTCAGTGATCTGCTTAAAGATATAGCGCTCAGTGATCTGCTTAAAGATATAGCGCTCAGTGATCTGCTTAAAGATATAGCGCTCAGTGATCTGCTTAAAGATATAGCGCTCAATGATCTGCTTAAATATATATTGCTCAATGATCTGCTTAAAGATATAATGCTCAATGATCTGCTTAAATATATAGCGCTCAGTGATCTGTTTAAAGATATAGCGCTCAGTGATCTGCTTAAAGATATAGCGCTCAATGATCTGCTTAAAGATATAACACTCAATGATCTGCTTAAATACATATTGCTCAATGATCTGCTTAAAAGAAACTTAGTTATCTGCTAAAGTTAACACAAAAAGGTCCGAAACGTTAAAAGGGAAACAAGAGCTTAGAGCTAATACAAAAAAGGTCTGAAACGCAAAAAGGGAAACAAGAGCTTAGAGCTAATACAAAAAAGGTCCGAAACGCAAAAAGGGAAACAAGAGCTTAGAGCTAATATAAAAAAAGTCCGAAACGAAAAAAGGGAAACAAGAGCTTAGAGCTAATACAAAAAAGTCTGAAACGCAAAAAGGGAAACAAGAGCTTATAGCTAATACAAAAAAGTCTGAAACGCAAAAAGGGAAACAAGAGCTTATAGCTAATACAAAAATGTATATCGCTCAATGTCTGCTTAAAGATATAACGCTCAATGATCTGCTTAAATATATATTGCTCAATGATCTGCTTAAAGATATAATGCTCAATGATCTGTTTAAATATATAGCGCTCAGTGATCTGTTTAAAGATATAGCGCTCAGTGATCTGCTTAAAGATATAGCGCTCAATGATCTGCTTAAAGATATAACACTCAATGATCTGCTTAAATACATATTGCTCAATGATCTGCTTAAAAGAAACTTAGTTATCTTCTAAAGTTAACACAAAAAGGTCTGAAACACAAAAAGGGAATCAAGAGCTTAGAGCTAATACAAAAAAGGTCTGAAACGCAAAAAGGGAAACAAGAGCTTAGAGCTAATACAAAAAAGTCCGAAACGCAAAAAGGGAAACAAGAGCTTAGAGCTAATACAAAAAAGTCCGAAACGCAAAATGGCAATCAAGAGCTTAGAGCTAATACAAAAAAATATAGCGCTCATTGATCTGCTTATAGATATAATGCTCAATGATCTGCTTAAATATATATTGCTCAATGTTCTGCTTAAAGATATAAGGCTCAATGATCTGCTTAAAGATATAACGCTCAATGATCTGCTTAAATATATATTGCTCAATGATCTGCTTAAACATATAATGCTCAATGATCTGCTTAAAGATATAATGCTCAATGATCTGCTTAAAGATATAACGCTCAATGATCTGCTTAAATATATATTGCTCAATGATCTGCTTAAAGAGAAACTCGGTTATCTGCTAAAGTTAACACAAAAAGGTCCGAAACGCAAAAAGGGAAACATGTGCTTAGAGCTGATACAAAAAGGTCACAAAAGCAAAAAGGGAAAAAAGAGCTTAGAGCTAATACAAAAAGGTCTGAAACGCAAAAAGGGAAACAAGAGCTTAGAGCTAATATAAAAAAGGTCCAAAACGCAAAAAAGGAATCAAGAGCGTAAAGCTAATACAAAAAAGTCCGAATCGCAAAAAGGGAAACAAGAGCTTAGAGCTAATACAAAAAGCTATAGCACTCGATGATATAGCTCAATAATCTGCTTAAAGATATAATGCTCAATGATTTACTTAAAGATATAGCGCTCAGTGATCTGCTTAAAGATATTGCGCTCAATGATCTGCTTAAATATATATTGCTCAATGATCTGCTTAAAGAGAAACTCAGTTATCTGCTAAAGTTAACACAAAAAGGTCCGAAACGCAAAAAGGGAAACAGGAGCTTAGAGCTAATACAAAAAGGTCTGAAACGTAAAAAGGGAAAAAAGAGCTTAGAGCTAATACAAAAAGGTCTGAAACGTAAAAAGGGAAACAAGAGCTTAGAGCTAATACAAAAAAAGTCTGAAACGCAAAAAGGAAAGAAAGAGCTTAGAGCTAATACAAAAAGATCCGAAACGCAAAAAGGGAAAAAAGAGTTTAGAGCTAATACAAAAAGGTCCGAAACGCAAAAAAGGGAAACAAGAGCTTAGAGCTAATACAAAAAAGTTCGAAACGCAAAAAGGGAATCAAGAGCTTAGAGCTAATACAAAAAAGTATAGCGCTCAATGATCTGCTTAAAGATATAACGCTCAATGATCTGCTTAAAGATATAACGCTCAATGATCTGCTTAAATATATATTTCTCAATGATCTGCTTAAAGATATAATGCTCAATGATCTGCTTAAATATATATTGCTCTATGATCTGCTTAAAGATATAATGCTCAATGATCTGCTTAAAAATATAGCGTTCAGTGATCTGCTTAAAGATATAGCGCTCAATGATCTGCTTAAAGATATAGCGCTCAATGATGTGCTTAAATATATATTGCTCAATGATCTATTAAAGAGAAACTCAGTTATTTGCTAAAGTTAACACAAAAAGGTTTGAAACGCAAAAAGGGAAACAAGAGCTTAGAGCTAATACAAAAAAGTCTGAAACGCAAAAAGGGAAACAAGATCTTAGAGCTAATACAAAAAGGTCCGAAACGGAAAAAGGGAAAAAAGAGCTTAGAGCTAATACAAAAAGTTCCGAAACGCAAAAAGGGAAACAAGAGCTTAGAGCTAATACAAAAAAGGTCTGAAACTTAAAAAGGGAATCAAGAGCTTAGAGCTAATACAAAAATTGTCCGAAACGCAAAAAGGGAAACAAGAGCTTAGAGCTAATACAAAAAAGTCTGAAACGCAAAAAGGGAAACAAGAGCTTAGAGCTAATACAAAAAAGTCTGAAACGCAAAAAGGGAATCAAGAGCTTAGAGCTAATACAAAAAAGTATAGCGCTCAATGATCTGCTTAAAGATATAACGCTCAATGATCTGCTTAAATATATATTGCTCAATGTTCTGCTTAAAGATATAAGGCTCAATGATCTGCTTAAAGATATAACGCTCAATGATCTGCTTAAATATATATTACTCAATGATCTGCTTAAAGATATAATGCTAAATGATCTGCTTAAAGATATAATGCTCAATGATCTGCTTAAAGATATAACGCTCAATGATCTGCTTAAATATATATTGCTCAATGATCTGCTTAAAGAGAAACTCGGTTATCTGCTAAAGTTAACACAAAAAGGTCCGAAACGCAAAAAGGGAAACATGTGCTTAGAGCTGATACAAAAAGGTCACAAAAGCAAAAAGGGAAAAAAGAGTTTAGAGCTAATACAAAAAGGTCTGAAAGGCAAAAAGGGAAACAAGAGCTTAGAGCTAATACAAAAAAGGTCCAAAACGCAAAAAAGGAATCAAGAGCGTAAAGCTAATACAAAAAAGTCCGAATCGCAAAAAGGGAAACAAGAGCTTAGAGCTAATACAAAAAACTATAGCGCTCGATGATATAGCTCAATAATCTGCTTAAAGATATAATGCTCAATGATCTACTTAAAGATATAGCGCTCAGTGATCTGCTTAAAGATATAGCGCTCAATGATCTGCTTAAATATATATTGCTCAATGATCTGGTTAAAGAGAAACTCAGTTAGCTGCTAAAGTTAACACAAAAAGGTCCGAAACGCAAAAAGGGAAATAGGAGCTTAGAGCTAATACAAAAAGGTCTGAAACGCAAAAAGGGAAAAAAGAGCTTAGAGCTAATACAAAAAGGTCTGAAACCCAAAAAGGGAAACAAGAGCTTAGAGCTAATACAAAAAAAGTCTGAAACGCAAAAAGGAAAACAAGAGCTTAGAGCTAATACAAACAGATCTGAAACGCAAAAAGGGAAAAAAGAGTTTAGAGCTAATACAAAAAGGTCCGAAACGCAAAAAAGGGAAACAAGAGTTTAGAGCTAATACAAAAAAGTTTGAAACGCAAAAAGGGAATCAAGAGCTTAGAGCTAATACAAAAAAGTATAGCGCTCAATGATCTGCTTAAAGATATAACGCTCAATGATCTGCTTAAAGATATAACGCTCAATGATCTGCTTAAATATATATTTCTCAATGATTTGCTTAAAGATATAATGCTCAATGATCTGCTTAAATATATATTGCTCAATGATCTGCTTAAAGATATAATGCTCAATGATCTGCTTAAAAATATAGCGTTCAGTGATCTGCTTAAAGATATAGCGCTCAATGATCTGCTTAAAGATATAACGCTCAATGATCTGCTTAAATATATATTGCTCAATGATCTGCTTAAAGAGAAACTCAGTTATTTGCTAAAGTTAACACAAAAGGTTTGAAACGCAAAAAGGGAAACAAGAGCTTAGAGCTAATACAAAAAAGTCTGAAACGCAAAAAGAGAAACAAGAGCTTAGAGCTAATACAAAAAGTCTGAAACGCAAAAAGGGAAACAAGAGCTTAGAGCTAATACAAAAAGGTCCGAAACGGAAAAAGGGAAAAAAGAGCTTAGAGCTAATACAAAAAGGTCCGAAACGCAAAAAGGGAAACAAGAGCTTAGAGCTAATACAAAAAAGGTCTGAAACTTAAAAAGGGAATCAAGAGCTTAGAGCTAATACAAAAAATGTCCGAAACGCAAAAAGGGAAACAAGAGCTTAGAGCTAATACAAAAAAGTCTGAAACGCAAAAAGGGAAACAAGAGCTTAGAGCTAATACAAAAAAGTCCGAAACCCAAAAAGAGAATCAAGAGCTTAGAGCTAATACAAAAAAGTATAGCGCTCAATGATCTGTTTAAAGATATAACGCTCAATGATCTGCTTAAATATATATTGCTCAATGATCTGCATATCTCAGCAATCAAGATTGATGAAACAGAGCGAAGAGATAAATATTGAAATATCTTTGACTGTATTGCCGCCCAAAAAAATGAAAATCAGTAATTACTTTACAACCAACTATTTTCTCTAGAATGATCTACAGAGATATCTACCCATAAAAAAAAAACCATCAGCGAGGAAAAAAGAAGTTCTAGGAACTGTCTGAAGTCCAGGAGATTTCTCTGATCAATCATACGAGAAGGCTTTCTAGCACCATATCACGAAATAGGAGGAAGCTATCCTGGATTAACCCTTGTTGTGAATATCCTGAAATTAAAGATGAACATGAAACTGTATCCATATGAGGGAGCCTATCATAGACCTGTCTAGCCAACTTTAGTGAACCACACTTCGAATACATATTTGCTAGTGCAGAACCAAGAGGCATCCCCTTGTCAATTCCAGCTACCCATGTAGGAGTATTTCTTTACCTCTTGGCAGAGAAGGAAGAGATGAACACACAGTTAGCACAACAGCTAGAGTGTTCTCATCAGGGCTGGTTTTGGTACGAGGTATACCGCTTTAACAATTATCAATCACTACGAGAAACATTATCAAAAAAGTTTTTTTGTTCTTACCGCTATTTTGTACCGCTTTTAACTATTTTAGTATATATTGGTTACCGTTTCTTCTACTTGCTATTAAATTTGTACAGTTTTTTTTTTTTTTAACAATGAATAATAATTTATTAAAATAAGAGAAATTGAGGCAAATGCCCCTTCTTCTCTGTCACTTTGCAAAAATGCCCCTCTCCTTTATCTTACTAAACTTTTGTCCCAAATGGACGATTCTACCCTTATTACAGAGAAAACTAAATCACGACTATCTCACCCACCTTCTCCGTCGAGATATAGGTCTGCGCCGCCGGTATCACAGCGTTGAGCTCAACGTCGATGCTTTCTTCATTGAATTTTTCCGGCGATTCAAGATTTCTCCGTCGAGATCTAGGTCGAATTACTTGTCGTCTGTATCAGATCTCGCCGTCGGTATCAAATCTCGATCTCGATCTCGATCGCTCGTCTCCTCCTTCTGCATCTTCACTTCAGCGTTTCGTCGAACAGAACGGCTCTTCTGTTTCTCTTCCCGACGCTAATGGCTACTACGCTCTCCAATGGGCTGCGCTCAACAATTCACTCCACGTTGCTCAGTATATCATCGAGGTACTCAATTCTAAAGTAAGATTATCCAATTTCTCGCTAGATTTAGTGATGGATTTTGATTTTGATTTTGACTTAGAATCTTGTCTGTTTTTTGATTTTGGGCAGTGGGAGGTGGATACAGTGTTGATGCAGTAAACTATTTTGCTAATGATAATCTCGTTCCAATGATTCGGCCTAACAAAAGAGGAAGGGAAGCTGAAAGCTTTAGTAATATCCAAAGACAACAGAAGCTTCAGATGTCTTTGAACTATAATCATAACAACATTAGTGTTCGAGAAGAAGTGCCTAAGGAGAATCTAGTCTCGACTGGTCTTAGACTATCTTATGATGACGATGAACGCAACTCTTCAGAGACTTCTGCTAGTGGTAGCATTGTAGCTGCTTCTCCCATCTTTCAGTCCCTCGATGATAGTCTTCGGATTGACCTACATAGACAAAAAGATGAGCTTGACCAGTTCTGTTTTGCACTCTAATGTTCTTTAATTTGTAATGTTTTTTTTGTGTACTTTTGCGTGGTCCAGGCGGCTCAAATGGCGAAAGGTGTGAGGGATATGAAACAGAGACACATTGCATCTTTTCTCACCACATTAGAGAAAAAAGTGAGTAAGAAGCTTCAAGAGAAAGACCACGAGATCAGTGACATGAACAAGAAGGATAAGGAACTCGTGGAGCAGATAAAGCAAGTGGCAATGGAAGCTCAGAATTGGCACTACAGAGCAAAGTACAAAATGTGCAACGCAAAGGAAGTATCTGTGTTGCTTGTGCCATGTCGACACTTGAGTTTGTGTAATGAATGTGATGTATTCACTAAGATTTGTCCTGTATGCAAGTCTTTGAAAACTTCTAGCGTCCAAGTCTTCTTTTTCTGAATTTTGTGACAAAAAATGGAACAAAAGAAAAGAAGATAAAAAAAGAATCTTCTATAAGTCTTTCAAACTTTTACAAGTAATTATTTAATATTTGTATCCGAGTATTCTAGAAAAGAATCTTATGAGGAAACTTACATATCATCTAACACAATTTATAATTGTACGTCATTCTTACAATTTGTAAGACATGATCTCCTAACACTATATGAATATCAAGTTAACCATCACGAGCCAACAGTCTCCAATCTCCTAAACTAGATTTAACCAAGCACAACTTTCTTCTTTTTTTTTTCGTCATTGGAACTTGATATTCATATGTTTTACTCTTTAGAACCAATTTAAAACCATATGTTTTACTCTTTAGAACAATAAAAGTATTCTTGCCTTGAGGGCCTGCAACATTTGCAGAGGAGAACGATTTGGTGAAAGCAAATGCATTTTTCACAATGTTATATATATTATTTAACTTTGGTTTGTGTGGTCAGCGTTCATGATGAATAATATTAATCTTTTAACATGAACGATGTTAATAAAAGTCATTACAATTCATTTTTATAAGCAAATGCATTTACTTATAATCAACTTCATAGACAAGGCTTTTACATGGTCTTTATATGGTTTTTATATGGTTTAATACCTTTTATAATACTTTTATAAGATTTTTATATGGTTTTTACAAGGTTTAATACTTTTTATAATGCTTTTACAAGGTTTTTACAAGGTTTTTATATGGTTTTTACATGGTTTTTATATGGTTTTTACATGGTTTTTACATAGTTTTATATGATAATTATTGTAAGGTTTTATATGGTTTTTACATGGTTTTTACATGGTTTTTATATGGTAATTATATGGTTTTTCTATGGTTTTTTACATGGTTTTTATATGGTAATTATTGTAAGGTTTTATATGATTTTTACATGGTTTTTACATGGTTTTTATATGGTAATTATTGTAAAGTTTTATAAGGTTATTACATGGTTTTTATATGATAATTATATGGTTTTTATATGGCTTTTACATGGTTTTTACATGGTTTTTATATGGCTTTTACATGATTTTTACATGGTTTTTACATGGTTTTTATATGTTTTTACATAGTTTTTCATGGTTTTTATATGGTAATTATTGTAAGGTTTTATAAGGTTTTTACATGGTTTTTATATGGTAATTATTGTAAGGTTTTATAAGGTTATTACATGGTTTTTATATGGTAATTATATGATTTTTATATGGCTTTTACATGGTTTTTACATGGCTTTTACATAATTTTTACATGGTTTTTACATGATTTTTATATGGTTTTTACATGGTTTTTATATGGTAATTATTGTAAGGTTTTATATTGTTTTTACATGATTTTTACATGATTTTTACATGGTTTTTATATGATTTTTACATGGTTTTTATATGGTTTTTATATGGCTATTATATTGTTTTTATACAGTTTTTATACGATAATTATTGTATGATTTTATATGGTTTTTATATGATTTTTATAAGGCTTTTATAAGGTTTTTACATGGTATAAAAACTCTATCTCTCTAAAGCTTAGACACATGACCACAAAGGCAAATGTAAAACAGCAAACATAGCCACATTTGAGTCATACCAAAGAACATCAAAGCAGAGTTCTACTATTCTAAGCAAAACCAAAAACAGACCCATCGTCTACTCTTCTAATCTTGCACCTCATAATCTTCTACTCTTCTAATCTCATTCATCCTTAGTGACAGTGCCTTGAGAAGGTTCAACTTGAGTGATAATGTATTGAGAAGGCTCTCCTTGTGAAGTCTGAGACACATTAACAAGGACAAAACATAGTTACATTAACACATTAACAAGCAGTAAAAACAGACACATTAACAAGCAACAAACATACACATTAACAACAAACAAACACACATTCACATTAGAACAAAATTGGAAGAGTTTGTGATGAAACGTAATAAGAAGAGGCAAGCAAAAAAACATACGTCAAAGGAGGTCTCATTTTAGCAGCTAATTGTGGAGAGAATCTTCTGATGGTTCGTGTCGCCTTCTCACTAAAAAAACCTTCAAAGCTGTTAACAACAATCATCATTATCGATTTGCTACATATATATATTGAAAGATACTGACTGAAGTTCAAGAATATCCAAACAATAGAATGAAGAAAAAGCTGTCATTTAGAAATGCCACACTTAATGCTGTCAAAAGGGCAGAGAAGATGGCGAGAGGCTTTGTAAGAAATCCCAATCCTGAGAAAGTAAAAATTGGACAATTCAACATCATTGATAAACAAACACTGATAATAATAATGCTTAACCAATTTATCACACCACCTACCAAGAATAACGACGATCATGATGAAATAGTTTGTTCGGTAGCTGCAAAAATAAGATCATCACAGGTCAAAATAAAGCTCAAATCCGAAACTAACCTATCAAGACTGTTAATTAAATCATTCTCTTATCCACTAAGGTCTACAAAAATCTATGTTCTTATCACATCAACTCTGTTAAAGATGACTTGAACAATTGATGGGTAATTCTAAACGAACTGTAGAAAAGATGAATAAAACAAAAAAAAATGGTTTATACCTGACTGTTTCTGCGTAATTGGAAGAGTTTGTGATACGTTTTTTGAAGCAACGAGAACAAATTCATTCACATTCTTCTCTTCTGGCGACAACGAGAGAGAGCGAGAGAGAGAGAGAGCGAGAGAGAGAGAGAGAGAGAGAGAGAGAGAGAGAGAGAGAGTCTTTCGGAGATGGAGAGATGTCCCGATTTTCTGATTTTCTGAAACTGATTCTAATTTAGGGTTTTGTTCATTAAGGGTAGTTTAGTCTTTCTGACACAAAATGAGGGGTATTTTTACAAAGGGAAAAAGAGAAAGGGTATTTTTGCTTAGGGGCATGGCTGAAAGGGTATTTTTGCAAATCTCCCTTAAAATAACCAAAATACAAAAGGGTTTACAAAAACTCAGAAAAGAAAAGGATACACCAATAGGGATCCAAAATAAATAATTGACATCTTTTGCGTATGAATGACTAATGATTCTCCAGATGAATACTTCATATTTGCTTTTGGAATTGATAACTCGATCTTTATAAAATCCAAAAACATCTAGCAAACCTTTTTTTGACTCAATTGATCACGACTATTATTCTCTTTTTAATGCTCCAGTAGGAGTCACCGAGACGAAACAATTTTTTATATTGCTCCTGGTAATAAAAAAAGTCACTAAGATTACCGTGTCAAATAGTCAAGTAATTAGAAATCTGTATTGTAGGCCGCTTTCCGGAACAACCGTGGTTTGCGACGAAAACCCACCAACGCTGAACAAATGACCATCATCGGTTGAAGCCGGGAAAAGCCGTTGCCACCATCCGCTGTAAAGTCTGTCAACTACCTCTTCGAAATGATTCAGATGAACCATACCTTTTGTCTTTCCAAACCCATTGAAAACAACCATAAAAACGATCAAAAACTTACTCATATCTAATAAAATTTGGATAAAACCAAATAAATCAAAGGAAAAAAAAACAAAAGAAATCATCCACCTCCGGGCATCGACCTAGATCTGCACAAAAAATCTCTCTTTTTTTCTCTTGACGGCTAGGGAAAATATTTCTCCATTTCTATCTTTTCTCGCGTTTAAATTTGTACCGTTTTATGTCACCAATAAAATTCAGTGATAATTTTATCTCGATTATTTTTGTGTAATAATTAGTATATCTCATGTTGCATTAGTGTGAACATGGTTTTGTTTGTAAATTCAATCTTCAAACTTGAACCGACACCAATATTTTTCCATGTATGTTTAGGATTCTAAACTTAAGAACATCAATAACCTGACCCAGATTTACTAATCAAATTTGGGACCAAATCAATTTTAATTTATCTTGAATATTTGATTTTCTGTTTTTTAAACTAAACGGCATCGTTTAAGTGATTGGATTTGGTTGGGTTACGAGTAGTCATCCGGATTAAGTCAAATGTGGAACAGTAATCGCGAATTATAGGTTTAATTTGAAAATTTGAAGAACCCTAGAAATCGCAATTATCCAAATCAATTGGAGGTGTATGTTTATACATAAAACGAAAAGTACAGGTTGGTTTATGAAGAAAAAATTAGTTTAGGTAATTTTATGAAGAGCCAAAAATTTTGGATATGAAAGCTAAGAAATCAATAAGTAGGGTTAGGTTTATAGAGGCAATCCAAAAAAATAAAAGTTATGGAAAAACTAATTTTGTACCCATTCAACATTTTGTAAAATTTGCTTTCCTAAAAACTAGGAAAAATTGTTTTTGAAAGTTTTTAACAATTTTCAAAGAAAATCTAAAAACCATTTTTTTTTTGGTCACATCTAAAAACCATTTTATTTGAGTTTTTCACTTTTCTTGAAGAAATTTTTAACAAAATATTTTCTTTCCGTTTATTAATTTTTTATTTCTTTTATTTTCATAAATCTAAAAACCAAAAATTAAATCTAAAATCCAAAAATCAAAAACTATAATCTATTAAACTACCAAAAAAAACTCACAACCATTAATAGTTCAAAGTGTTAAGAAAAAGCAAGTGTAATATTTTAATTCCAATTGAAATCATATAAAAGAACAAAAAATAATTAAGAAAAAGCAAGTGTATTTAAATAATTTTTTTTTCTAACTTCTTATACACGAATTAAAATTCTCATACATTTCTTTTTTAACTTAGAGTTAAGAAAATATTAAAAATTGCTTTTTGAGTAAATTACTCAAACGTAAAGTGATCTTGGTCTAGTGGCAAGTCCACAGAAGACAGACACCATCACACCAGGGATCGAGTCCCCGACTCTACAATTTGTAGGAATTAGACTAATGAGCCGGTCAGTTGTGGCCCAAATGTTGACAAAAAAAAAAAAAAAGTAAATTACTCAAACTTTAGTAAAGTTTTAAGTTATAAAACCACTAAACATAAAATAATGATTGAAATAAATAAGAACACACAAAAAAAAGGTAATCACTAATCAGAGAACAGAACACTTTCGTGGGCTAAAGACGTGCACGCAGACACAACCCTACATCTCTCCCTCTCTCACCAACTCTCTCTCGTTACCCACCGCACCTACCCCCAAACACTCTCTTAAAAACATCTCTCAATCCTTTGCAAATGCTTCTCTGTCTCTTCCTCTAATTTCACAATCCTCTGTTTTCTCCATCTCCTCTGTTTTGTCCATCAATGGAGGCGTCATTGTCGATGATGAGATCGTCTTTTGTTTCCTCTCAATTCATCGACCATCGACGAGAATTATCAACCTCTTCACTCATTTCCACTCTATCCAAATCTTCTTTCTCTGTTCGTTGTTCTCTTCCTCAACCATCAAAGCCACGCTCTGGAATTAGCTCTGTTCATGCTGTTATGACACTTGCTGGGTATGAATAAAAACAAGAAAAGTCTCGATTTTTTAGATTCTATTTGAGAAATTGAAATAACCCTTTTGTGGAATTTGTAGCTTAAATTAGATTCCCATTTGAAATTAACATAATCTTTTGTGATCTTGTAGCTTAAATTAGAAACCTTTATGTTGTTTTTATGTGAATTTGAAGCAAAGTTTGGTTTTTGTTGCTATATAGATCGTTGACAGGGAAGAAACGTGTGGATGAGAGTGAGAGTTTGACTCTTGAAGGTATTAGAAACTCGTTGATTCGTCAAGAGGACAGTATTATATTTGGGCTTTTGGAGAGGGCCAAGTATTGTTACAATGCAGATACTTATGATCCTACTGCTTTTGATATGGATGGTTTCAATGGTTCTTTGGTTGAGTATATGGTTAAAGGCACTGAGAAGCTTCATGCTAAGGTAACAAACACATTATGGAACCTTATATTTAATCTTACATGTCCATAAGATTGAAACTTGATGTTGTTATGAATCTTGATTAGGTTGGTAGGTTTAAGAGTCCTGATGAACATCCTTTCTTCCCTGATGATCTACCAGAGCCTATGTTGCCTCCTCTTCAGTACCCAAAGGTACTCAATTTTACATGTTTCACTTTAATGACATGAAAAAAGTTGGTCTTGCGGTTTTTCAATGTTTAGCGAATCTTGTTTGAACTGTGTTTTCAACTTATGTACTTGTGGTGCTAAGGCTTGATTTTTTTATGACTTAGGTGTTGCATTTTGCTGCTGATTCAATTAACATTAACAAGAAGATATGGAACATGTACTTCAGAGATCTTGTTCCAAGACTAGTTAAGAAAGGCGATGATGGTAATTACGGATCAACGGCTGTCTGTGATGCAATCTGCCTTCAGGTTCGTGTTTTTCTTTCGATTGGTATCAATGTATCATAAATAAGATTTGATCTTCTTAAAGGTGCGTACATCTTCTATAGGTGTATTAAGGTCTCATGTAGTTTTTGATGTCCATTGCAGTGTCTCTCAAAGAGGATCCATTACGGTAAATTTGTTGCAGAAGCCAAATTCCAAGCCTCACCCGAGGCATACGAGTCCGCCATCAAAGCACAAGTATTTATACGCTTCCCAACCCAAAGTTTATGAATTTGGTTGTTGTCTCTATATTCGTTTCTTACCTTTAAATTTCAAAACACGCGTTGTGCAGGATAAGGAAGCACTGATGGCTATGCTGACATTCCCGACTGTGGAAGAAGCGATAAAGAAGAGAGTTGAGATGAAAACCCGAACATACGGGCAAGAAGTGAAAGTTGGGACGGAAGAGAAAGAAGAAGAAGAAGGGAATGAATCTCAAGTTTACAAAATCAGTCCAATCTTGGTCGGAGATTTGTATGGAGATTGGATCATGCCATTGACAAAAGAGGTTCAAGTTGAGTACTTGCTCAGAAGACTAGACTGAGATCTTAAGAATGGCTTTGGTAGTAAAGTAGAAAGGTTTTTGTTTGGAATGTTTTTTTGGTTTTTTTTAACTTCATAAATCTCTCTCAGCATTATTAGTTTATTACACTATTAATTTACAATGTTTATTCCACTGTACAAAGCTTTGCCAGTGGCTTTGGAGATGGTTTAATTACCAAGTTGTTCAAACGTTGTCGTTTTGTATATACTCTTACTTGTGTAAGGTGATTATTTTTTTGTGTATTAGTGCTACTTGTGGAATGATGATTGGATGTTAAGTGTATTTGTTTCAATCCTCTTAATGGCTATCAAGTAGCAACCACATTGGAGTCATGCATCACGCCTCTTACAAAAAGGATTAGCTCTCTAATTAAGAAAGTTGAGGCAACTTAAATAAATGGGAAAATCGGCTATTTTATACTTTCACAAGTATCTAATTTAAATATTTCGTTATGTTTTAGCACAATTATATAAGTCCAGATATGAATTGAACATAGTGAAATTATGAAGGTATCAAAATTGTCGATTTCTAATAAATGACAATGATGTGATGTAAATATCTTTTGGACAATTTTGTTCTTTTATGTAATTCTATTTAAGAAAAGGTGATTTTTTTCTTTTCGTAACATATTTTTTTTATGTGAATGTCGGATTTGTGAATAAGCGATGATTTTATCCCGTAAATTTTTAGTTTTTTTAATATATTAAACTAATTTACGAAATAGATGATAGAATTAAAGATTATGAGTATATTAGAAAATTTTGATAAATATTTTTGTTAATTAAGGTTCTTTCATAAAAAAAAGCCATATGTTGCATGTTACAAATATATAAAGATAGATATGCACATAATTTGTAAACAGAATCGAATTTGAGGCTAAAACCATGGTTTATATTTTGTTTACATTGGTCGTTTCTTTAGTTGGGATAAAGCAAATTCAACACTATGAAAGTTTCAAGGAATTAAATGCAACACTTAGTGTGCAATAAGACGTCTACAATTTGCATAATCACACTCAAAGGCGAGCTTGTCAGTGATCAAGGGAGCGCGTTTCTTGCCGCTTGTGTCTCTCCAAAAGGAGATTTTATATATGCTATTGGGTGAAGACAACACATTAGCTTGTGAGCTTTATTAGTTTTTTTCAAAGCCAATCTTTATTTGCTACCATAAACAATTTATATACTCTTCTTAAGTTAATTAATGTCATACCAGCGTGGAAGACCGTAGTTCTCATAATCCCAATACATGTAAACACCGGAGATAGTTATCCAATAAATAAGGACAAAAACTGAATACTGTCTAAATAACGGGATAATAAAACAATTTTTCTAGTTCAAAAAAATACTTATACGTAAAATAATTATTGTTATTTACCTATTTTTGAAACCGTGCAGTTATAGTTATATTGCAGTCGAATTGACTTTATGGGCGCCGACAATGATAATATATCTTACTTTTTATTTTTATATAATTTTCCAAATCATTGAATTTGAAATTTGTTTCCTCTCAAACACATGAAAAACAAGCAAGTAAAAAAAAAAAAAAAATTGAAATCTATGAGACATGAGAAAATGAGCATCCATCTTTAGTAAACATAATGCTAATTTTTTGAGAGGAAATCACATTGATCCTTTTTGCATCTTAAAACTGAAGGATTTACAGTGGTAACGTACCACACTATTATCTCATACATTAAAAAGTTGGCTTCAAATCTCATTTGGAAAATGCAAACATTATATTTGACTTATGTTTGTATTTGGCTTATGTTGGTGTTGAGAGTTCAATCTCTAGTTCGGATTTATGGAAAATATAAATTTTTTTTTGGTAGGATTTATAGAAAATATAAATTGTTATATATAGTTTGCGTAATTTTTTTTTTTTTTAATTAGTTTCTATTGTGATGCTACATATAAAATTTTATACATTATACAATATATCTTATACATAAAAAATATATATATATATATATATCTTATACATTTACATAAATATAATATATTTAATATTAAATATACTCCCTCTGTCTTTTTAACATTTAGGTTCAAAATCAAATTTTTAATAAATTCATTTTGTTTTTGACTTAATTTTTCGTAATAAATTTTATTTTATTCAATTAAGCACTACGAAATTCTGGTTCAGTTAGAATTCGATTCGGTTCGGTTCGCATTTGGTTCAATTCGGTTCGGTTTTATTGTGAGTTTTGTTGATAAGATACATTGAACAAAAACGAATCACTCACCGTTCCTCTCTCCTCCATGGCTGCTGCTTCTTCCTTCACTTGCTCACTTCCTTTTGCTCCACTAACCAAATCTCTTATCCCCACCCGATTGAATCCGAATCCGAATCCGCTTCTACGCTCGTCCTATGGAACCAGAAGCTTTATCATCAGGTCCATGACGGTTCAAGAAGATGACAAGAGAACGAGCGATGAATCATCAATGAGCATTGACAATTTACGC
Organism: Erysimum cheiranthoides; assembly: GCA_011420285.2. Lineage (NCBI taxonomy): Eukaryota > Viridiplantae > Streptophyta > Magnoliopsida > Brassicales > Brassicaceae > Erysimum > Erysimum cheiranthoides. The sequence goes on along the minus strand of CM022183.2, from coordinate 3,536,351 downwards.
GGATTCGTCGATCTTAACATCGGCAAATGGACTGGCTCCTTTCATGTATAAAATAACAAAATCGTAACCGTTAATTCTGAAATATTTTGATTAGATTATGTGACGAGCTGATTTTGATTTTTTTTTTTTTTCTTGTAGCAATTTGATGGTAATGGGAATTTGTTGCATAAGATCGATACTCGTCTTTCGGCTAGTTCTTATGGAGAAGATGAGCTTCTTAGCCTTAATCAATCGTATGTTTCTCTTTTGCTTCATTCTTAATTTTATGAGAATTTGTGTTTGATTAGTGTTTTTGATAAAAAAAAGGTTTGTAATTAAGAATTCAATTATGTTTTGGAATCAATGGAGCAATAAAAACTATAGAAAGTTCTGAATTTTTGATATGTAACTATGTAAGAGCTGAGAATTTGTATGAGATCTGTTACATTGTATTATTCTATGAATTTGGAGCAAATCTGGAGTTTTTTCGTGTATGCGATATCCAGAAGCAATGGTTTATTTGCTCTGCATAACCATTTTACTAATCTGTGTTATGTTTGTATTGTTTAGGTGTTACATATAAACTATAGAAAGTTCTGAATTTTTGATATGTAAGAGCTTAGAATTTGAATGTGATCAGATATTTTAATGTTACATTGTATTATTCTATGAATTTGGAGCAAATATGAAGTTTTTTCTTGTATGCGATATCCGGAAGCAATGGTTTATTTGTTCTGCATAACCGTTTTACTAATCTGTGTTATGTTTGTATTGTTTAGGTTGTATATAAAGCAGCCTACATCGGCTACTTCAGTTTCCGAAGAGGACGAGGAGGAAGCGGAATGGGTTGAATACAAAATCAAAGAAACCAATATGTTCACTGTGGACAAATATCAGCAGGTGAGTTATTCTGTTACCTCAATCAAGATACTAAGTTTGAGTATGTGTAGGGATTTGATTTAGTATCACCAGTAGTCTGCAGATTGGATTTTTCCCAAAGGAGAGAGCTTTTTCGTTGAGGTATCAAACCGCTGGAATGTTGGATACGACGTTAAGGCAAGGTGTTCTTGGGGAAGATGACACTGGAGAAGAATCACCAAGGTTGGTTTTTTCATACCCATTGGCTGTTCTTCTGTATAACATTTTCATGATCCATGAGTGTAGAAGATTGTAATAATAAGCTTATAACAATTGTTATTCAGAAATCTTAAACTTCCATCTCGACGTCCTGCGTTAGTATGTGAAAACTGCTTGTATTCTAAGGAGATGGATAGAAGGGCTAGAGCTTTTCACATCATGGATCCTAAAGGTGTTCTTGAAATGCTTATTGTTTTCCTCGAGGAACGAGGGGTAGAGAATCTCTCTCATCCAGTCCTCGATAACTCTCAGGTAATCATCTTTATTATCATTCAAACTCATAACGCACCAATACTGTCCTTTCATGATCAATATATGTTTTCCTTTTGTTACAGGATGATGCAGAAAGGATTACTCCGTTTCTCGGTACTTGGAAAGGTCGTTCAGTAACAAAAAGAAGTGGTGTCTATGGAGCAACACTATCGGAAGCCGATACTGTTGCTGTTCTTGAAATGAATGATAAAGGTCAAGTAGTCCAGGTATACAATACTGTTCAACACTCCCACATAGCCTTTGTTTATATGAGAATGTCTCTGATCTTGATGCAATCAGGATATTTCGTCGACATCGGATGAGAAAAAAGTAACAACAAATGTGCATTGGGAAGGGACAATGTCGAATAACTTGGTTACATTCGCGGAAGGATATCAAATGACTCTGTTACCAGGAGGTATGTACATAGGATGTCCCTGTGACGTTGCGAAGAGTGTTGCGGAATTAAAGTCATTTCATTTAGAATTCTGCTGGCTTGAATCGCCGAGTTCAAGACAGAGACTCGTTCGCACATATGACCATGAAGGTTTGGCTGTCTCATCGACTTATTTTTCTGAGATGAAAATGTGAGAGTCATACTATGATACCATTTTATGTTCTTGTATTGTTTGTAGATCTCTGTAATGTTGCATAACTCTACTTTTGATCTTATATCATTTGACTTGAAATCTAGATAAAGATTCAGCTAGAATATGTGAAATTACGTATGGGTTTTGCTAAGATAGGCTAAGTTTATTGTTACGACTTGGATTTGAATTTAACATCACAAACAAGTTACACAAGTTGGACTCGTGTTGTGTTCCATCTAATTGTTTCTCTTCCTTAACTTTGTTGAACTTAGTACATTAGCTCTATTGCACTCCCTAGACTGGAATTGCAGCCTAGAAAGAACCAGTCATAACACCATCATGAGGAGGAGCTGAGATCGTCGATAAAGTTCAAACCAAATTCACAAATGGACATTCAAATAAGAAGACAATTAATAGTTTCCAGCTAAGACATACATATCTGAAGACTAATTGTCTTCTGATCTTAGTGGGAGTAAAATTGAGATTAAGAATTACAATAAAGCATCAGCTGCTGTTGAACAACCCAATAAGCTCACTTGACTGATTAAAATCATGATTTCAAAAAATGTCTGAACTATTAAACACCTTTTGGTCTTAATCAGAGAATTCAAAACTCTCTAAGACCATTACATTGTTTATGTCAAAATTCTTAAAATGGCCGCATTCATATGATTCTATGGACTTTTAATGGTTTGTGATCTTCACTCACTGCATATCCATTATAGGGACCGTTGATTTTGTTTCAAATTAAATGATTTATATATATCAAGAACAACAAGTAACCGGGATTTAAACCGGAAATAACCAAATCGGTTATAATTTCTTTGATTTGTAACCTTTATTTGGCACAACAAGTGAACCGGTAAAACAAAATTGAACAAAAAAAAATACAAATCATTTCGAAAATCTACGACTATTTTGATCCGTCGCTGTTTACAAATCATGAGCTAAATCAATAACTATATAAAAAAAGGAATTCCTTTTTTTTTGTGGTAAAGTAAATTTCTAATCGTAGATCCAAACAACAATTTGAGAATTAGTTTGCCAATAAACTTCAAAAACTCGTATAAGCATGGACAGAAAAAATCAATAACCAAAAACAAAAATGAAGATGAAATGAAAATCGAAAAAACAAAAATCTATAATTATTATGAGCTAAATTAAATACACAAAATCAGTACTCTTTTTTAAAAAATCAAATCGTAGATCCAAACAACATTTTGAGTAATTAGTTTCCCAATATACTTGAAATTTCTATAATAATCTAAGCTAATCATAAACTTCAAAAAGACTCATGAAAAACAAGAACAAAATAAAAAAATCAACAATATTGAAGAAATCAAAAAATGAAAAAATGTAAAATGTAGGGCAAAAACCTCTCTGCTTTGAAAGCTTAAAAAGGAAACAGCAAAGCAGAGAAAGGCCCCTGATTGTCTGATATGCGCCTACGCACCCATTAGGGTACGCCACAAAATAATCCCTTCTCGTGGTATACCACGCCACCTCTCACTACAGAGGGAAGCGCTCGGCCTCAGGCACTATACTTCTAAATTTCTAGGGTTCTTCTGTTTATATATACTACTTCAATCTTTCTCTTATTTCGGAACTTACCCCTTTAGTTTTTTTATTTTTACATTTTGACCCCTATATTTACTTCTTCTTTCAGTATTTACCCCATACATTATAATCTCATGTCTCAACACTAACATTATAGAGTAGCTCGGGTATTCGGTTCGGTTCTATTGCATTCCGGTTCTTTCAGTTCTTATATTTATGATCCATATAGAAACGAAGAGAAATCGATTTGGTTCCGGTTTGGATATCATTCGGTTCGCTTGTTTTAAGTAGTTAAATCAAGAACCGACTAGAAATCGGAATTTTAGATAATTTTCGGTTCCAGTTTTAAAATATTCAAATAACCGAGAAAATATTCTAAATACAAAAAAAAAAAAAATACCTAAAATATCGACAAATATCCGAAATATTTAAATGGATCCCAACCAGATCCGAAAAAAAATATATATATGAAATGGAACCGAACCAAAATATTTTGATACTTATATGAATCATTAATTATGTAACCGAAAAAAACCAAAACCGAATGTAACCAAACCAAAACCGATCCAAATATATGAACGCTCACGCTTACATAACACATTTTTGTATCCGAAAAGATGTAAAACTTGAATGTATTGAAAAAGTTAGAATATATTTGATAAAAAGCTAAGTATGAACCATAACTAAAGCCATACCAAACTATGCATCTTAGTAAATTTTACCATTCAATCTCTCATTTATAAACTGAAATATCAAAAAATTAGAATATTTCAAACGAAAACAAACCAAAATTCGCATTAAATGGGCACAAAAACATTCATAGATAAGTAGATAACACACAATATAATTTGAGGTAACAGAGTGAAAGTTACAACAAAGGGGCAAACTCAAGAAGATGACTTCAAGAGTTTTGCATTATGACAGTTATATAAAGTTATAATATAAATTATATATTTAGATAGATGTACATAATATATAGAAAATATACAACATTTTTGATGAATAATGGCGAGATGGAAAATTTGTTGGTTTCTTCATCCAAAGGGCTTAAAGATAGATGATGAGGTTCACACTTGAGTTTCCCCATCCTCTGGGATTATAAGCATAGGGATCTGACCATGGTCTACAAAGTCAATCTTGCTCAGCCTCAGACAACATAGGACTTGTTCCGGTAGCTCTTCTGGTTTCTGAGCCTGTTTCATGTTCCAGTTTGTAAGACTTAAAAGTTTCAATCAAGAACAAAAGATCCTAAAGTTTGCTCATTACCTGGATGGTTAAGCCGAGATCAAGAGTTCCGTTTTTCAATCGATCTCTGAATGCTTCGAGTCCTTTTCGTGATATGTAGCTGAATCGATGCACATCCAAATCAATCTCAAAGTAGTTTGGACCCTGAGGAGAGAGGTAAAAGAAAAATCTTAACTAGGAGCGAAAGGCGATTTCTTTGTTTAAGAGGTAGTAGAGGTTGTTTGAACCTTGAAGAAGTTGTGTTGAGGACGAGAGAGGACAGGTTTTTCATTGTAAGCTTGTACAAGCTTCTTTTCAGTCGAGCTTAGAGCTAGATCTTCGGGGTTAACAAGTCCAGCCACGATCTTAAGCCTTTCACGGAAAGCAACATTGCTGTCTTTAGCAAACCCTTTCACCTTCTCCATTTCATCGTTGACAAGTTTCTGTTTTGAAATCGAAAACAAAAATAACCCAGTAAGAATTCGGATCAATCATGGGATGTGCGAAGTGTAAAAGGAATGGCTTTTAAAGATACCTTGATGCTGTCCTGATATTGTTGAGAGGTTTCTTTTTCGTAAATGTCTCGTAATTTAAAGTAAAGTACAATGCTCATGCCTTCTCCATCACTGTCGCCAAGGAACATTGCAGCAGGATAGGTTGGTAACTGCCAGCGAGGCACAAAGGTCGGGATCATTTACAACGCTATTGACACTTCTTATGAATATCACACAAAAAAAGCTAGTGACAAACTAAAGATGAAGAAGCAGTTCATGTTGAGTGGTGGTTACCTGAATGTTGACAACGAGAAGAGCAGGGAGCTTTGCCTCGGCTTTGATGTTTGGAAGCTCGATGTGTTGGGCAATATGATCAATCTTCCTTGGACAGACAAACAAGTCAACGCCAATAGGAGTGTACGGACACTGATTTGGAGCTGGGGATTTCTTCTTGTCTCTGCAAACATTATTCTTCAACAGTTACGGACGAAGCGGTTTCTAGTAAAAGATAGATAAAACAGAGTGGTGAAAGGTGTACTTGAAATAGGTTTCTCCACGGAGTTTAAAAGTTGAAGGCGGTATCTCACACCAACTTCCACTCGACTGCTTCTCTTTGGCTGAGGAAGGAACGGTGAATCCCGCTTTTGGACGGTACAACAACTTACGATGCTCAGTAACTTCCTCACCATCGCACGATCTCCTCTTGAATGAAAGCCGATAAACTGCGGATTTTCGTTTCTGAGATGTGGGTGAGTTTAAAGTCTTGTCATTGAAACTAACGGTCGGCATCAATCGGCTCAGGCTGGTTCTCAGGGTTTTCTCTTGAGAGTTCCGTTTCGGATCCTTCAAGCCTTTAAAGCTTGCATGGTCCATTAGTTTCTTCTTGTTATTTCCAGTAAGAACAGAGAGACCACTAGGATCCTTGTACATCCCTTTGCTCACAAACTTCTCGGTTTTACTCCCATCTATCTTCAAGTAAGTCTCATGGTATTCTTCGTACTTTCCTTTCCCATCCACAATGCACGAAGAAGATTCGAATTGAACTACTTGACCATTTGGGATATTACTCGTCCCACCACCCACTGATGGCGCTGATGGTACGGTTTCTGCTGGGAGAGATGGTAAACAATTCGACATCACCAAAATTGTTCCTCTGATGACTTCAGATGAGCTTTTAATGATCCATGAATACTAAAATGAATGTAAATTGACATTTACCTTCAGGTAGGCTGACAAAGTCCTCATCCTCATCAGAATCAAGAACACTAACAGAGTCAAACCATGCATCATCTTGCGAGATAGCTACAACAAAACAAATCTCTCTTTTCTAATTATCAAAAAATTCAAAGTTATATGATCTAACTGCAAAATCAACTTAGCCGGTACAAAAAACACTCACCAAACGAAACTCGGCTTCCAACATCACTAGGCCTTCTAATATTTGAATGAGGAACAATATCAGACACTTTCGAAAAGTGTTTCGAAGATCTACGACGACCTTTCCTCCGAGGCCTAATCACTCTCGAATGGGTTGACACACATCCACCCATTTTTCTATACTTTTATTTAGATCCTGTTCAAGAGAAAAAAACCTAATAAGTGAAAAAGAATGAACAACACCAATGCTTCTATAACATATCTGCAACATATAAACACAAACAGATAGCTAAAAACAAATTCATCCCCACATACAGGAACTAGTTGTTTCTTTCTGGCTTGTTACTAACATTGGGACCAAGTCACTGCAACATATACACACACCTATAGCTAAAAAACAAATTCATCCCCACATACAGAAACTAGTTGTTTCTCTCTGGCTTATTACTAACATTGGGACCAAGTCACAGTTTGAAGAATCAACAACCACAAGTCAATACAAAAGATCTCTTAACTATTAAATTATTGTAGCCAGCTCAAAAGTGTAACCAATTAATAGAGTAAGTGGGACACAAGAACATTTGAACATGTAACAAACAAACAAATCTCAAAAACATAAACTAAACATCTTTTTCATCGATTCACCAAATTGATTTTATAACCTAAAAGAAAAAAAATTCTCAAATAATAAAAACCAAATTTTGATGTGAATGAGCTCTTATAACATCTTCTTAGCAATATTTTGATTCAATCACTATCAAATAAAACATATAAATATGACTTAAAAACGTCAACATCAATTGAATTTAAAGATTGCAGAAACAGGAAATAGAATTAACAAATATAAAAAAAAAAAAAAAACTTTATTCTCATGCATGAAGAAAAACAAAAAAGACGCAAACTTTACGAATGAACAAAACAAAAATGGCTAAATCTGTGAAGATCATGAACAGATCCGATGAGAGACGATCATGAATGATTAACAATGTACAGAATCTAAAATGGATCTAAGCAAATCGAAATCGATGAATCTAATTGTACCTGAAAATATGAGGCATGATAAAAAGGTTAATCCTTTGTTTTTTTTTAAATGGTTTTTTTTAAGAGAGAAAAGGGAAGAATCTTCCCGAGAAAACCAAAAGCGAGAAGACGAAGAACCCAGGAAGAAGATAAAGTGAGACCCGAAAATATCGGATCCGGGTCGCGGATACCAATAAGGCAATAACAAAGGAGGAAGATTTAGCTTGCGAGAAGAGAGAGAGAGGCTTTTATTTGGTTTTAATTACAAATTATTAAAAGTTTTTTGGAATTATATAATTATAGGATTAATTGCCTAATAACAGTCATTGTAGTTATCATTTTCCAAGATTTTTTTTTTTTTTCCATCTAATGTCCTTTATTAATTTAAATCGGAAATACAAAGTCATACAGAACTTGCAGAAAATAAATTATTACATAAGCAAAAATATGCGCCATATGTTGAAGACGATAATACAAAGAAGTGAAGTTACACGATGCTTTGTCTATTAAAGACTGACTCGCTAATAGATTGTTAAATCTATTATTTTCTTTCTTTGTAATCAATCTCGCTCTGATGCGGAATTTGTGTGTGTATTAGAGTGTATATACTTGTAGATACATACACACATACAGTTTGTATAGGCTTACTTGTATATAAGGATATACTTGTACACATTTGATAATTAATGAGAAAGAGAGTTTATTTACGTCTCTATCTCTAATATGGTATCAGACGAACTCTAACAAACTTCCGCGCCAAAATTTCTTGATCTTTTTCCTTCAATTCGATCAATTTCTCTTCAATTTCATCTTTGATTTTTCAGATTCTTCTGATTAATCTTCTTTCCTGACGAAATCGAGTAGAATCTACGGTTAATTTGAGCTCAATTTCAAGAGAATCGCTCAACAATGCCGAAGAAAAGTACTCGTGCTCGCCGGAATCGCTCATCGGTGTCTCCTGGTCCCGGAGATCACTCGGCGGACAATCGGCGTTCTTCTTCTGTTCCCGAAGAGTATGAACGGTCTCCGATTGTTCCAATTCAACGTACTTCTGGTCCCGAAGTGCGCGCTCGTCCTTATCTTCCTTCTGGTTCCGATTCGGTGGATAGTGTTCATAGTCCTTATCATCTTCAATCCGCAGATAATCCTTGATGGAGATAACTATAACACTTGGATAATTGCTATGACTGTTAGTATTGAGGCTAAGAATAAGCTTCGATTCATTGATGGAACCTTGCCTAGACCTCCTGAGACGGATCCGTTATATTCGATTTGGTGTAGATGTAACAGCATGGTCAAAGCTTGGATTCTAAATGTTGTGTCAAAACAGATCTATGCAAGTATCTTGTATTTTCAGGATGCACATGCTATTTGGAAAGATTTGGCTAAGAGATTTCATAAAAGCAATTTGTCTTTGATATATCGATTGGAGACAGACATTGTCCTACTGAAACAAGGTTCAATGGATTTGGCAACATATTATACTGCTAAAGTGACTCTGTGGGAGCGCCTGGCCAGCACCAAGCCTACTCTTGTGGCTGAAGATGGTGATAGTCCTAAAGTGAAGATGCTCTTAGCTGATCAAGAAACAAGCAAAATTGTGCAGTTCCTGATGGGTTTAAATGATGAATTTGCTACGATAAGGAGCACTATCTTGAATACTCGACCAAGACCTAGTCTCTCTGACATCTATAACATGTTGGATGAAGATGAAAGTCAGAGAATCAGGTCAAAGTCTGCTTCAAACCCGTCTGCATTTCAAGTTCAAACTCAACAACACGACTCTTCTCAGGTTACTCTTGCTGTTAATGGACATCCGAAGCCAAGAGCTACTTGTTCTCACTGTAACAAACAAGGCCACACTGTGGACAAATGTTACAAAGTACATGGATTCCCACCAGGCTGGAAACCAAAAGGAAATCTCAAAAACAAAGAGAATAATCAAGTTACAGCTTCTGCAAATTTGGCTACTTCAGAGCCTTTGATCAATGAAGCATAGATGGGAAAGGATCTATCTACAGACCAGATCCAGCAGATTATCTCATACTTCAGTTCAAAACTTCAACCTCACACTCCCATGGTTAATTTGACTGAAGCATCTACTTCTTCTGGAACTGGATCAAAAACAGCTATTGGCAACATTTCTGGTAAATCATTTCCTCCTATCTTTTGCTGCAGTGCTGGATTACATAAGTCCTATTTCTATTCCACAACTCATGATGTCAAAATCATGGATCGTTGGATCATAGATACAGGCGCCACACACCATGTGTCTCCTGATCGTTCTTTGTTCACAAATTTTGTCCCATTATATGATACTCATGTCGATTTGCCTAATGGAGTATCTGTGAACATAGTTGGTATGGGTGATATTGTGTTAAACAATACACTCACATTGACAAATGTCCTGTATATTCCTCAGTTCAGATTTCACTTGCTCAGTGTCAGTGCTTTAACCAACAGTTTGCCTTGTGGAGTTTGGTTTGACAGTAAAGCTTGTGAAATTCAGGATCTTACAAGGACTCAGACGATTGGGAGAGGTAAACAGTTGAACAAATTGTACATACTAGATCTTGCGTCTCTATCTGGAACATTTCATACCTCAAATCCAGTTTGTGCACTCACTGTTTCACCTGAAGTATGGCATCAACGTCTTGGACACCCCTGCAATAAAAGACTAGAAGTATTAGCTGAAACTTTATCTCTAGTTTCACAGAAGAATAAAGCTCCTAGTCATTGTAAAGCTTGTCATTTGGCAAAGCAAAAACAGTTGTCATTTGTATCTCACAACAATATATCCTAAAGTCTTTGATTTGATACACATTGACACATGGGGTCCATTTGCTGAGAATTCTCATGATGGTTACCGATATTTCTTAACCATTGTTGATGATTGCTCCAGGGCCACTTGGATTTATTTGATGAAGCAGAAATCTGATGCTCTCACAGTATTTCCACAATTCATCACCATGGTTGAGAAGCAGTATGGAGTTCAGGTTAAAGGAGTCAGGTCAGATAATGCTCCTGAATTCAATTTTACGCAATTGTTCAAGGATAAAGGCATTATATCTTATCATTCATGCCCAGAGACACCACAACAAAATTCAGTTGTTGAAAGGAAGCATCAACATATTCTGAATGTGGCTCGTGCTCTCATGTTTCAGTCCAACATCCCCATTTCTTATTGGAGTGAATGCATTTTAACAGCAGTATTCTTGATAAATAGGACTCCTTCTCCTGTGCTTTCCAACAAAACTCCATACGAAATTCTCAAGGGTAAGATTCCTGACTATGATGCTTTGAGGACTTTTGGCTGTCTGTGTTACTCCTCTACTTTAATGAAACAGAGACACAAATTTTCTCCTAGAGCCAAAGCTTGTGTCTTCTTGGGATATCCCACTGGCTACAAAGGTTACAAATTACTTGATATTGAAAATCAGACTACCTTCATATCCAGGAATGTGGTTTTCTATGAGGCTATATTCCCATTTCATACGGATGCAGGTTCTAATGTCATTGATGAAATTTTTGGTGATATCATGGTTCCTCAATATCCAGATGTCGAACAATTTAGGCAAACTACAGAGACTGTAGCAGATACTGTCACAAGTAATGAGGCAGAGACCGTTGCAGAGACTGTTGTCAAGCCTAAACTAGACAAGGGCAAAGCCATTGACACAAGTTGTGATATTATTCCAGATACGAATCGTGCTTCTAATAGTTCTCGAATTATCAAGCCTCCCAAGCATCTTCAGGATTATCATTGCTTCTCTATTCGTGGGACTACTCCATATCCGATTACTGATTTTGTTACTGATGAGAGATTGTCTTCATCTTATCAGGCTTACATCAGTGCCATTACAAAGGAACATGAACCCACTTGTTATACAGAGGCAAAGAAATATGATGTTTGGAATGGTGCTATGGAGGAAGAGATATGTAATATGGAAAGCACTAACACTTGGTACGTTTCCACTTTACCTCCTAATAAAGAAGCCGTTGGTTGTAAGTGGGTGTACAAAGTCAAATATCTGGCAGATGGGACAGTCGAGAGATATCGTGCTAGATTGGTAGCCAAAGGCTTTACTCAGAAAGAGGGATTGGATTACATAGACACATATGCACCAGTTGCAAAGTTGACATCAGTTCTCACAATGCTTGGTGTTGTTGCTGCTCAAGGGTGGTCTCTTCATCAATTAGATATTTCCAATGCGTTTCTTAATGGTGATTTGACAGAGGAAATATACATGAAGTTACCTCCAGGCTATTCAACACTTAAAGGGGAGCCATTACCTGATAATGCTGTTCTCCGATTGGTGAAATAAATTTACGGTTTAAAGCAAGCCAGTCGGCAATGGTATATCAAGTTTGCAGACACATTAAAGCTAATGGGATTCTCCAAGTCAGGTCATGATCACACACTTTTTACAAAATTTGATGGAAAGGTGTTTGTAGCAGTGTTGGTTTATGTGGATGATATTGTTATCACAAGCAGTGATGATAATGCTGCTGCCATGACGATAACAGAGTTGAAATCTCATTTCAAATTACGAGATTTGGGCCCTATGAAGTACTTTCTGGGATTAGAGATATCTAGAACAGCTGCTGGAATCTCAGTTTGTCAACGCAAATATGCTCTTGAACTGCTTACTGATGCAGGGATGTTAGGATGCAAGCCCTGTTCCATTCCAATGGAACCAAATCAGAAACTTGCTCAAGATGATGGTGAACCGTTTGAAGACATTATTTTGTATCGAAGACTGATTGGCAAATTGATCTATCTCACCATCACTCGCCCTGATATATGTTTTGCAGTCCAGAAGCTTGCTAAATACACAGCTGCTCCTCTTGTTCCACATTATCAAGCTCTCATGAAGATATTACGATATATCAAAGGCACAGCCAGCCAAGGTATTTTCTTATCCGCTACATCATCTCTTGAGTTAAAAGGATTTGTTGATGCTGACTAGGGAGCTGATTTGGATAAAAGAAGATCAACAAGTGGTAATTGTATGTTTTTTGGTGATTCACTCATATCTTGGAAATTTAAGAAACAGAAGGTTTCCTCCGCATCATCTGCTGAAGCAGAGTATCGCAGTATGGCTAAAGCAACTCGTCAAATGGTTTGGCTTCGTGGCTTGTTGCAAGATTTTCAAGTTGATATGTCAAAGCCTTCTGTGATGTTTTGTGACAACAAAGTTGCCATCTACATTGCACATAATCCAGTTTTCCATGAACGTACCAAACATGTGGAATTGGATTGTCACACCACTCGTGATTGCATTGAACAGGGCATCTTGAAGCTGTTACATGTTCGCACAGATTCTCAAGTTGCCGACATCATGACCAAGGCCTTGTATTCGGGTCAATTTGAGTTTCTTAAGAGCAAGATGAGTTTGTCCAACATTTTCTCTCCATCCTCATCTTGAAGAGGAGTATTAGAGTGTATATACTTGTAGATACATACACACATACAGTTTGTATAGGCTTACTTGTATATAAGGATATACTTGTACACATTTGATAATTAATGAGAAAGAGAGTTTATTTACGTCTCTATCTCTAATAGTGTGGTTAGCTTTTTCTGAATTAAGCTCCAATTTGCACACCGCAATATTAAACCCAATGCTTCCAACAACTCTGTTTTCCCACAATCCAATACCAAACATTCTGTATTAGGATCATATGAGACTTCGATTTTCTTCTGATTCAATCCTAAAAGAACATTATTCCTCTCCATGGAACCTAAGACCGTATGCTTCAGGAACAATTTCTCTTTGAATTCCCTTTGTTCATCTGTCCCTCCACTAGAAACTTGAACGTTAGGTATTCTTTGTTTATGCCATTCGCTATGTAGTGTCCAGGGATAAACTTTGGCCGCCGCTTGCCGGTAATCCTGAAGTGTGAAGTCATGGATACCCGGTTCCGATACTTTATCTGTTCTGAAATTACTTGCATAATCCTTCATCCCCATGTATTGATCTGCCCATAATTTCAGTGTTTGGCCACTACACATACGAGATCTATAATCGTCCAAATCAATACCCGGATCAAAAACCCATTGTACACTGAAAAGTCGACAAAAACACCAAGAGATTTGTCGAAGAATTTGACTGGACAATATCATCCAAAACCACTTCCATTTCAATGGAAGACTACACAGGAACAAGATATCGTTGTCGTAGTCCGCCGTTTTGCCAGCACTGGTAGACACTTTTCCTTTATCCCTGAAACCACTCTCTATAGGAGAGAACAAGCGACGCATAAATTAACATCATCTGTAGATTTGAAATTGTACCGATTCGTCTTTGGAGTATAAACTGGATCATGCAATAGAGGAAGACTCGTATAGCCAGAGATGAGACAGGCATTCGAAGAACCTCTGGAAATTGATCGAAGTATTTATTCATCTCTTGGCCTCTATTGAATCTCCTTGACAATCACACGAGAGAGAGAACGAAACTGTAAATGAAATCTGTGGAAACTAATAACTATTATAATTAGGAAGAAGAAGAGTACAACCGACGTCGGCAGGCATTCGAAGAACCTCCGGAAATTGATCGAAGTATTTATTCATCTCTTGGCCTCTATTGAATCTCCTTGACAATCACACGAGAGAGAGAACGAAACTGTAAATGAAATCTGTGGAAACTAATAACTATTATAATTAGGAAGAAGAAGAGTACAACCGACGTCGGCCGAACGGAGAAATCTTTTCCAAGAAATTTATTAAAACAATAAAAGTATCATTAATTAATATTAAAATTGTATAATTTAAAATATTAATTCTAATAAATTTTGATTCATTTGCTAATTTTGCTTCTTTTTTTTTATCAACGCTAATTTTGCTTTGTTGTTCTATAAAATTTGAGTTTGGTAAAGATTTGATTTGGGTAATTTGGTATCTAAGTTTTTATATTGTTCATATTATTATAAACGTTATATTAAATTTATTGTCCGTTTTCTCTTATTTCAACTTTTTTTTTTTGTCACAATAGTGTTTGAACTTTATTAAGCCTAAAGGAAGTCATTACAACAGAAGCACGACCAAAGTCGTACAAAGACAAGCCTATACATCAAAAGAGACAACCTAAAAAAAGGATAAAGGATTACAATGGCAAACTCCATTGCAAACAACAAAGACAATAACCTATTACAATAAAGACTATCCATGTAGAACGGAGACGATAGTTAGACTGAAAAGTCTGCCTCGTATGAGTAGTCTTTACTTGTAAAACCTGAAGTCAAACCTCAATCCCAAAACAGAGAGCCAAAAACGAATTCATCATCTGTTTAAGAGTAGATCCAAAAGGAGTTGACAGAAGTAATAGAGTGAACTAACACTAAACGACCATGGCCAAGATAAGAAACTAAGCTTATAACCAATCTTAAGCTATTCCAAAGAAACTGATCAAACTAATAAGGATCTAATAGATAGAAGAATCCAGCAGAAAGTTCCAACAGAAAATAAGATACTAAAAGGGGAAAAACCGAATCTCTCACTTAACCCCCATCCCAGGAACCTTTACACTTAACGCGCGACCGGTGGAGCCATGAGTTCAATCCAATTAACCCGGAATTTCTGCAAGAGCCGCAACCATGGAGATCCAAAGCTTGAAGGGAAGTAAACACTGCAAAAACCCGTTTCTCAAACCCAAAACTCAGATAACAAACAGATTTTGAGCTTCAATGATCAGAAGCAGAGAAGAGTAGCCGAAGGATCACAATCCATACCACTAACAGCAAGCCAGAGATCGGACCAGCCACCGTCGAGAAGGAATTAACGGTGCTGGATATAAGCTTCTAAGCGCCATAGGTTTAATGCTTTAAACGAGAACCCAACAAACTAAACCGATAGGATCAATGAGGCCTAACAACACCATAGTCAAACCTACAACTAAGGGACTCAAACTAACAAAACGAATTCAACCAATTATCATGGAGCACAAAGCGGAGATGAGGAAAGCAAACCGAGAGACGAAATCGATGAAGAACCACGTCGGAGATCTGCTCAATCCACAGAGGATCAAGCTACAAAACAGGAAATCGCTGACCATCACAAGGAAATCAGAACATCCCTGCCCCACCATAGCTTGATCGAACCTGCCTATGAGTCGTCTACTATGCCGCAAAGGAAAGGAAAACGAAGAAACCCAAAGAAGAATCCGGCGACCAACCACCAGATTCAATCGGAGCCAACAGCAAAAACCAGAGCGCCCACCAACGGCGAGACAATAGCCCGAACATCGGGAGATCAAGCCGAATCCAAGGAAGACTCAGAGACGGACCCTCCCACGGCGCCGGCGAGAAACGCCGACTAGCAGAAAGGGCACCGCCGTGAATCGCCCTTTACTCATCATTTTTTTTAACATGTTTTATTTTGAACGCATCTATCAATTGCTTTATGCTCAATTTTTTCTTCATTTCCACTCCAAATTCCGCTATTATCACTAGAGCTTGAATATCCTTAACTTAATTTTTTTCGATATATTCATTATCTATTAAATTATATTTTTTTACATTGATGCAATCATATTAATTTGGTTTAGAAAATCGGAAGAATATTGCTTACATACATAAAAAAATGTAGATGCATTCCACCAAAAAAAAAAAAATGTAGATGCACACAGGTTTTTTCGTGTTAAGTTATCCGCCCTAATGTATTAGTTTTACGAGAAATAAGTTATAGAGAAAAATTTGAAAATATTTTCTTACTCCTCTCTACTTCCTTTAGATATGTTTTAAATGCTGGCCACTCTTTTTGATACAAACACCATCTTCACCAGGTCATAACAGTTTGTGACGAAAGCAACCTTTGATCTTTCTTTGGCTATTAGAGATCGCATTGTCCAAAGTAATGCTTCCATTTTTCTTTTTGACATTCTTGAACTTAATTATGTATAAGGTTGAAGGTTGTAGCGAAAACAAATTACAATGGTTTTGACTTCAAATTCATATATAAATTCCATCAATTTTTAGATTAAATTCAATTTGAGTCGGTGATAAAAAGATGATTTACTCTAAAAATATTTTAATTTGGTTTCTCATTTTGAAGATATATTGATTACATTCAGTTAAATTAAAGAGATCAATTTGATTCAATTTCGTCAATTTTAAATGTTACATCATTCTTGGACAATTTGACAAAACTAACATTGAAACTAATAAATTAAAAAAATAATAATGTATTTATGAAAATTTGCAGTGTTTAGAAAAAAGGAATGATTTTTGAAAAAAATTGGGTATTAATTAAACATTTTAGAAGGTATAAGTTTATTTTTTAGTCAAGAAAAGAAAATGTGAAACTGATTTTAGCTTTGTTTCGGTACATTTTGGATATTAAAATAAAATTAAGGTTCAAAATATAATTTAGTGAAATGTAAAGGTTTAATCTGTAAATTTCCACAAACGGAAAAACAAAAAAAGTTTCTTCTATACTCACAAAACGCGTCGTGACGAATAGAGACGAAGAAGAAGAAGAACAAATCCAATTCTTTCGTCAAAGTAGATCCAAACCTTACTTCAATCTTCATCTTCTCCGACGGAGTAACCGGTGAGTTTCACGGCACGCCTTATCTCTTCTTCGTCTCCATAGTTGTATCAGTTTCCGAGTAGTTCAATTTCTCAATCTTGCCGGCGATTTAATTTGAAATCGAATTTGGATTTTGCGTATAAGTTTCGTTATAGATCTGCTTTACATATTCTTGATTTGATCTTAGTTAGGCTTTGATTTAGATGTAGAGTGTTTATGATCAATCTGTGTTGTGATAATGGAAGGATTTTGGATTTTTTTGATTTAGTAATGGCGTCAAGGAGAAATGTACGGTATGTTCAGCTTCCAGGAGATGAAGATGATGAAGATTATGTAAATGGTGTTGGTGGTGGAAGGAGAGATTTCGATCCACGTTTCGATTATACACCGAAAGCTTTTGATAGAGTACCATGGAAGTCTATAGCATTAGCTGTGTTTCTTTTGTTTCTTGGTTGTTTGCTTCTTCTTTTATCGTTTTTCATCTTCATTGGTCATATGGAAGGAGATAGTTCTCAAGGTTATGCTCTTCTTGTTCTTGGGATTCTTACTTTTCTACCTGGTAAGAGTTTGGATTCTTTAGTTTACTTTTTAATTTTGCTTTTATGGATTAGTTTTGTTGTTGGTTATGTTAATTTGTGGTGTTTGATTTGAAAGTTGTTGTGGAATCTGTTGTTTGATGTGGAGATTGAATGAGTTGGATCAAGTAGATGCATAGATTGTATTCTTTGTTTGTTGAAATTATGTTCTCGTTAGGTATTAATGCTTCTGAATTCCTCTATGTTGCTGTTCTGAGTGCATGACGTTTGATCCGAAAACACCTTGTGGAATATGTTGGTTTATGTGGAGATTGAGTGAGTTGGATCAAGTAGACACAGCTTGTGTTCTTTGTCTGTTGAAAGTATCTTCTCTTTGTTTGAGTCACTTAAATGCATGATGTTTGATTTGAAACACCTTGTGGAATCTGTTCTTTAGTGTGGAGATTGAGTTAGTTGGATCAAGTAGACACAGCTTGTGTTCTTGGTATGTTGAAAGTATCTTCTCTTTTGTTTGAGTTACTTAAATGCATGATATTTGATTCGTAAGCCCTTGTGGAATCTGTTGTTTAATGTGGAGATTGAGTTGAATCAATCAAGTAGAAACAACTTGCGTTCTTTGTCTGTTGAAATTATCTTCTCTTTACCCGCGTGTATACTTATGAGTAAAACAGTGATTTTCATGGCCTTGACACATTTTACAATTGTGGCTACAGGCTTTTACGAGACTCGGATTGCTTACTATTCATGGAGAGGAGCTGAAGGGTACCGTTTCGCAGCCATTCCCTCTTACTGAACTCAAGTAACCGGAGAAGTAAAGAATATATGTGCATAGAAATATTTTCTTTTTAGAGAATTGTAATCCAAAACGTAATAGACTTGAGCTGTTACATGAATCTACGGTGTAGAGAGAGTCTCCTCTAGTTGAGTTCTGACAGATAAAAGCTTTGGATTATAACATAGATTGTAATGTTTTGTTTAAACATTTTGTGAATCTTTGTTGAATCTCGTTAGTTATCAAAATATGTTCATTAACAAAGACATTGTGGTGATATTGATTTTGATTGGCTATCTCGCAATCGTCCGCAAATATAAAGTTATATAAAAATGATAGAAGAAAACGTAAAGTTAACAGAATATTTTTTGTTTGTCAAATAAAGTTAACAAAATATATAAAACGTTGGAGAAAAAGGTGATAATTGTAAAGTTTAACTTCTTTATTTTGTGTCGTCAAATGTAAATATCCCCTATATATTAAAAGAGAAACATTTTCGCCACATGTCGTTGTTAGAGAGCTCGCATTAATTATAAAAATAAAACTCTATCCAAAGTTTTCAAACTCTCCTCTCACCTATTGAATTTATTTAAGCAAATATTGAATTTTCTCTTACCTCTAATTTTGTTAACAAAGTTATTTCCCTTTAATTTAGAAATATTTCAAAAATTTTATTAAAAACTTATCTCTCATCTTTTTATGATCATATTTTTTTAAAAAATTGAATCAATACATAGTCTATATAATAAATAAAATCTTTTTATTTTTCATATATGTTGTGATTTGAATTTTTAAAAACGGACATAATTTACTTAATTTGTAAAAAAAAAGAAGTGAATTTTAATATTTTAATATTTTAATATTTTAATATTTGATTTAACACACATCCAAAAAATATTTAATATTTTGAATAAAAAGTAAAGAAACTTTGACAAAAAAAAATAAAGAACAAAACTATTCAATCAAAAACAATAGTTTTGTATCATAAAGATCAGCGAGTTACTGAAATTTGAAATCGGAATATATAAACAAGCGTTTGTATCATAAAGATCAACGGGTCACTATGTCTTTGATTCGTTTAATATCTTTTATAGATCAATTAGAGTTTTATATTTACGTTACAAGCAAACTTTCAAATCGTGAATTTTAAAATTTATAAATTTAATGTTTGTCCCGCGGTGTACCGCGGGTTAAGACCTAGTAACTTATTTATTGAAGTCATTAGATGTTACAAAAAGAAAAAACTAATTTATTGAAGAATATGGGACTGTACTTTACAATTATGAAAATGTAAAATAGTAGTATTTCCTTATGAACATATGAAAGAATGTGTATATATAAAAACATAATTACCTATAGACGAAGAATACGATCATACACAAAAGTGAACACAAATTTTGCTATTTTACTTAACAAAAATCGTTGTTGTAATGGACAATTTGAGTGATGTTATGCCTTGGATCAAGGTAGCTATCGTTCTCGTTATCGTCATCTTGTTGGTCTCTGGTGCGTGCTACATTGGATGGATTCGAAAATTTCTAAGACATGAGGGTGAATATTCAACGTGATTACTTTGGTGGATTAAAGTAATCAACATATATATTAAGTTAGATAATATCTATACGATATATATATATTTTTTTTACTTGTAGACAGAAACAATGATTTTAAAAATACATAAGGCGCTCTTTCCATTTTTTTTTAATCTTAATTGTTTTAGTGATTCTTATATGCTATGAACCCAAGAATTATTCATTTATCTTAACTCTTCGTGAAATATATTTTATATTTACGGTCATTTTGAACCAAAAAAAAAATATTTACGGTCATTATTTTTTTTGTTTAGAAAATTGCATTTACTTCTTACATCTAATAGTTTTCTACAAGTCGAGTCTCTTTGCCATAATTCTTTTTAATAATGTTCGAATTTTCTATTAACTTCTCAATTTGATGGTTGTGTTTTTTTACTAATATATCTATTTAATAGTCATGTCTTTTTAATTTTATTTTTTTTTCTTTTCATTTATTTCTTCAATTTCTTTTGTTATTTTTTCATGAATTTTAATTTTAAAATAATTCCAAATAATTCAACTTATAATAAATAATAGGGGCATTTGCAAAAATTCAACTTAACAATTCCCCTAAATAATATTATTATATACTTTCCATCTATTTTATAACATATATTGATTTTTTTTTAAGGTTTTCTATGAACTAAAACTTTTTAGTACATTCATAAAATTATCGAAAAATCACGTCACTTTATATAAATTTTTTATTTTACATATTTTAAAAAATTGTTTTCATATATTATTGACATGGAATATATAAGTATTCAATATTTAGAATATTAACATTTTTTTTTTATAACTGAATTTTTGTGTCCACTATATTAACATTCATTGATATAACAAAGATTAATAATACTATAAACATTTCCTTTCAAAACATCACGAAAAAAAAAATCTACAAGTCTTAGTAATAAATAATACATAATTCCAAAAAAAAAAAAAAAAAACTAGAAAATTAGTTTTTTTTAAACAACAAAAAACAGAAATGGCCCTAATTCATTCGAGGGCTTGCAATTGCATTAAATGTTTTATCTGGGTTTTTGTGGTTTCTTTGATTCTTCATTTTACTAATTTCACTTTGAGATCAATCACCATGAAACACTTAAGCTCCTGACTCAGCTCTTCCTCATCTACGACTTGAACAATCTCACTTCCCAATAATTTTCTCTTCAGATTTTAAACCGTAAGTTTCATATCTTTCAATTACAAGATTCTTCTTTTCTCTTTATCAAATCAGATTCTTCTTGTTTCTGTATATTGCTTAGCTCTTTGTTTCAACAATTTGGCTTTTTGATTCTGCGATCTGAAATTAAGAGTCTTTTTTTTTTGGGTAAATTTGACTTTTTTTTGTTTGTAAAGTTTGTAACTTTCTTCTGCTAAACCCAAATTGATTGCTAATTTTTGGAATTTTTCTGCATAAAAATGATAACTTTTTGAGAAATTGTGCAAGTGAGATTGACGATTTGTGTAAGTCTGTGAGTTGTGTGTGATTACTTTTTATGGGTTTGATTACAAGTAGTGATTTTTGGTGTAATGATGTCAAGGTTTTTGGTTTGATTAGACCGCCATTGTTAGATTTATAGTTCGTCCTTATCTAGCTATGGTAGTGAGATATTGGATGAAATGAAAAAGATTTGAACTTGGTCTTGATTTGAGTAAAAGTTAATAGCTTCTATTCACGAGTTAAAGTTCCAGTTTTTACTTGTTTATATGTTGATCCTTGGTGTTGATCAATGTTGTGTTATTAATTTTAATGAGGTTTGTTGTTTAGAGAAGCTGCTAAATTTGAGATATTGTTTCAGAAATTTGAAGATTTTTGGTGATTGAATATTTGATAAGAAGTTAGATTGATGATTTGTGTAAGTCTGTGAGTTGTGTGTGATTAGTTTAATGGGTTTGGTTGCAGACTGAAATGAAACATTACAAGTAGTGCTTTTTGGTGTAATGATGTCAGGTTTTGTTGCAAGGTTTTGGTTTGTGTACACCGCCATTGTTAGATTTATAGTTCGTCTTTATCTAGCTATGGTAGTGAGATATTGGATGAAATGAAAAAGATTTGAACTTGGTCTTGATTTGAGCAAGTTTATATCTTCTATTCACCAGTGTTTATTGGTATTGATCAATGTTGTGTTATTAGTTTTACTGATGTTGTTTGTTTAATGACTTTTTGTTGCATTTGGGAACAGGAAATGGATCATTCATCAAATAGATTTGGGAATAATGGAATGGAATCGATTTTACCGAATTACAAGCTTGGTAAGACTCTTGGGATTGGATCTTTTGGGAAGGTGAAAATAGCAGAGCATGTTGTTACTGGGCATAAGGTTGCTATCAAAATCCTTAATCGTCGTAAGATCAAGAACATGGAAATGGAAGAGAAAGGTATACATACACTTTTAGGTTCTTGGTTGAGTGGTTTCTTGAACAAAATTGAAAGTCTCTATGCTTAAATGTCATTCTCAGCCAAATCTTGTTACTATGTATATACATGCTTTGAAATGACTTTTTGGTATCTTGTGACTAGTTTGAGGAATTAAACAGTCTGTTATTGGTTTTGCCGGTAAATTAGATCTGTGATCCTTCTGTTCCTTTTTATCTTAATGTTTGTACATTTCTTCATTACAGTGAGAAGGGAGATAAAAATTCTCAGATTGTTTATGCATCCCCATATTATTCGGCAATATGAGGTGATAGAGACCCCGAGTGATATTTATGTTGTGATGGAGTATGTCAAGTCCGGAGAGCTCTTTGATTATATTGTTGAGAAAGGCAGATTACAAGAGGATGAGGCTCGTAACTTTTTCCAGCAGGTTTGTTTTCTCTTATCAAAACCAGTGTGTTTGTAGCTTATCACGTCTTCTCCGAGTTTGAGTGTTGTTAGCGTTTGATTCATATCCGAGCAGATAATTTCTGGTGTGGAGTATTGCCATCGTAATATGGTTGTCCATAGAGACCTGAAGCCTGAGAATTTACTATTGGATTCGAGGTGCAACATTAAGATTGCAGACTTTGGGCTGAGTAATGTCATGCGGGATGGTCATTTTCTAAAGACGAGCTGTGGAAGCCCTAACTACGCTGCTCCTGAGGTATTCAGTTTAGTAAAGTTACTGAATTCTTTTTTACGTATGTCGCATTTTTCCTTACATTGGATTCATTTCAATGAATCATCTATTACTACTTGTTGTAGGTTATATCAGGTAAATTATATGCTGGACCCGAAGTAGATGTATGGAGTTGCGGAGTGATATTGTATGCTCTATTGTGTGGTACTCTTCCGTTTGATGATGAAAACATTCCCAACCTTTTCAAGAAAATAAAGGTACCGTACATTTATACTTTGATTCAGCTCAAAGAGACGAAGACTCTTTCCGATTGGATTCATATTTATGTTAAGTAACTAATCAAAGTGTTATTTAGGGTGGGATTTACACTCTTCCAAGTCACTTATCATCTGAGGCTAGGGACCTGATCCCAAGAATGCTTATAGTTGACCCAGTGAAACGAATCACGATCCCTGAGATCCGTCAACACCGTTGGTTCCAGACTCATCTTCCTCGTTATCTTGCTGTTTCTCCACCAGATACAGTAGAGCAGGCTAAAAAGGTTGGTTTCAGCACCATTTGGAAAGTAAAAGAGTCACTTACGGGTGATAGTAACAACTTCTTGTATATTTTTGCAGATCAATGAGGAGATAATTCAAGAAGTGGTTAACATGGGATTTGACAGAAACCAGGTCATGGAATCTCTTCGCAACAGAGTACAAAACGATGTATGTAATTTTTGTTCGTAATGCTTCTAATTCCCTAAACTAGTTTCCAATAGTCATTGAAATGTCGCTTGCTACTTGTTTCAGGCTACTGTTACATACTACCTGTTATTGGACAACCGGTTCCGCGTGCCAAGTGGCTATCTAGAATCCGAGTTTCAGGAGACAACAGTATGTGCTTTTCTCTTTTCCCAGTTGATAGCCTTTTAATATCTAAATCTCAAAAGGGCCACAAAAAGATTATATCTTTTATGACATATAGTGAGCTGGTTAAATCCGAGGTCTTCCTTTGGTGTTTTACTAACGTTTTCACCTTTTCAATTTTACTCATATAGGACAGTGGTTCCAATCCTATGCGCACGCCTGAAGCGGCTGCTTCACCTGTAGGCCACTGGGTTCCTGCACAAGTGGATCACTACGGGTTGGGAGCAAGATCACAAGTCCCAGCTGACCGAAAATGGGCTCTTGGACTTCAGGTTTGTTCCTGATTGTTGAATCTTTAAAACCGTCTGAATGCAACACACAATCAGATATCTTGAAAACAGGGCCATTTTAAATTGTTATCTTGTTTTGAAAATCTGTTACCGTTATATTTCGAACAGTCCCATGCGCATCCTCGTGAAATCATGAATGAAGTTTTGAAAGCTCTTCAAGAACTCAATGTGTGTTGGAAGAAGATTGGTCATTACAACATGAAATGCCGATGGGTTCCTGGTTTGTCTGATGGTCAGAATACTATGGTCAACAATCAGCTGCACTTCAGAGATGAATCCAGCATCATTGAGGATGACTGTGCCATGACCTCTCCCACTGTCATCAAATTTGAACTTCAGGTAACTAACTACAATACATATTAGGATCAACAAGACTCCTAGGAGAAAAAAAAACAACTGCCCAGTTTAGTTTGGTAGGGATATGAACCGATCAACGATTTTATATTCCGAGAATCGAGCTGGAGCAAAGACTAAGATCTGTTGTTGTTATATCCCAATAGTATATAGGTTTCTTGGTTATATTCCCAGTCGTTCACCAAAACTAAACCGGCTAGGACAGAGACTAAACCCTTCTCCAAAACTTGAACCAACTGTTTTCGAGCAACAATGCTCACATATTATTACACTTTTCTGAGTTCACTTTGATTTTGAAACAGCTATACAAAGCACGCGAAGAGAAGTACTTGCTCGATATCCAGAGAGTTAACGGTCCTCAGTTTCTTTTCTTGGATCTATGCGCTGCCTTTCTTACAGAGCTCCGAGTGATCTGAAGCTTTTAACCATTTGTTCAGACATTTATTTGTCTTCAATGTTTCGCGGTTTGTAATAGTAGAGAGAACATAATGTGATGTGGGTGCAGTGTTTACTTTACCGGGTTACTTTTATATACCTGGATTCTAAGTTAAACTCTACTGTAATAGTAACTATCATTTCTTCTTTTTGATGGTTTTTTAAGGTTTGATCATGTGTACATAAACTTAGCTGTTTCCAACATACACTCAAGATTCTTGAATCTTGGCTACAAAACTCAATCTATCTCTTTTATCTATATGTCTTGATTGGTTCTTGTTTCGATTTTACGTTGTTCTACGTTGTGTTTACAGTTTGTTATTTTCTTGAACTTGTATCTATACTTTTGTTCCCCACCAGTAGCTGCAGCAGATTCTGAGAAAATGTTCTTAAAGAACAACGAGGAATGTAATGAAAAAGAGATTTATTCTTACAATTTTGTTTCTTCCTCTGATGTCAAATCGATACAGTGTTTATATCACACACATTATAAAGGTCATAGAAGTCTATCCCTTTCAAAATAATCGTCTAACCAACTTGACGTGTTAGCGTCAATACAAGATATGGAACACCATATTGCTTCAGAATAGTGGAAAGCTATTTTCTGTGGACACCGCTTCTTGCAATATGAGCAAATAAGTCGAGACATATGATGATTGTTGGACAGAACATCGATACGGTGGTCACCATTGAAGCCGTGCAATAATATACCGGGCTTCAAGGATAAGTCCTTCCCCAACATACATTTAATGTGCAGGGTGACACAACAGTACTCATCACACATATAAAACTTCACACCAATACGTTGTGGTACTTGTCTCATCCCCATAAGAAAGAGTGAGCATATGCTTATCATGCTTATACCTCACCTTACGTGGTAATGTAGCACAGTTGAAACACAAAGCATAGTAGTCACACTGAATGCAATTGAATGTTTCATTTGTGGAACCTTTTGCAAATTGAACAAGTTCTACGCTTCGCTCCCGGCTTGGATGTTAGGAATAGAGGATGCATATGACTTGGATGGACTAATGGCTCAGAAATTGTGGCGCACTTTACGTGTAGCATAAAACGACATCTTTCTTTACTGCATTCATAGAAGAAACCAGCTTTGCACAACCATGCACAAGCTGAACATGTATCCGTATTATAGTCCATAACACCGTCATATCCGCCCACTAGAGTGAGAAGATGTGGATGTATCGGGTGATGTATTTTGCGAGAAAGTTTTGCACATTCTTCGTGGAGAATGAAATCACATTGCATACATGAGTAGAAGTTACCAGTATAGATTGGCGTGATGCATGCTTGACACAACTTATTCTCGTTGTAATCTCTGCCCGTGTTATCATCAAGTCTCAAATGATGATGTTGATGAGTGAAATGTTGAATAATTCCATCGCTTATCCTCACAAACGGCTCAATTTCTTCTTCTTCAACTTCTTCTGGCTCTCCCTCAAGTTCTACACCATCCCACACATTGCTCTGTGTGGCACATATCGAATGAGCCGCATACGAACAACCATCCTTGGTGCAAGAATAGCTCCCATAATCATTGTTGATCTTTCTTCGACAAACACCGCAAAACCAATTTCCTTGGACAAAAGAAGGAGTAAAAGAGATACGATGTTGATGGCGAGATATTCTTATGACACGTGGTAAGCTGAAACACCTTTGATGGACCACAAAGTCACAAGGGGGACATATATACAAAGGACAACTTGTATGTGTCAAGGCACATATACTGCAAGTTAAGGAAGCTTGACTTGGAAACAAAGCAAGTGTATGTCCATGCCACTTTGGATGGTCTATAGACAACATTGGAGCTTTCTCCACGCATAAACACGTAATAGCATAATCGCAAGCCGAGCAACAATAAAATATAGCTTCAAGATTTTTCTCACAACAATATCATTCCCTGGTTCCATGGTTCCCACTAGAAAACACAAGCTGAAGTAAATGTTTTGGATGAAGAGGGTGTTTGATCTCAAGTGGAGCCTTGTTATATTCTTTATGGTTCTCACCATTGCAACCTTCGCAGAAAAAGTGTAGATTACCTCCTGGTAGCCTAAAATTTATGCCAGGATAAAGGGAAACACTTCCACTTGTTATTCGCAGGCTGCGAGACTTCTTCAATCATATGAATTTTTCCTTCTTTGAGAGTTACTTGTGCTTGAGGGCAAAGAGAAATAAGCTTCTTCACCTTTGAAATCTTGGAAATGACAAAGAGAGAATATTTGATGAATGAGTGATATAAGCTTCGGCTGGGGCTCGAGACTCAATGTATCAATAACAAGAACCATGAGTACTCTATGATATTGACCTTCTTTAGACATGATCTCTGGCTTCGGCTGGAGACTCAATGTTTCATCAAGGACGTCCATGCACTCACGATCCAAGTATAGATTCGGCTCCAAATCCGAATATATTGAGTTGACGAGAGATATATACTCTTTAGGAATGAGTGATATGAGCTTCTTTATTGGCTCCGGCTGAGAATTCAAATCCATAGAGTTGAAGAAAGAGGTTGTTTGAGTAAATCCATTGAGCTAACCAAAGAGATTAATTGAATCATACATGATATGACCTTCCAACTGGAATCCGAATCCGAATCCGAATCCGGATCCGTCTCCCAATCCTCACTGAGACTATAGAGTCGACAAATGAGTGATATGAGCTTTGATTCTGGCTCCGAGTCCGAATCCATAGAGTTGCCGAGAGAGATTATTTGAGTAATATGAGAGGTTTTGAGATGTAAGAGATTTTGAGTAAGCAACTTTAACTAGTTTTATAAAACATGTTTAAGAATAACTAATGAATGCAAGGCTAAGTGCATACATCGTGGAAACATGTCTGATGGGCCCGTGATTCGTGATCGGCCCATCCGTACGCGAAGGCCTAATCCGCGTTATGCCGATTAGTGTTTTGGTTATTTGTTTCCATAATTATCTTTTGGTGTTTTTTCTTTTTTAGATTTGGTTTTGGCTTTATCTCTTAGTTTTCCTATTTTCTTAGTTTTCCTATTTTATTAGGGTTTTGGATATTTTTAAGTGTTCTCTATATATATCAATAAAAACCATAAAGAGGTAGTCATAACTACCCAAAAGAAATAATGTGTCGTGTTCTTATAAGCTCTTGATTGGGACCTATCAATTGGTATCAGAGCCTCCATCTCGCTTTTGATCCAGACCACTTCGTGGTATCAAAAGCAACCTTCATCCACCATCTATCTCGGTTTTGATCCGGACCACGCTTGTGGTATCAAACCCTATTTTTATCGTATTTATCAGTTTTGATCCGGACCACGTTTTGTGGTATCAAAACCTATTTTTATCTTATTTTTTTTTATTTTGATTCGGACCACCTTTTGTGGTATCAAAATCTCTATTTTTCTTATATTAAAAAAAAAAAAAAAAAAAGAAGATGGATATTTCGACGATGGTGGCCATGGAAGATGTTGTTACCCTTCAACATGAAGATCCTACGTGGGAGGAGGATGAGTGTAACGCCCCCAGACCGTTCTAGTGACCGGACAAGCCACAGACGATCAGAAACGTTACTTGAGACAACCATAAACAAGTAGTCTAAGTCCGTCTCTATATGCATCCAATTTTTAGGGTCCAATGTCGTTTAACTTAGCCAAATTCCGTATAACCGAGGTTAATGAATCAGGATGAATGCTTCTTATATCATCCCTAGCCATTTCCGACATGCATGCACCACCCATACGATCAATTCGCAAGAAAAGATAGATGCAAACACCCAAAAACAATCAACAATTACATAAGCCCAATCATGTGCTACTTCACATGCATCGCAACTCACAGTGATAGAAGTTGGTCCGATGTTGCTTGCAAGTTCCTCCGAAAACACACCCCTCGCTAGCCTCCCGACGACCGCCGTCGATACTCCGACGATGGCTCCACCGATTCTTTACTTAACTCCGAGTTTTCTCTCTTTCTCTCCAACGAAACTCTCTCACTTTCTCTCTAGAATTCTCAGAGACGAAAATGAACAAATGGAGGCGAAGGCTTTGGTTTTATAGAGCCAAAGTCTCAGTTCCGACGAGCCAAGTGTCCAACCGCAAGCCAAGTGTCGTGATGCGTTGTTGGCTAACATGAGAGTGGAGAGACACGTGTATTAACAAGTGTCAAGCAGCTCTCCATGTCGTCCACTACGACATTCATGCAGCTCTCCACGTCATTTGGTCTCATGCACAAGTGGAGAGACTTCGTCGGGTGGCGACACGTGTCCCACTATCGCTTTTCCGACGAAACGTGTGCTCCGTCGTGGCGAGACCGAGCCATGCGACACTTGGGCTCCAAGTTTCTCGTCCTATATAATCTTTCCATCGTCCATTCGAGCTCTTCTTTCCTCTTCCGGAGAATTCCCAAGTTTCCGTCGAGGATTAGTCTCGACCCATTGGTCACCCGACTGTCCACCCGTCGGTTACCCGTCCATGGTACCATCAATACGCCCATTCCTTACTTTTGATTCCCCTTGGCCTTAGATGTTCTTTCCTACTCCCATTCGTCTTTCCAAGTCGTTCCCTTGTTGTATGGTTCGACCTTCTCGTCCGTCCGTCCCGTCGGTCCGTACGGCTAGCGACCATGGTACCGGCGGTACGTGTAACGGCCCAGCGGTACTCGCAGATAGTCCGACTTGTTCGTCCGTTCGTATGGTTAGCGATCATGACTCAACGGTACATCAATCCGACAGACCACATAGACAATCCGATAGTCGATTTCCGACCCACGATAGCCTTCATATGGTTTCTGTAGCTTCCTTGGGCTTTTATGTATTCACCCAACTAATCCAACACTTTGATTTTATCTTTCCGATTTCTTTTTGTCCCAAGTACTCCGACCATGTTACTACCCTGTATGGGTCACTACATTCTATCCCCCTTAAAAAGAATTCGCCCTTGAATTCAATGACTTCTTGCCCACTCCTTGTTCTTGGCCATGACTTCCAACGTGAGATTTTCGTTGAGTCCTCCACGCTTCACTGCGCTACACCTTGCCATCACTACCAATTCCGTAACCGTGTCCTTTGGTTAGAGATAGATCTTATTCCACCTTAACTCCTTTTTGGAAAACTTAGCTTCTCCATCCGTTGATCATGATTTCTATGATTCTATCAAACTCTTCCTCGTTTATATCTTCTTCCTTAGGTATAACAAAACTTTCATGATCTCTTGAGTAATCACTTTTAGAGTTTAAGGATTTCCTTCTCCTTAACTCTTCACCACTTCACTTTGCGACTAGGGTTTCCTTCCCTTTAATCGCCACTACTCAACTTTACATATCTTCTCTTCACAAGACTTGATGCGAGGTGTTTTCGGGAACTGCTAAGCTTCATCATCCTGCATCACAACGTTAATGACAACAACAACACCACCACGGTTATCACAACCTCAGCACCGATATCAATATTAACGACAATGGTTCGTCTACCAGCGATGAACACATGATATACTACCAATGTCTTTCCACAACTCAACAATACTCGGCAATCACTGCCACAACAAACAACAATCGGCAATCACTGCCACAACAAACAACAATCGGCAATCACTGCCACAACAAACAACAATCGGCAATCACTGCCCATACATCAACAACAATGGCTTGGGGCACAAGCAGTAAACGCATTGTGTTTTGCCAATGTTCTCCACAACCCAACATAATCTAAGGCTAAATGCGATTAACATAAACACTTAGCCATTTTATCACCCAAAAAGATATACAAGGTTCGAATTACAAGCAACCCTATAACAGGCAAGCTATAATCCAACCATACTTTACACACTTATCCGATCACACACAAGCCCGGCATTACCGTGGCAACCACAAAACCAAACATTCCAACATACCATCCATACACCAAAAGATAAGGGAAGCGCCCTTCTTACCCATGCCTAATTCTGGAGGTTCCCTAAGGGTTCCTACAAATGGCACAACCACACACACACTCGCGGTTCCAGTGGGGCAGGTAAGCGAATGGGCAGGTCACTGTCGGCACTGTCCCAGATGGTCCGGGTTCCTCTCCGTTCCGAGCTCCCGTAATCCGATACGGACATATGGCCTCTACGTGTCCATACTTGTGACAACAGGTGCACTGAAGCATGGCCGGCGAAGATGGTTCGGAGTCGGACTCCTGAAGATATGGACAATCATAACTGGAATGAGTCGTCCCACCACACGCTGTGCAGGCCGGAGGCCTCGATGGATCACCGCCTAGTCCAGCCACTGACTTCCGAGCCGTAGCTCGGGTCCTAAGCCGACTGCCGCTGGCTATATTGATGCCCAAGTCCTGGGTCGAATGTACTACGATCCGAGGTTTGCGAAATTTCAGCACTGGCGGTCTTGGTAACTCCTCCAACGTTACACAGTTCACCGTAGCTTCACCCTTAGCCACATTGTTCGCTACCAGGTTCATGAATGGGTCTTGGTTTGGCTCCTCGCCCCGACATACGCTTCCCCACGCCAATTGGTTCCCAATCTCTTCTTCCAGTTTTAACGGGTATTCGGTCATCGGGTCATCCTCAATTTCTATCGGGTCGCTGGCACTTCCTCCGATCGGTACACGGTTTAAATCAAGTCCAACATTCTTGGCGTGTGATGGCGAACTGTCCGACGATATCATGACCACCGAGACTTCTTCTTCCACCGGTGAGAGTGAAGTAACAGGTTCACCAAAAGAATCACCACTACTAACGAAGTCTTGATCGCTGTAGTCTACTTCCTTCCCTTCTTCACTCCTTCCCTCGTTCGGTCCATCATTCGGATCCACTTCTTGCTCCGGTATACTTCCCAAGAAACTTGCATCTTCGTTTGGCTTAAACTCTTCTAGCCCAATTCCTTGACCTTGTGTTATTTCATCCGACGATGTTCCAAAAGTTTCCATCATTAGATTCATCAGACTGTCCTCCGCTTGGGCAAGTCCCTCGCTGGTCTCGATAGTGGGTACTGCCGCAAGCTCACCCTCCTCGGTGACCATAACCTGAACATGGCTAGCTACCTCCGGCTCCTCTGTGTCGGAGTTTCCACATTCAGACGGACTGGACACTTCCATGTCATCGGAATCACATGTTGGGTCAGTTTCCACCGATGACGACCCATCTAACACGCATTTGGCCGAGCCCACCGATTCTACTTCTCGATCCGAACCAACAGATGGAAGTGATTGCGGTTCATGTGTATTCGGACGAGACGACTGTCCGATCTCCAGATTCCTTCCTTTAGCAAAGGCATTCCGAAATGGTCGACAGTGTGACGTACGACGACGATTAGGCAATGGTCCACCCGACTGACTGCTCTCGTCCGGACCGCTTGTCATCTGCACCAATTGGAAAGGTAAGTCTAACCTATTAGCTAAAAGACGAACGACCGGACCTAATGTTGTTTTGCGACTCATTTTGACTCGATAAAACGCTTGAAAACATCGAGTGACTTATGAACATGTTCAACCATGCTCTGATACCACAATTTGTAACGCCCCCAGACCGTTCTAGTGACCGGACAAGCCACGGACGATCAGAAACGTTACTTGAGACAACCATAAACAAGTAGTCTAAGTCCGTTTCTATATGCATCCAATTTTTAGGGTCCAATGTCGTTTAACTTAGCCAAATTCCGTATAACCGAGGTTAATGAATCAGGATGAATGCTTCTTATATCATCCCTAGCCATTTCCGACATTTATGCACCACCCATACGATCAATTCGCAAGAAAAGATAGATGCAAACACCCAAAAACAACCAACAATTACATAAGCCCAATCATGTGCTACTTCACATGCATCGCAACTCACAGTGATAGAAGTTGGTCCGATGTTGCTTGCAAGTTCCTCCGAAAACACACCCCTCGCTAGCCTCCCGACGACCGCCGTCGATACTCCGACGATGGCTCCACCGATTCTTTACTTAACTCCGAGTTTTCTCTCTTTCTCTCCAACGAAACTCTCTCACTTTCTCTCTAGAATTCTCAGAGACGAAAATGAACAAATGGAGGCGAAGGCTTTGGTTTTATAGAGCCAAAGTCTCAGTTCCGACGAGCCAAGTGTCCAACCGCAAGCCAAGTGTCGTGATGCGTTGTTGGCTAACATGAGAGTGGAGAGACACGTGTATTAACAAGTGTCAAGCAGCTCTCCATGTCGTCCACTACGACATTCATGCAGCTCTCCACGTCATTTGGTCTCATGCACAAGTGGAGAGACTTCGTCGGGTGGCGACACGTGTCCCACTATCGCTTTTCCGACGACACGTGTGCTCCGTCGTGGCGAGACCGAGCCATGCGACACTTGGGCTCCAAGTTTCTCGTCCTATATAATCTTTCCATCGTCCATTCGAGCTCTTCTTTACTCTTCCGGAGAATTCCCAAGTTTCCGTCGAGGATTAGTCTCGACCCATTGGTCACCCGACTGTCCACCCGTCGGTTACCCGTCCATGGTACCATCAATACGCCCATTCCTTACTTTTGATTCCCCTTGGCCTTAGATGTTCTTTCCTACTCCCATTCGTCTTTCCAAGTCGTTCCCTTGTTGTATGGTTCGACCTTCTCGTCCGTCCGTCCCGTCGGTCCGTACGGCTAGCGACCATGGTACCGGCGGTACGTGTAACGGCCCAGCGGTACTCGCAGATAGTCCGACTTGTTCGTCCGTTCGTATGGTTAGCGATCATGACTCAACGGTACATCAATCCGACAGACCACATAGACAATCCGATAGTCGATTTCCGACCCACGATAGCCTTCATATGGTTTCTGTAGCTTCCTTGGGCTTTTATGTATTCACCCAACTAATCCAACACTTTGATTTTATCTTTCCGATTTCTTTTTGTCCCAAGTACTCCGACCATGTTACTACCCTGTATGGGTCACTACAATGAGCATGTCTTGGAGAGATTTCCGGAGTTTGAGCTCAACCTTGAGGACAAGGTTGTTCTTCGGGGGAGGGGTATTGATGGGCCCGTGATTCGTGATCGGCCCATCCGTACGCGAAGGCCTAATCCGCGTTATGCCGATTAGTGTTTTGGTTATTTGTTTCCATAATTATCTTTTGGTGTTTTTCCTCTTTTAGATTTGGTTTTGGCTTTATCTCTTAGTTTTCCTATTTTCTTAGTTTTCCTATTTTATTAGGGCTTTGGATATTTTTAAGTGTTCTCTATATATATCAATAAAAACCATAAAGAGGTAGTCATAACTACCCAAAAAAAATAATGTGTCGTGTTCTTATAAGCTCTTGATTGGGACCTATCAATGTCATAACATAAAGCATATGACATCATTTTTCTTACACATTTGTCTACTTTTGAGTTTTGAGTTCTATATTACTCCGTAGCTTGTGGATCTTGTCGTGGTGTATGGAAAGTCAAGATCATTTCAAGTTTACTGGTTGTTTCTACGCAAAGTTAACGATGGATTTTAGAGCATATAAACTCTCAATTTTGGCATTTTTAAATACTCAAAAAATAACATTTAGTTCTTGTTATGATAAGATAAGCATTGTTAAAGTATTTGTTGATGGTGTAATTTGTATGCATTGAAACTTACATGCTCCTAGTAGAATATAAATGATGAATCACAGTTTTAAGAGGTTAGTACTAGACTTGTTTGATGCTATTGCCATTTTTTTTTTGTAAAGTCAAACTTGTTTATAGTGAAACAAGTGAGGTTAAGTATGCATTTTTCTAATCACAAGCTCATTGGAAATTTCTATAACTTTTTGCTTATAATTTGATGTTCTCTTTGTTGGTGTTATAACCTTTTCTTTGTGTTCTTCAATTAAAGTATAGTTTCTTGGATTTGTAATATGTAGTGTGTTATTTTGATTTCATTTTTGGTCTTGTGGAAAATCTTTTATTCTTGATATATCCTCCTTTAAAGTTGCCTAATGTGGATGGAGCTAGGTTCCCGATTGAAGAGTTTTAGTGACAAGTGTCCAAACCTTCGATGGTTCGCATGCTTATTCTTCTTTTCGAGGGGTTGTTATTAGTTGTGGGCATAAAAACCAAACCGAATAGACCGAACCAAAACCGAACCGAAAATTTGGTTTTGGATCGGTTTCGGTTATGGGTAAAAAACGGAATGGATAGTGTTTTAACTATCCATGGATATCGGTTATAAACTGAAGTGAACCGAACCGATAATCGAATGGATATCCGAAAAACAAAAAAAATATCTGAAAATACCCGAAAAACCGAAAATTTTTCAAATTATCTGAATTTTTTGCTTCGAACTGAAACCAAAAAAGACTCAAAAATATTTCAGTTCTAAATCGGTTTCTCGTTCAAGATCTGAAACCAAACCAAAAACCGAAAATAACCGAACCGAAACCAAACCAAACCAAAATTTTTAAAAAACCGAATGGATACTAAACTTAGAAACCGAAATAACCGAAAACCGAATGGACCGAACCGAATATCTGAATGCCCAGGAGTAGTTGTTATGATGTCCCGAACCTGAACTAAAATTTTCGAACCTGAGCCTCAATTCGTACCACATTAAAAGTTATTAACTATAATATAGAGTGCCAAATCAATTTAAATAACTTACTTTACTACTCCTTCTGTTATTTTTTATATGATTTTCTAGTTTTTCAGATATAATAAACAAGATGGATTTTCTCACTTTTCTATATAAAATTTTTAATGATAAATTATAGAATTCAAGAAAAATAACTAAACATTATTGGTTTAGAGTTGTTGGAAATTATAAATCACAAAAAATAATGTATTTTAATATGTTTGTTTATTATATCTGAAAAACTAGAAAATCCTATAAAAAAGATTAGAGGGAGTAGTTATTTAGGTAATCTATGTTTTTTTGACATCTATTTAGGTAACCTATTAAATATATCAGAAAATGATATTTAATATTTAAACATGCATCTGGACTTATATTTTCAATTGTTTCAGAACTTTTTTATGCACAACATATTAATTTAATGGGTAAAATATTTAACTTCTAAATAAGGCATGTGAATTAATAGTTATTAACTATATAGAGTGACAAGTCAATTTAATTGTCTTGCACTCTTGCTTTACTAGTTAATTAGGTAACCTATTAAAAGATATAAATTATATACAAAGAACAACAAATGCCACATAAACTTGATATGCATTTAAGTTGAGTTAATAATGAGATAAGACAAATTTCCCTAAATCTCACGGTGGAACCATTCAAAACTCCATAATCTATATATAATAACTCCTCTTACCATCAATAAGAGAAAACCACAACTTTTTTTTTTTTGAACACCAGAGAAAACCACAACTAAAATCTTAATTATTCTCAAAACTAAAAGAAAATTTGAATCGAAGAGAAACTTGTAAGGTTTCCAAGACATGAAGTTTACAACATTGATACTGCTCGTGTTGGTTATAGTAATCCAATTGTCTCCAATTTTGATCACAGCCACAATGGTTAGAGGTTCGATCGGAGAAGTGAAAGTGGCATGCAATCCAATGACTGTTATTGAGACATGTGTGGTGTCGTTACTCGAACCTAAAATTGCACCAACTCCACATTGTTGTCAAGTAATGACAGAACACCAACCGTGTATGTGTGGTTACATAAAAGGCGAGTGGTCAAAATATATTTTTAATTCTTTTAATTGTCACAAAACTTTCAATCTTTGTAAAATTCCATTTCCTAGTTGTTAAACCTCATGATATTTATAAAATAATTAATGATTGAATTTATTAAGTTATGGTTTATGATTATAATTCTCAAGAAATATTTTATTTGTATTTTTGGTATAATGTTAAGTTTAGTGATTAGAGGGAAAAAAAGAATAGTTATTTACAAAGTCGAATAGATTGTGACATGTAATTAGGCAAATCTAGGAAGTTATATAGAAATGAAAAACAGAGCAGCAATCAAAACCATCTGTGTAGCAACCTTGGTATCGGAGCGAGACAATCTCATTGAGAATAGCCTTCTCAATGATCTATTCTCAATGATCCTTGAGAGCTGCGATGTGGAGAGTCGAACTTGTTGATGACATCGTCCATTTCTCTTACCACATCTGGTAAATCGTTAATTAAAATATCATTCAAATCTACTCTCTCCTTTTCAAAATATAAGATGTTTTAGGTGTTAACACTGAAGATTAAGAAATTTTCTGCTTTTAGATAAAATTTTATTTTTTAATAAAAATATTTAATTTTAAACCAATGAAAGAGAAACAATCATTTTATTTTTTTTAAACTTTTTAGATAAATTATTTTTTATTATCTCCTTTATATTGGGATACCAAAACATCTTATATTTTGAAACAAAAAAACACTCCAAAACATCTTATATTTTGAAATGTAGAGAGTATATGTTATCTAGACTCGTGAAGATATTATATATATATATATATATATATATATAATTACAAAAGAAAAACCTGTATTTTGAGATTATTTTTTGTGATTATTTGTTTGGTATCTCAAAAAATCATTCGTCGTATTCTGTGATCTTAACTCCATATAACTTACTCTGAGATATGTGCATGAAAAGAGAGTATATGTTGCTTACGATTCTGAATTTTGGACCCAAACATCTACGAGCAAGTCTTATGATGTGTCAACGAGTTAAAAGGGTTATGGTATAACGGAGTTGAGGCATATGATGTGTCAATAGATCAAAATTTCAACATGAAAGTTGTTCAGTTGTGGACAATAACTGATTTACTGGCTTATGGTATGTTGTCGGGATGGATAACACATGGAAGATTATCATGTCCAATTTGTATGGATGATACAATACTTTTCAATTGCCGACTGGTAAGAAAATTTGTTGTTTTGACTGTCACATGAGATTTCTTCCTATAAGTCATCTGTTACAAAAGAATAAATAGACTCTTCGAAAGGAAAGCACGCTTTGAACGATTACCCACCTCAATATTTGATTGGTGAATAAGTTTTATTTGAGCGTATAATGCACGTCAAACTACCTACAACATCTGACTGTGATGGAAATTATTATGAAAGCTAAAGTCGACCAGTATGAAAACTAGCATAATTGGCATAAACAAAAAACATATTTTGGGAGCTACTGTACTGGACTGATCCGACACCACGCTTTACCAGATTGTGTGGTAAAGAATATAACAATATAAAATCATAAAAGAACAACAAAAACAAACTAGACATAAAGTGTAAAAGAATAAATCATAAAAGCGAAAAAAAAAACTTGTTTGCAAAGAATTCTTACCTGTATGTGTAGGTAGACGAGACTCTAACACATGCTAACCAAGTAGACGAGGCATGTTGGAGTAATCTGGTCGCACCCTAGTAGCTCCAATCGCTGAAGCCTATGGAAATATTTCGCTATGGTCGTTACGTGAGAGTCGTTGAACAACTGGTGGCCCTCATTCGTGAGGTATATCGTAACTGAGACGAGATTCTCATATCTATTGAGCTGCCAGTGGAAAGAAGGTCACTTGACTCCATCATAGTTAATGTCGCCTAGAGTCGACGAATCACGGTCTTCCAACTCCGAAAAACCACAACGTACTGGGTCTTCTTTGGAGCGGCTCTACTAAGGATGTCCATAAGTATATCATCAGGGAGATTACTGATGGAAACCTGCACAACAGGCTACAAAATCAGCTAGAAAATGTAAAATTTTAGAATTCAATATGAGCATAAACCGGACCGACCCGGTTTGGGTTATAATAGAAAACTGGTAATGGAAAAACCCGTAATATACATTTAAAAGCCGGCTAAAACCAGTGAACCAACAAAAACCTGTTTTTTCAATTTTAGTCTTTAGCCATTACTTTTTTGTGTTTTTTTACAGTAAAACAAGTTTTCTTTTTGTCGGTTTGCATTGATTTATTTGATCTAATTGTTAGTGATATATAGATATAAGAAAAAAAAGTAACCAAAACTATAGATACACGAAAAAAAAAATTTTGGGAGAAGACAATCATACGTTGGAAAAGGATTTGTTCTTTTCTTTATGTATAGGTTTCCAACATACTATACACAAAAAATCACTTATAGTCCACAACAAAAAAAGCTTTCATGTTGAAATTTTGATCTAATACGACTGTTTAGCCTCTGTAATACGTGTAATCGTTGATCAGTCGCAAATTCATTACAAAGTAATCGCAAATATATGTAACCAAATAAAGAATCATAAAATGTATTCTAAAAATGCAGGTTTTCTTGTAGCAATCTTTCAGTCTTGAGGAATAGTCCCTTGAAACAGCCTCATGTACATGGAGGTTCCCGATTGGCATAGTGATGAAGTGTCCAAATATCGAATGTTCATCATCCTTTTTTTCCTTTGGAAAAGTTGTTATCATGTAACATTTTTGTTAGAGCCTTTGGAGAAGTTGTTATCGTGTAACATTTTTGTTAGTGCATTAACAATTATTAACTATAAATAGTGCCAAATCAATTTAAGTATATATTTTGCTTTTCTAAAAATATAGGTAACACATATTAAAAAATTAGAAATTATAGAAACAAAAAATGCTACATAAACAAGATACGCATTTAAGTTTAGTTAATAACGAGAAAATACATATTTATTATTTAAATCTCTAATGGTGCAAGTGTGCAACCATTAATAACTCCATATTTTCATATACTTGTATATATCGAAATATAATAACTCTTACCATCAATGGAAAACCCAAAATCAAAATAAAAGTTTTCTTGAAACCAAAAAATAATTGGAATCAAAGAGGAAATTGCTATAGGATTTCAAGACATGAAATTTACAACATTAATACTGCTCGTGTTGGTGATAGTAACCCAATTGTCTCCAAATTTTATCAAGGCCACAATGGTTAAAGGTTCGGTTGGAGAAGAGAACGTGATATGCAAAGCAATTTCTGTTATGTACCTATGTTCTCTACCGTTTATTTACGAACTAGTTCAACCAAATAAACATTGTTGTCAAGAACTGATAAAACAACAACCATGTTTGTGTGGTTTCAAAAAAAGTTGGCCGTCTCGTATATTTTTTGACTCTCCAAAGGTTAAGAAAATTTACAGAGGTTGTAATATTCCTGATCCTACTTGCTGAACCTCATGGTATTTATAGAATAATAATTACTGATGATTAATGATTGGGCTTCTTATGTTATGGTTTAAGATGATGCGTTGTAATTTTTTTATTTTGTTAAAAAACAAGTCAACGACAAAAAGACATTTGTTGGTTCTCCCATTCACCAAGTGACTCTCAACCTAAAAACCCAGAAAATTAGGAAACTCAAATCACCACCATTACACCAAAAGTATAATTGATACCATGAATCCAGCTTAATACCTTTACAATAAGCCATAATTGGTATCTATGCGAGGTAGTACATGCCCTGGTCAATAACAAACCTAGAGGTTCCCTCGGAGGTATGCATTGTTTTTACTTATCAAATAAAATGTGGGATGCTTGCTAAACTAACCACCAAATGTGAATCAATTGCAAAACTAACCACCACTTTTTCTCTCTCCAACATTAGCCACTTTCTTCCAATCTAATCCTTATGAAAACATTTTATTTACAAAACTGCCATTATTTCTTATTTATTTTAATTTAACTCGAAATTGCATATTACACCCATATCCTCATCTTCTTCTTTTATTTACGGTTGTGTCATCGCCATCAATTTTTCAACCACCATGAACAACCAAATTTGAAGCTCTTAATGCTTGAACAACCCAAATTTGTGCACTTAAATAACACCCAATGGTATTAGAACTTCATTTTCTTCCATCTTCTCTCCATTTTAATCCAAGAAAATTTGCAAGTGATTCATCTTGTTATATGTCGTGATAGTGATTAAATTGGTGTTGGGTTTATTCGGTGGTGACTCAAGACGACGCCCTCGGTGCTTGACATTGCCAAACAACCACCGAGAAGGTGATTTTCCGGTAGATTTTGTGATTTTCTATTTGGTTCTGCGAAAGTAGACTTCATTTGTTAGTTTACTCTCATATTATTCAAGTAAAGTCTACTATGTGGTCAGTTTTGCAATTCAAAATTGTATCGAGTTTCGAGCCGTAGACTTCATCAGCAGTCTCCTAAATTTCATTTGAAAACAAAAAAATATGTTTCAGACTTCATTATAATCTTTCCGTCATAGACTTCGTTTGAAGTCTACAAAGGTGTATTTTTGCAATTGACCAAGATCTTGACTTAACAGTTTTGACTGCGTAAAGAAGTCTACCTCTCATATTACAGGAGTAGACTTCAATATTGGTTAGTTTCGGGGTTGACCAACATATCAAAACATTGACCGTAATATTATTGAATTAAAAAAAATAGTTGACTGCAAAAGCAGTCAACCAAACAAATTTGGTCAACTCTAAAAATAACCACCCGTAGACTGCAAACGAAGTCAACGTTGCTGGAGACTTCGTTTGAAGTCTATTTTTGGAAAGTCAAACTTGGTCAATTGCAGAACTAACCACCTCGAAGTCTACTTTTTCTAGTTGACGAATAGATGAAGTCTACTTCGCTACGAGAAGTCTACCAAAAAGTCAATGGTTTAGTCAATTGCAAAAATAGCCACATTAGACTGTAAACGAAGTTTACTTGTCGAACTTCTCCAGTAAGTCAACTCGTGTTTACGAATTTAATTGCAAAACTGACCAAAAAATTAACAAAGGAAGACCGCAAAAGAAGTGAACTATTTGAGTAGACTTCCTTTGCAGTATGCTTAGTTAAATTGTAATTGCAAATATAGACCACATAATAGACTTCTATTTGTTGTTACCGAGTAGATGTTCGTTGAAGTAAAAATCGTTGACATCAAGATGAAGTCCGCATATTTTGAAATCCATTTTATTTGAAATTGGTGAATAATTTTTAAGATTTTTTTGATGTATTCTTTGATATATGTTACTTACTTGCTTCTGTATATTTTTGACATGATTATATATTATACATATGGAGAAATCAAGTTTTTAGTTTTCTTAGGCAGTTAGGTCATTAATTTAGACTTATTGAAGAAGTCAACGTGTTTGAGTTCTGTGTGAAGTCTGTATAATTGAAAAAATCTTTATTTGAGAATATATAAAGATTTTTTTTGATTTTTTAGTTCGTTTGTTATATATCGGTTATGTACTTGCCTCTGTATATTTTTTTTATGATAATATATTATACTTTTGGATCAATCAAGTTTTTGGTTTTTTAGACAATTAGGTCATTGATTTAAGACTTCTACGAGTAGTCAACCATATAATGAGTATTTAATTTGCTCCTTACCAAATGTGAGATATTTGTGGAAAGTGGTGATAATTTCAAGCTTAAACCACAAAAACTCATCTTGAAACATATCCGAGAGCTTAAAACCACTAACTTGGCTTTTCAATTGCTTTATCACTTTCTCGTCCATTCACAAGCTTCTCTTATTCCCTTGTATCAAGTGTTTGTCTAGTTAATTTACTGAAACGCCACATTCTCATTATTAAGTTTGCAATTACTTAAGTAGCACAATAACAATGTTTGGTGTGTTACAAGCGATTCATTAGCTAGTCTTGCAAGTCTTCCAAAATTTTATGCAACAAAGTCATGATAATTATAAAGACTAGCAGTTCGTCTTCTATTATCTTTATGATTTCTTAAATTTGCAAAAGTTCTAATCGTTTAGAATTAACTAGTATTTTGATCATTATCTAGCACCAAAAAACTTCATCTATGTCTTGATCATTGGATATTCTGCATATTTTTAACGGAAATGTTAGGGTAAGACGTCCTCAAACAACTCCAGATCCAGTCTTCAAACGCCTCTCAATTTGCTTGTTGTACCAACACTTCCTCCTCCATGTACCAAATCGATCTTTCTCTTCACCTACAAGTTCACACCAATCTTTAGAAATAGTGAGAACATTAAGAACATTAAGACCAACACCTTTTCAGCTACATTTAACAGAAACATTAACAAATTGCATTCAATAACTCCCAAAATCTAAACATTTTCACACTAGCCTAATTCGAATCCAAAGCAAAATCCATTTCCAAACACAGAAACGATTGTTGAAAATACATAATCCGGAGAGGAAACATGGAATGCTCGATTTCAATTTAAACCCTAGTTGAAAAATTGAGACGAACCTGAGACTTGTCCTTGGAGGCATTGAGACGCTCGCTGAACTCGTAGAGCTTCTCTATTTACTGAAATACTTGACTTCAACGCCTTTCTCCTTCATGGCCGTCTCTATCTTCCCTTCCGTTTTAACCTCGTCGTGAGACACTTCCCTGTGAGCATAAACGGCGTCTACTCCAATCTCCTTAGCCAATTCCAAGAAAACAGCTTCGGGTTTCCTGACACAGACAACGAGATTGGACCCTGGAGACTCTTCCGCAGCTCCGAAACGGACTCAATGAGAAACTTCGGTGGAGCCACAATACCGATTGGAGCCACCGTGACCCGCTATCGCACCACCACCAACCGCCTCCTCACCACCTAAACGCCATCGGAAGAATCCCTAACCACGAGATGAAGCAAATTAATGAAGCAAAGTATGATGTGAAGAAAAAAAACAAAGCAAGAAAGAAAAAGAAAGGGACAGAGGAGTCATCGGAAAGCCGTATCTGACGGCGACATTACCAGCCTCGGAGTTACAGGCAGAAGCTATTCACTAATGCTCCAGATCGGAATAAAGAGAGATGCGGCGATGTAGATGACGATTCGATCTGGCGGCGAGGTTTGGTGGCGAGATATGGCGGTCAGATCTGATGGTTTCATCTCACATGTGAAAAAACAAAGTTTCGAGAGAAGGAAGAAGGAGAAGAAGATTGAAGAGGAGAAAGATCTCGAGAGAGAAAAGAGTTGGAGGCGGAGACGTTG
Organism: Erysimum cheiranthoides; assembly: GCA_011420285.2. Taxonomy (NCBI): domain Eukaryota; kingdom Viridiplantae; phylum Streptophyta; class Magnoliopsida; order Brassicales; family Brassicaceae; genus Erysimum; species Erysimum cheiranthoides. Next base: position 3,492,462 of record CM022183.2, on the reverse strand, counting down.
TTTAGATCTAGGGTTTTTATTTTATTTTATAGGTGTCTCCCTTAACCGAGAAAACTGATCGGTTTTATTTCTCTGAACCGAACCGAGTGCCGAAATCTCAATCAACTCGTCAGCAATCGAACGAAGTCAACCACCAATTGTCTACGAAGAAGTCTACTTAAACAAATCCTAGAATTTTAACCTAATCAACATGTACTTGTTTAAATTGACTCGTTTATATGTAAATTTATTTTATTTCAATGTAGGAAGTCTATGTGGTTATTATTTGATCAATAGTTTTATCAAATTATTTTTTATAATTTTTCTAATTTAAATTTAACTTTAATTAAGGAGTAGACTTAAATATGTAATCAGCCAGGAAGACATATATTGCTGACTTTTCGCGGGGTACATGTGTCATTTGGGCTTCTGTTTTTTGTTTGGTATTAGGGGAGTCAACTGTAATTTCGCCACCCTTAGTGGATATGTTTCAAAAATTGAGATTTTGGGGTCTATATTTGCATTTGAGACAATATTTTGGTCTATTTTTAGCAATTTCCCCATAAAATGTTGTGTCAATGGAGTTAAATTAATATCATCGTATGAGTCAGCTTGAGGAAGCAAGATTCAAAGCACTTGACATGTTCTCAAAGCCCGAGGGAACATGCACCTCGACAAAGGATTTAATTTCAAGGTGCTTTTCGTGCTTAACTTCTTTTTTTTTTTTTTTTGTGCATAGCTTTTCGTGCTTAACTAAATTAATAAAACGACACTAGGGTTCATCAATCTTCTCTATAGAAGTAGACTCAAAGATTCGTTTGCCCATTTCACAAAGATCTAAAAGCAAATTCTGAGAATAAAAATGAAGAAGTGTCAAACAAGTAAAAAAATTAGGTATTTCTAGGTATTGGACGGTTTATGTGAAAATAGGATTATTTCCAAATAAAATAAAAATTCAAGATTTTTTTCATGTTTTTGTCAATCAACACTAGCTATATGAAGTGTCAATCATTTGGCTAACAAAGGTGGTTTGGCTTTTATCCGTCGAGATGGATCGATCGATGAATAGTGAGAGATGTCGATATGTTACTTTGCCTACAAGGTTTTGGCCTTTTGTCTTGATGGGGCTATCGATCAACACTTAGGGCGCTGTCGATCAATTTCTACGTCTACGATCTTTTCTTTTTTCCAAGGATAAAAGTGTCAGTTGGTGTTGATCAATGCTTTCACGTTTTTGTATTTTTCTCAAATTTTTCAAGCTGTTTTTTTATCTATATTGAGTCAATAAATACTAAAAAGACTCAATAACACACTAGAAACATATTGAGAACCATATGTATTAAAGATCCAAAAACATTAGTGACTCAAAAGATGGTCACTTTCGGATCGGGTTTAAAAACATAAATTAGGTACTTTAGAAAAAAAATACTCCATATGTTTATCGATCTTTTTAAGATTAGATATTCTAGCTAACTACACCTACTTTTAACAACTTTTAGCTATGCTTTCAATCACAAATACATGCAAATTATCTTGATTTAGGTACCATATAATTAATTTTTATTTTAAAATATATCAATTTTTCTTTTCATATCAAATTTATTCATTAGCTATTAAAGTACTTTAACTATAAAAAGCCAACTATAGTAAAAATCCGAACATTGATTCATATAAAGTGGTACTTCTTTCCTATTTTTGTATTTTGCTATTTAATATTTTTTATTAGAAAACATATTGAGACACAATCCACATTAATTTCACAATCTCAGACTTTCAAGTAACAAGTTCATATCATCATATAAATGTATAATAATTTGACTATCACTAAAATAGCATACTCAAAATCTCAAAAACTCTTTAAACACAATAAAAAATCATTGGAATTTGAGAGAAAATCAAGACATGAAGTTTACAACACTAGTATTGGTCACATTTTTTGTAGTCCTCTTGTCATCTTTGGTGCCGATTAGATCATATTTGGTTGAAAATTCAGTGAGACCACCTTGCACCGATATTGAAATCACAGGATGTGCACCAGCGATACTTTTTGGAGATAAACCAACAGGACAGTGTTGTGAGAAACTGAAAGCACAACGACTATGTTATTGTGATTTCATTAAGAACCCAGCTTTTCATAGATTTGTCACTTCTCCGCGAGCTCACTCGATGCTGGCAGCATGTGGTATTCCTTATCCTAAATGTTGATGTCCAAAATATTATTAAAGTAAATATATTGATGATAAAAAATGCTATATAAAACGATGATGATAGAGAACTCATTGTTATGTCATGAATTATGTTAAGTCCATGTTGTGTTTTCTTAAATCATTTTTTACTAATATAAAAAGTAAAATAAAAATTAGTAGTTAATTTTGAAAGAAAACAAAAATAGATTAGATATTGAATGGTGAACAAGAAAGAGGAAAATATGAAAGAGAAATCTTGATTCGCTTTCATTCCTCAAAAACCACCAACATTTAGAAGTAACTGAGACGAGAATTTGAGGTTAAAATTACTTCTTATATATACCAAGTTTTGAGGTTATTAAATTGCAAAAAACGGAAAAAAGGCTAATACTTAGGTTTTGACCGGAGTTCCCAACCTCTAGGGAAGATTATTACCATTGGACTAAAGTTACTTATCTACAAAATAAAGACAAAAATAACTTATAAAATATATATACAGCCGCAAGAAAATGTTTCATGGGCCTAGCCTTTTGGCCGGCTCTATTCACCATCAACACAAATCTCACCATTTTGGACTCACCACTACCACCATTAACATTAATATCAATAATCAAATTTCTACTTCGCCTCGGTGCTTTATCTTCTACATTCGCCCACCGTCCACATTTCACAACATTTAGAAAAAAAAAACAATGTCATATGGATGCTTTTTCACGTTTAACATCTGAAGAAAGGTCATTTTAGTTTTCCACATCCCCTAATTAAAAACATAATTTAGTAAAGTTTTCTGACCCAATATCACATAAGTAAAGTTTAATTATCATCATCGATCATTACAAATACCAAATGTACATTTTCTAAACAATTGTGACGTACTGCATGAAACTATTCCACTATGTTAGAGCTATCTATTACGACTGATATTTGGAATCCCGGGCTGACCGGATCGGCCGATAGGGTTTATCAAAAAAAAAAAAAAAAAAAATCCCGATTAACGAACCGGACTCAAGTAACTTCAATAAAACCCCTTTCTAAATCCAGCCCAAAACCAGGCCCATTAGTCACTTCATCTTCTTTGCCTCTTTGTTATTTATTATTATTATACCAATCGTACAAAACTGTTGTATAAAAAGCTTACAATCATAAAAAATGTCGAAGTCCGATTGAACCAAATCGAGTCCTCAGACAACAAGGTGAAGCGAATTCGTTTTGATTAGCCTCCAGGTATTGTTGGCTTTGATCTGGATTCATTTGTTTCGATTACGTTTGATTTAGATCTCGTTATTAATTTGAAGAAATTATCAAAAATTTTGATATCGATTTGATTGCTTGAGTCTTTAATTTGAGAAATTGGAGTCTTGATGAGACTTTTGGTTTGTTTCTGATTAAGGTTCTTAGGAGTGTTAAGAGATGGAAGAATCTATAAGAGCAGCTTCACAAGAAGTGTCTGAAGAATTTAAAACTCTTGTTAAGACAGAGGATCTTAATTCTCTCAGACATTTGCAACATCTCATGTATGTAAAGCATTTGCATTGTTATCAGTTAGTAATTTTCTTTCCTGGTGAATTCGATCGGTGTTTTCGATTAGACTAGGTGTAAATTGCAATTTTCGGTTATATAAAGTGATACAAACTGATGAAAATTGTTGGACTCTACTCTAGTGCAGTATCTTATGTATGTAAAGCATTTGCATTGTTATCAATTAGTAACTTTCTTATCCGGTGAATTCGATCGGTGTTTTTTTTACTTTGTGTGGATTAGACTAGGCTTAAATTGCGATTTTCGGTTATATAAAGTGATACAAACTGATGAAAATTGTTGGACTCTACTCTAGGGTAGCATTTTTAACATTAATCACATCAAATTGTTGGAGTTTTTTGAATTTAGGTGGATCAGTCGACGTGTAAATTTTGATATTCGGTTAGATAAAGTGATACGAACTGATGAAAACTCTACTCTAGTGCGACATTTTAACATTAATCACAACACACTAGACTCCACCAATATGAGTTTGTGAAGAGAGACTAAGTACGACTTTGTTATGATTCATATGTCGAAATTTTGCTAATAGTATAGTACTTATTGTTCGGTTGACTGCCGCGGTTTTGTAGCTGTTGGCAAATCTTTTGTTCATCTTTTGAATAATCTTTCTATACCATGTTGAGTTGGTTTATATGAAGAATCCATTATGTTGATTATATTGATCGATGCTTTTGTGAAAATTTGCTAGATTGGGGAGGCTACAGGATAGTAATGCGGTTCTTGCTCATTACAACGAATTTGCAGAGAATTGTTTTGCTGATGTATCATTGGAATTCGCTAGAAACACTCGGCTTTTGAAATCGATGAAAGCAGACCTCGATTATATTTTCTTGAAACTAAGGTTTGTTATTTACCGTTTCTTGTTTCTGTTTTTAGTTCAGACTTAAGCATTTAGATTCTTCTTATGTGGCTTATGAGTCCTCTCATGTTTTAGGAGCATCAAAGGTAAGATTCTGGCTACATATCCAGACGCATTTCCTGATGATTCTACTAGTGATGCTTTTGATCGAAGACCTGATCTCGAGTTGCCTCAGTAAGCATTTATAACTTTGAGATGTGTATACTTCTTAACGAGAGAAACCGAAATGCTGATTCGGAGACCTTTGTTTATTGTGTTTGCTTCTCGATGGAATTTTTTTTTCCTAGATAGGTTTCATCATGTAAATTACTTTATGTGTTCTTAGATATCTAGAGACGAACTGACGGAGATAGAATTTTTGATTCAACTACCCGAACCGAATGGTATCTGAACTGGAACCGAACCGATTTTCCTGTTGTTCTTATATGGATCTTAAACATGAGAACCGAAAGAATAGGAACCAAATAGATCCAAAGTGGAACCGAATGAATTCGAACCGGAACCAAACTGAATACCCGAACGTCCAGAGCTAAGTTAGGTGAAAGAGGCTAAGCGGCTCTACCAATAGTGCTTTAGACACTTCCTAAAATCCTACAATTGACCGATAAGAAGCAAAAAGTCCGATTAAATCAACCGAAATGGTTAAAAGTTAAATCCACCCAAATGCATGAATCCCATAATAAGAAGATTGTGTACCCTATAAATACAATGATCCTTTATGGCATACATTTTGTATTTACTCTCGAGCGACCAATATAAGTTAAATCCACTCAAATGCATGAATCCCATAATAAGAATATAAATAAGTCTTACACACACTTAGTGATTATTTGTAGTTTTGGAGTATTATTTTCTTTAAAAGAGATTACATTCGATTCTTCTCCTATTATTAAGTGTGTGTAAGACTTATTTATATTCACCGAGTTCAAAATATCAGAGCAACAGCATGTGAAAATAAATAGATCCTGATTCATCCATTAATCGATCTGTCCTAGCTAGATGCCACATGGCTTGTAAGACTGATTGGCTAGCTTTCCTAAAACATGTTATCTTAACACATCTAATAATATTATATTAAATTTTTTGAATATATCTAAAAATGTGACATCTTATTTAATATAGGTATATTGATCTTTTAATATTATGAACATTAGTATGCCTATAAATTTGGTCGTGGAAATCGATTTGATATCATTTGTAGTAAAAATGGAAACCATAACAGTCTTTGGTCCAAAACATAGATCTCAGCTCTCTCTTCTTTCTCAAACCAACATGTTTCGGGAGATGAAACCCTCTTGCTTTCCACTAACGTCATTTCGCGGTAAGCCAGCAAAACAGGTTAGTTTGAAGGCAAGTGCTTCTTGTGGTGATCGTACATTCACGAAGTTGCCACCTTCTGAATGGACTAATTACTTCCACTCTGTTTCCATCGATGTCTCGGTGAGTCTAATATATCATAGATTACATATATATATGTAACTGAGCTAAATACATGTTACATAACTATTTTAGGAAATGGATGCGCTTGAAAGAGAAATAGAGGCACTAAAGCCAAATGTGAGAGAGATGCTCATGTCTTCTAAAGGCTATGACTCACTAAAGAAAAGAATCCTTGTGGTCTATTTGCTTGTGAGCCTTGGTCTCGCGTATCACTTTGAAGATGAGATCGAGGAGAGTCTAAGAGATGGTTTCGAGAAGATAGATGAGATGATAGCTGGTGAAGATGATTTGTACACAGTTTCCACCATCTTTTGGGTTTTCAGAACATATGGTTATAACATTTCCTCTGGTAATTAATTATAATGTGATCATGATATATGCTTGTTTGCATTTTTGTTTTTTTATTGATATACATTCATTACATGGATGGTCCACTTTTCTAACAGATGTATTCACGAGATTCAAAGAGGACAATGGGAAGTTTAAGGATTGTCTTATTGAGGATGCAAGGGGTATGTTGAGCTTGTATGAGGCCGCTCACTTAGGCACGACGACAGATTATATATTGGATGAAGCGTTGAGCTTTACATCAAACAGCTTGGCGTCCTTAGTTGAAGTCGGGATGTGCCCGTCTCATCTCTCAATGCATATACAAAATGCTCTTGGTCTACCTCAGCATTGGAACATGGAGATAATAGTTGTAGTACAATATATCATGTTCTATGAACAAGAGGTTGGTCATGACAAGATGCTACTCAAGTTTGCCAAGGTCAATTTCAATTTTTTACAATGCCTTTACCTTCAAGAAGTCAAAATCCTTACAAAGTATGTAAAATCTCAATTATGTATCCACTTTTGAGAAACCCTTGAATAAATTTAGTCTCATCATCTATATATGTTTTTAATGCAAGGTGGTATAAGGATCAGGACTTTGCATCTAAGTTGCCGCGTTACTATAGAGAATCAATCGTCGAAATGCACTTCTTTTCACTAGCAATGTTCTTTGAGCCACAGTTCTCACGTGGGAGGATTTTGCTGACTAAGTTGTTCATAGCTGAACTGATTCTTGATGACACATGTGACAGATATGCTACTTTTTCTGAGGTGGAAAGCCTCGTTAATAGCTTGGAAAGGTACACTACTTTGTTGACATTCCCCAGAAAAAACATATGATGGTGATGGTCATGATGATGATATGATCATGTACAGGTGGGCTCCTGATGATGCCATGGATACACACACTGACGTTTTGAAGGTCGTGTTTAAAATTATATTGGATATCTTTGAAGACTGTGAGAAAGAATTGAGACCCCAAGGCAGATCTTACAGTGTGGAGGAAACAAAAGAAGAGGTAACTAACCAAATACTTGGTTGTCTTTAAGTTTCCATATAATTTTAACTAAGTGTATTTGGCTCATGCATGTATACTTGAAAGGCTATTTAAATTTAGATCTCTTTTAATTTCATATATGAGATTTATACAATAGTACTGTATTTAAGCGTTTAAAGGTTTTGTGCAACTTATTGATGTGTTACACTTTTTTAATTTAAAAGAAAAAAAATTGTTTTAATTTTAAATCAGAACTTGTTCAAATCATAAAATACAGCCTTTGTATTTTAAAAAAGTGTTCTTTAAATGATGGTTTTTTTTTATAACTTATAACTCAAAATAAATTGTACTTGGGCTATTCTAATGAGATCAATAATTTGTGTTCTAATACTCTGATTATTATCCCTCCGTTTAATAATAAGTGACGTTTTAGTCAAAACAAATGGTTTAATTTTATTTGTGTTCCAATAATTTTTATTTTTAGATGTGAAATTACTATATACATAACCGTGGGTGTTATACACGTCCAAACATTTATTTGCAGTTCAAGAGATTCGTTAAATCCAACCTTGACATGGCCAAATTGGCACAAGGAGGTAACGTGCCAAGCTTTGAGGACTACATGGAGGTTGGTAAAGATGAGGTTGGGGCGTTTATAATTGTGGCAGGTACTTGGATGGGTATGGATCATATTAATGCAGAGGAAGCTTATGACTGTTTGAAATCCAGATCCAAACTCCTTCAATCTTTAGCTGAAACTGTGCGTTTTATGAATGACCTTGCGGGTTTCGAGGTACATGAATACATTATTACGTACATTTCTTTAAACTAGAATCTCTTGAGATATGAATACCTTTCCTTTTTAATACATAAAGAAAAAACCAGCCAGGTCATTTAAAAAATGTATTCATATAGAAGTTACATATGGTGTCAGAATTGCATATAAAAAAAACTGTGTCAGAAACAAATTGTGTCAAAATTTACATAGAAGTTAGAACTAGATATTAGGCCATCTAACCCTATACCCGAATATCCGAAAACCTGAAATATCTGACCCGAACCCGAATGGATACCCAAAATCTCATGCCTAGATAATACATTTATAAAATAATGGTAACTTTTATCAAAAAAAAAAAAAAATGGTACTATACATATCAATTTTTTTTTTAGTGTATACATATCAATCCTAGAAACACCATTTTTTTATGCTAAATGTACTAAATCACTTTATTTGCCAAATCGAAATAGTGTCATATTTAGGCCTATTAGAAAAAAAAAAATTAGTAACCTTCTCGACGGCTACATTCATCTTTAAAATATTAGTCGAGTATTAAAAATCCGGATCACCCCCTATTTATGAAAAAGAAAAAAAATATATATATATGTGATTATACTAACTTACTTTTACCTTGACTAGGATGACATGCGTAGAGGATGTGTCTCGACTGGATTGAACTGTTATATGAATCAATATGGGATTACTGAAACAGAAGTGTTTAAAGAATTCCAAAAAAAGATTACAAACACTAGTAAGATAATGAACGAGGAGTTCTTGAAGACAAGTCATGTGCCACGTCGAGTTCTGAAGACAATCTTTGACTGTGCACGCTCGGGCTTCGTTAGCTACAACGTTGGGGATGGAGTAACCTATCCCAAAGGAAAAATTACAAAATATATCATCTCGTTGTATGTTACTCGAATATGTTTTTAAACAATTGGAATATTGTAATGTTTTCGATTCACTTGTTGAAAATCGTTTGGTCTTTGTTCTTAATAAGTTTGTATAGACTGATTAATATTTTGTTCATGGAATGGATTGAATAAAATTGCCCTTTCATTATGAAATTTTTTATTTATATTGCCGACTCCAAAGTTCTATATTTCCATAATCATGACAATATTATAAAAAAAAATATTGCCATAATCAGAGTAATATGTTTACACAATCATAACAATGTTAATTTATTTTTTGTCCAATATTTAAGATCAATTCTAATTTGAGTAGTGACGTTGAAAAAACAATTAATACAATCAAATACACACATGACTATTTGTAAAATATTATGTTACTTTTTTTTTTTTTTTACTGTCAAATACGTCAAAACACAATCTCTTTTCTAAGCATGGGATGTTTTTTTTTTTAAATGTATTTTTATCGAATTTTATAACCCTTGTTTTGTTTTTTATTTTGCGTATGTTTTTTTTTGTTTCCTTTTTGATAAAATTTGATTTTTACGTATGTTATCAAAGCTATACATGTTTCCGTATGTTATGGTTATCTACCGAATCCTGTCCCACGTTACATGTTGCGTTAGATGGAAATTGGAGCTTGAGGACTCGTATAAACGTCCTTGTGCCTTGTTTTGCTTTGTGTATTCTTCAACCTGCAGTCACGACTCACGAGCAACACGATCAAATTAGGAATAAGATATCGAGAATAAAAAGTAGTAAAAGTTCTATCATCTTCTGTATTTTATTTTTTATCTTCTGCAAAGCATCTACGTAGTACGTATGTAAGATGTAATTCAATAATTATTAAGTTTTATAAATTATAAAATGTTTTTAAATTATAAGCAAAATTAACTCTACTTCTAATATAGAGTGTGATGCAAGTAATTTATTGTTACAAATTTTCAAAATTTTGAAATTGAGAACTTTTAATTGGTTCTATCATTAGGACATACACAGCGGCGGGACATGTGCTGAGATATATCTTAAAAATTTTAATTATTAAAATAAGGAAAGAAAAATAAATAAAAAAAAAAGTTTACCCTCAGTTTCTCTCTCTGTCTCTCTCCTCAGTCCTCACCCTCAGTTTCTCTCTCTGTCTCTCTCCTCCTTTTCCACTCAAACAACACCGTCTCACTAACATCCGAGTGTAGGATAACACCCGAGATATGAATCTTTCTCTGTCTCTCTCCTCCTTTTGCAATATTTATCTATTTTAAATTACTAACACCCAACGGATGGATGCACCACTGCGTTTGGTCTTAGAGGGGTTAAAATGACACATATCTAAAATTTTTACTTTGATTATTTTGAATTAAAAAATTGATTTAGATACTTGTGAATGTATCTATTGTTGGAGATGGTCTTACGATTTTAACTTTTTTTTACCATAGAATCAATTTTATAAACCCTAAACAATTTCATATTAATAAATATTATATATTTAGGGGGAAAAAAAAACAACTTACCTACTAGAATTTAGCCCCAAAAAAAAAAAACCTACTAGAACAAGAAAAAAAAAATTGTGAACATCTAAAACCGTTCGAATAGACAACTCTCAAAAAATAGTTTGACACGAAATGTTTGTACCATCCCGCACTATGTTACCTTTGTAAACAAACGTTCCGCGATATTGGTTTATCTAAGCTAATCAATATATGATTATATTCTGTTGAAAAAAAAAAAAAAAAAAAAGACAACTCTTAAAAATAATTCTTTTTTTTTTCAAAAATTAATCTTTTTTTCACAGCTCAGTTCCAGAATCATCTTCGCCGGATCTCTCCACATTCCGTCGCCGGCGTTCTTCTTCTTCACAGATTCAATTTTTATTTCGTAAGTTTTGTTTCTTCCTTCTTCACATAATTCCTCTTTCAAATAATCGTCTTTTATCTATAATCTCCATATACAAATTTCTCTCCTAATTTTGTGCTTCATCGTCTTTCGCTCCAGCGAACAGTTTCAATTTCCTTGGCTTATCGATCATTTTCTCTCGTGATTGCTTCAATTTTCGATGTTAATTTTACATTTGCCCCAAAATTTGTTCGTTGTTTATGCGTTTTCAACAATCATTGTGGATTAGGTTACTTTAAAAGATCATTAATCGTTACATTGTTTCTCTTTTCTTAGTAATTTCATGTTGAATCTTTGCTAAATTCGTGTTTAGCTGATTGTTTTTGAAGATTCTTCACTTTGATTACAATTTTGTGACATTTTGTTTTTGTAACTGATTCTGCAGAATTTTTGCAAGTGTAGTGGTTTCTGGTAAAGATGAGTCAAGTGTTCGAAAGATACGAGAGGCAATACTGTGAGATTTCTGCAAATCTTTCTAAGAAATGTACTTCAGCTAATGCTCTTGATGGAGGTATGTTCATATTTCAACTAGTACAAGTTTCTGTCTTCTTCATGAATTGTAAGGAAAGAATATGGTGCTTGCTTTAGTTTCATAGGTAGCGGTTGATCGATCACACGAGAAAAAAACTTGTTAGTAGTACGAATAGATTGTCATTCCTCACCGCTTGCTTATCTCAAAAGCCTTCCGCAAGAACATGAAACTCTTACTTAGTGTAAGAATTCAGAAATAATGATTGGAGATTCAGATAACCTAATTAGGTAGCTTATGAATGCGACTATGAAAATGTAGAAGCTTTCCTTAGGGTTCAGAAATTAGATGGTGATGCAAAGTACAAGTCTCTGTCTCTTTCATGGTTGTAAAGGAAGAATGGTGTTTGCTTTTCTTCCGTAGGTCGCGGGTGATCGATCAGACGATAAAAACTTGTTATTAGTACGAATAGATCGTTACTCATCACTGCTTGCTTATATCAAAAGCCTTCCCCAAGAACATGAAACTTTCCTTAGTTTAAGAGTTCAGAAATAATGATTAGGTAGCTTATGAATGCGACTATGAAAATGTAGAAGTTTTCCTTATAGGATTCAGAAATTAGATGCAAAGTACACAAGTCTCTGTTTCTTTCATGGTTGTAAAGGAAGAATTTTGGTGTTTGCTTTTAGTTTCATATGTCGCCGCTGATCACCAATTACAACTTGTTATTAGGACGAAGAGATCATCACTCCTTACCGCTTGCTTATGCCAATATTTTTTTTTTCTCTTTATAAGCTTTGATATGAATTGAGTGGACTTTACTAATTTGCAGAACAAAAGAAGCAGAAACTATCAGAAATAAAATCTGGAGTTGAGGAAGCAGAAGCATTGGTATGTGATCTTGCGTTAGCTGTAATGGAATATGAAAGTGTTATACCATAGTCCTGTATGTGATTGATGGTCGCTTTTTTTTTATTTCCAGGTTAAGAAAATGGACCTCGAGGCGAGAAGTCTTCCACCCAATGTTAAATCCAGCCTCCTTGTCAAATTAAGGGAATACAAATCTGATCTTAACAATTTCAAGACTGAAGTGAAGAGAATCACATCTGGAAACTTAAACGCTAGTGCTCGAGATGAGTTACTAGAAGCTGGTATGGCTGACACATTAACGGTATGTAGAGACTTGTTCAATGCATCAATCTTGACTGTGTTATTAAAACGGCTTCTGATCTCTCTAATTGGTGCAAACGGGTTGCTAGGCTTCAGCTGATCAAAGATCAAGATTGATGATGTCAACAGACCGTTTAGGCCGAACTACAGACAGAATCAAGGACAGTAGGAGAACAATGCTGGAGACTGAAGAGCTTGGTGTTTCAATCCTTCAGGATCTGCACGGTCAGAGACAATCTCTCTTACGCGCCCATGAAACACTTCATGGGGTCGATGATAACGTGGGAAAGAGCAAGAAAATATTGACAGCAATGACGAGAAGAATGAATAGGAACAAATGGACTATTGGTGCGATTATCACAGTCCTTGTCCTCGCCATTATCTTGATCTTGTACTTCAAACTCACAAGGTGAAAAGCCTCTCTCTTCACCTTCCTGGCCAAAATCTTTGTTACTGAACAACTTGTGTTGTGTTCTCTTTGTTCTCCTTCTCTTGAGTTACTATGTTTATGGTCGCGATTTTGTTGATGGTAATTCTGAGAATCTAAATATTGAAATTAGAATCTCAAGTTTACTTATGTGCTATTTGAACCTGTTGTGATTGATTGGTGAAGAAGCTCTTGTTAATCTTTTGCTTTATGTTCTCCACCAAACCCCATTAAAATCTGTAGAAGCAAATCAAGAGGAAGATAGTTACATATAAACTGATTCATAAGTGTTGTAGTTAAGTTTAATTGGATGAATAATATAAAAAAATTGGGGGCATTCCGAGAATTGAACTCGGGACCTCTCGCACCCTAAGCGAGAATCATACCACTAGACCAAATGCCCATTTTGGTGAAACTTTACTTACACAAAACAATAACCAAAAACCAAAACCTTTGATAAGTTTTGTTAAATAAACACATCACTTGCCAATGCATAACAAGAAGAAACTATGAAGACAACAATCATAGATTCTATGGAAGAGTGCATTTATTCACTTGGACAAAAGATATTCCAAAGTATGATACTTGGTTTACAGTAGGTTTCTCTATGATCCTTTGTTATTCTCCGCCTCGCCATGGCAACTACAACATTTTTTTCAGTACTCTATGCCGAATAAGGTGTTTTCACACCCATTCTCAGACACAACCAAGGACGGTCTTGATCTGGATCAACAAAACTGTGATGCACAAAGTGTCCTGCTTCGTCATCCATCAGCTCTCTCGACCACGGAACCCGTCCAGTTGAACAGCTACCCGGACCAAAGCACCTAAGGTTTTACATCCAAAAGAGTATCAAAAACTGATTCTTGATGGTAACTTGTTACAGTTGAGAGATCTCAGATGATGTACCTGTACTCATAGAAGCAAGCACTTCTCTCATTCTCTGCATTTCCCCAATTATGCCAACCGACATTTCTGATACAAGCATCTAAGTAAGTGTACGCAAGGATCACCCTCCCAAATGGTCCCCATGGCCTTCCGAGATACATATACCCACTCTGACCATTTCCCGTGATCACACATCTGCAAACAAATTTGAAGAAACTCAGTTTTCTTGAAAGAATTTAGAAGCTGTACGAGATGGTAAGTAATCATAGTGAAAGCAGACCTTAAGAATACGTAACCAGTCGATTCCTGAGATGATTTCCGGCTTTGTGCTGTTATAAAACCCTGAGATTTGCAGTGGATATGGCAGTGTTCCAAGAGCGCGGTACTGTTTCCAAATATGAAATCCACGCTTCCCTCAACATAGCAGTCTTTCAAATATTGTTTCCCATGATGTAAATACAATGTATCCTGCATTTCACAGTTCGCAATAAGCGAAACGAAGATTGTATAAACCTACTTGCAATATACCACATCTAAACTACACAAGTATATCGATTCCAGTATTTGCTAAAAACAAACCACAACAATACATTTAAGAGGCCTGACCACAAACTTTACTAAGAAACAAAATCATTTGAAGTTATCTGAATAACGAACCTGCCAGCCGAGAAACCGACAATTATAAAAGGCACAACGGTCTGCGGTAACTCTTATCGCAACAGCTTGCCCTGATCCCTATATAGTAACTAAAAGGGTCAAAAAACATACATACTACAAAATGATTAACACACTAAACATTAGCAAATCAATCCCAAATCAATCCCAAAATTAACTAATTCATTTCAAAAGATAAAACCTAATCAAACCCCAATAGCATAAGAAAGTAAACATTTTTAAACTCATCCCATTTCTAACATTCACAATACACAACTCTTGATTCTAATCTCAATTCAAGAAATCTCCAAACTTGGAATCTGAACATCAATGAGAATGTAAAAAAGGAAGAGACTTTATAAATCTGAACACAATAAAGTAACAAACTTTCTAACATTCATCAAACACAACGATTGATTTCAATTTGAGTACAAGAAAGTTACAAACTTTGTGTAAAAGGAAGAGACTTTATGAATCACCTCAGGAGCAGAGTTCTCAAAAGTAATGTTCTCTGCAATAAAGTCTTCACCTTCAACAATAACACTCCCACACCCAAACGTACCAGTCCCAATAACTCTAGACGCCTACAAAAACAATCAAACCAATCAAGAACCATCCACGTGTCCAAAACTCACCTAGTGATGATGCTCAATCTTTAACCTGGTGATGCTCAATCTTGGAAGCTGTATTGTTCCAAGTCAAAACCGTAATCTCCGGTGAGATTCCGGCGAAAGTAATGAAATTTTTCCTCTTTGGTACGTAAACCGGTTGCCGGTAAATCCCTGGTGAAAGACGAATCACAGTACGGCACGTGTTACCTAAAGGCACCGAATCAATTGCGTCTTGAACGGAGCAGTAATCTCCAGAACCATCTTGAGCCACTCTAATCATTCGACTCGTCGCCATAGTAAGAGAAGAGAGGATTGCGTCGGTTTGCAGCAGAATCTTTGGTTTAATAGGTGTCGAATTGTTTTTCACACCATCTGTGATAAGTTTTCTTTTATTTCGTAAAGTCTCCCTTTATTTTTACTTATTTGTAAATTCACCCCATAGTTTGTGAAAGGGAATATTTAGCCCATTTAACCACCTCGATTTAACTTGCGCTATGTCCATTCATTCAATCTGGTGTGAAAGAAACAGAAGAAGACATGGTGAATTTCTAACTTCACCGGAACAATTCATCAAAATTATTGACAGTAATGTATGTAATTGACTATTCACGTTCAAAAGTGTTTCTAAATTAAGTTGAAGATGGCTTATACATTTTTGGTTTGGATCAAAAACTTTAGTTATCTTTTGCTACTCACCTTCTAAAACTTGTCAATCTACTTTATATAATGCATTTTTTGTTTCTCTTATTTCATATATAAACTTTGAACAGGCACATATATCAATCAATCTAACACCTTAAGCATCTCCACACAACTTATCATACATACATGTCTCATGCTTGTACTTCATCATTCATTTCATGCAACACACAACGCATCAAGTATGCACAATCACTTGGTCGAATTAGACTCGTTGGTCTAGACAGCAATTGTCCTTTTCGACTTTGCCCACATACGCTGTAAAACTCGTAGGTTCACTACAAGAAATATAGGTATAGTAGCAAACTGAAAACGCTACTCATGCAATTAAAAATTAATTCATGTTATGCTATATTATCGTGTTATTATGATCATATATGTGTGTTGTATCTCTAGCAACCTAACGACAATCAATCGTAAGCCATGCTTTATCCCATGCACCACAATATCTCCAACGAACTATAAGTAAGTAATTAACTAATTATATACATTTTTTTTCTTGGACATATGCATAAGCCATGCTTTATCCCATGCACCATGGTTTGGTCTTGACCTATGCGCCCTCTCCCCACTAGTTTTTTTCCATGGGAATAAGAAGAAGCTGTTGTTTTATTCTCGCGAGTTGGAACTAACAAAACTTACGGTACTTGATCTCAAGACCAAATCCTATCATGGTGCTTTCGATGATGGCTCTATGGGCTATTGTGTTTGTTATTTCCAGAGTTTGATTGCTATTTCATGCTAAAATATCTGTTTAATTTGTCAATTTGCATTAATTATGGTGTAATCTTTGCTTCTTCCGTTTTGTTTGTCCAAGTTTTAATATGGTCCAGAGTTTTGTGTTACCAACTTACCATGTTAATCTCACTCTTTTGGATGATAGCTTTTCTTCCTTGATTATATATAACTAATAGATACTGGTTTTGGTAGCAAATAGGTTCCAAAATTGTATCTTCCTTCTTTCTTGTGCCAACACAACGGACCAAAAACATTCGGATATGTTATTACATTTTGTCTAAATACGGAAATCATTAGAACCAGTTCACAAACATGAACCGAACCGGTTCACAAACATGATCCGGACCGGTTTGATTATACTCGTATTTGTATGCTTCAACGAAGCCGTATTAAATCAAACCGGCCCATATCATTATAATTCAAATTCCCTTATGAGCCACATATTGAATTCAGGCCAATTCAGTTTTGGTCACATATTGATAAAAAAAATTTTGCTAATCAAGGCTCTAATGGCTAGAGAATCGCCAATAATATATTAAATTAAATATCGGTAAAGTAAATGCTCTTAATCATTAGAACGAGAAATATAAAAACATAATTGACATACTGTATGTGGTTTGTTAAATGATTTTTATTATATAAAGATACTGAAAAAGTTATAGAAAAATTTTCATGAAAATTTTCAAAAAGTGTTTATTTATTTATTTTATTTTTTTTGACATTTTGAAAAGGAAAAAAACCCAAAAGAATACTAACTTTTTATTTTTGGAAGAAAAATACTTGAATTTTATTCATTACCTGTAAAATACCATGTTTATTTATAGTTTTTAATTTTATTTTATACCCAAACTAAAAATTTCCTAGATTTTAGTATCAGTATTTTAAAATCCCAATATTACTTGTAATAATTTTTTGAAAAAACTTTCAAAAAATACACCAATTTTATGTTAAAAAAATACATAAATTTTTTTTGTTACCTGAAAAATACCTAATTTATTTATAAATTATAATTTTAATACTTAAACTAAAAATAACATATATATACATCATTATTTCAAAATTCCAATATTACTTTTAATTATTTTTAAAAATATTAGGTTCGATTACCAAGATGACAATTATGATAACAATCTTGAAGCATAAATGTATGTGTAATGGATCAGAATATTGCTAAACATTAAACATCTATGATCATTAATTTTGAAGTCAGATTGTACTGCCACATCACTAATTATGATACTTTTGAGTTAAACAATAACGATAAATCCACGTGGCACCATTGACTTTTCGTACGTAGTAGTCGCCATGTAAACAGAGGAAACCAAAAAAAAACTTAACCCTTCGTTTCAATTCGTGAAAGAGATCAGAGAGAAGAAGAAGAAGAAAACTCTAAAAACGATGCCGTATTACACCAACGACGACAATGACGTGGACGATTACACCGATTACGATCCGACGCCGTATAGTGGAGGCTATGACATCACTGTGACGTACGGCCGTTCAATTCCACCGTCCGACGAAACTTGTTACCCTCTCTCCTCTCGCTCCGGCGACGCTTTTGAGTATCAACGACCTAATTTCTCTTCCTCCATTCATGAGCCTTCTGCTTATGCCGATCAAGCTCTCAAATCCGAGTACAGTAGCTATTCCCGACCTGGACCTGGATCTAAATCCGGTGGATCTGATTTTGGCCGGAAACCTAATTCTGGATTTGGCGGGAGAACGGAGGTTGAGTATGGCGGGAAACCTAATACCGGTTATGGAGGGAGAACGGAGGTTGAGTATGGCCGGAAAACTGAATCGGAGCATGGATCTGGCTATGGAGGGAGGATTGAGAGCAATTACGGACATAAGGAAGATGGAGATTACATGAAATCTAGCCATGGCGGTCACAAGGATGATGATGGTTACAAAAAACATGTAAGTTTGAGAAATCGAAATTGAAATCGAAATTGAAATTTACTAAGTAAATTTTGTACTCTGTATTAGTTTGAAATGATTTTGGATGAGTTTTGAACGAATGGTTATATAAATGTTGTAGAGTGGTAAGGATTATGATGATGAGAAGAGTAAGAAGAAGGAGAAGAAGGAGTATGATGATGATGATAAGAAGAAGAAGAAGGAACATAAGGATTATGATGATGATGATAAGAAGAAGAAGAAGAAACATTATGATGATGATGATGAGAAGAAGAAGAAGAAACACTATGATGATGATGATGATGAGAAAAAGAAGAAGAAGGACCATAAGGACTATGGTGATGATGATAAGAAGAAGAAACACTATGATGATGATGATAAGAAGAAGAAACACTATGATGATGATGATGATGAGAAAAAGAAGAAGAAGGACCATAAGGACTATGGTGATGATGAAAAGAAGAAGAAACACTATGATGATGATGATAAGAAGAAGAAGAAGGAACATAAGGACTATGATGATGATGATAAGAAGAAGAAGAAACACTATGATGATGATGATGAGAAGAAGAAGAAGAAGGATAAGCATCACAAGGGACATCGTGATGACGATGACTAGAAAGCCTTTATGTCTTTGGGATTGCATTCTTATGACTAAATAAGTAACCTAAGTACATTTCTCTCTATGTTTATGTCAATTGTTGTTTTGTTTTTGCTTCGTGTTTGTGCTAACTTTGATGAGAACCTCCCTAAGTCATGAAACATGTGTAATGAGTTTTCTAGTGATGTCGTTTGGTTTAACGAAACCATCTTTTACTTTCTGACCCGTAAATGACTTGGGAGAGGATCCTTTAACATATAAACTTAACGGGTTTGGCGGGTTTTACGACTGTCGGATTTGGCTGGTTAAGTTATCTACGGGATAGCCATTTCCGTCTCCGATTTTCGATACTGCAAACAGATTGACAGGAAGACCGATTGATATTAGCCTTCCATAACATTCCGGAGAGAGTTCTATTCGTGTTCGAGTTTTAATTAGAACATGAGAGAACTAGGACTCTTTTTTTTGGTGGCTAACCTAACAAATGCCACAAACCTTGCAATGAAAACGAACTAGAGGAGCTTGATTGATTTAGTAAGTTAAAAAAATGCAATTTTAATTTCTCAAATTGAAGATCAACATTGGTTTAGTAACTAAAAGAAACTAAACCGAAAACACCAAAATCTGTTAAACTTAAAAGGAAGCAACATATTTGATCAGAGGAGCTTCTTCCTCTCCAAGAATGACTTGAGGTGCCATAGTTGTAATCCGGCGACTGACAACGAAACCGCCAACGACAATACACTTAGTGCCGCCATTCTTGAATTCGTTGATCGGTTTAACTCTTGCATTTCCCTCTCCCTGTCGCAATTTCACGTTACCCATGCAGTATAAACCCATCAAATTTATTTTTCTTTTTTTATGCTAACTAGATCATATTAATCGAAACAATCGCATTGCCTAGATCAAAGGAAATGCAAGCTCACAATTGAATTTGTAACGGTTTGAGTGGTATGTTAGATATATATATCGGAATAACAAAATAGTCGAGTAGTCGGATAACAAGTTTCCACATCATAAACCGTTTAAAAACTAGTTTTAGTATATTAATAACGTCAAGTTCTTTGTAGCTATATTTTTAATATGCTCATAATACAATTCAAAAATTCAAAAACCTAAAAATTTAGATTAATGTTGTGAATGATAGAAAATAGTAAAATCATAATTTAAAACATGAGATCCTAAGAAATGTTATAACATTTATCAACATACTACTTTTTTCAACAATTGAACGACCAAACTAATCAAATGAAAGTATTATGATATAGATACAAAATACGATCCGATTTTACTATTTAAATGATACATTCTAGTAATTGTATTATGACATAGATGCTATGATCGTAAATTAATTTGTACCTCTCTCGGAGCAGAAACATCTCGTCGTGTATAGTTTCTGTCACGTCAAGTAATTTCCTCACCTCCACCTCCAGCATCTGAAAACAAACATATCCAATTATAATATGGTTTAGATCGATATGGATGGGTTCTATAATAAGTATAGTTAGCTTTGAACATAAAAGTTTTACGTTGATTTGGCCTCTTTTCGCGAGAGTGGTCCAATCTTTAGCCTCTACACCACTTTTCCACTCGAAATCAACCGCGAATTTCACCGTAGGTCTATAACCTGGAGCCACAAAACATGTCATGTAATCACCGGTTTCATCAGCCGTGAACACGAATTTTCCGGACTCTACATTCTCTGCGTGATGACGGCTATTTCCTTTAGGTGACGTTACCTATAAAGAAGATATACATAATAATGTGATTCTACATCAAACGATTCATAGATTATATATCCTCAATTTTTCATAGTTAATGCTTACAGTGACAAAGATTTTGTGAGAAGGTGGAAGATGGTGACCTTCGTGTGGATTCACGATGGAATAAGTTCCAACAGTCATATAATTTAATTTGATGTCATCGGAGATACATTTTGTGATACCTGATTCCATATCCAATCTCATTGATTCTCCTCTTCTTATTATCATCAACATTATCAGCGTTATGATCCATCTTAACGTTGTCATTTGAATCCTTGATGATAGAAAATCTATTTTTCCACTTTCAAAAAAAAAAAAAAAAAACAATATGAGGAAAAAAAGGAAAATTAAGACAATATTATTAAGTCTTGTTAAAGAATTTTACATTTTTCCGTGTAACAAGGAACTGATGAGTTTAAGTTTAGTTCGTCCGAATTTGTTAAAAAGTCAAAGACACTACCACTCACACTTGTGGTTAGAAAAAAAAAAAACTAAAAAAAGATGATGCTCAAAAAACAAGAGAAGAAAAACCTTGTCCACGAATTTTGTATAATTTGAGTAAAGTTTTTGAAATTAAATATGATATTCCATCCGTTTTATATTAAGGAATGTTTTAGGCAAAAAAATTTGGTTATATTTTAAGTGATATTTTCAATTTTCAATTTTCAATGCAAAAATAATTGAATTTTCATTTTTTTTAACTATTTGTATTGATTTATTATTAGTTAAAGAAAAATAATTGTAAATATTTTATTTTAGAAAAACGAAAAAATTAAATGATTTTTTAATCTGTGTATAAAAATTTCAAACATCCATCCCAAAATAAAATTAAAAACCCATGATATAAATGAATATCAATATCTTAAATGACCAAAACATGTATCATAATAGTATTTGTAAATTTTAAATTTAACACTAGAATTATGGATTTATGGATTTACAAGTTCATTTTGCAATCCGTTATGTTCCATTTACAAAAATACAGAAAGATTCGAATGTGATCCTTTAATGATTTTTTACCCGTTTATATATTTGTTATAATATATATTTTTTCTATTATTTTGCATGAGATTTTGTATTTAAAAGATATATGCACAAAATAGCTCTGTTTTTCTCCTATTTCTCGTTATAGTTTTCTTTCTACCAAATTAATCTTGATACACACACATATATAGTCTTTGATTACCATAAACAGAAACTTGATCCAGCTCTTACACAACATTTAAAAAAAAAAAAAAAAACCCAAACCAAATTTTTTTTTTTGTTTTTTATCAAAAAGAAAAAAGACTACGAGGAAAAACAGAAGATTTGTTTTTTTTTTGTTCTTGCTAGATTTTCCCGGGAAACTCTCATCTTTCCGGGAAAAAAAATGAAGTTTGGAAGAGAATTCGAAACGCAGATGATCCAAGAATGGCGAGAAGCCTATATGGATTATCGTTCTCTAAAATCAATCGTTAAACAAATCCTTCGTTATCGCTTACAAAAACAACAACGTCCTCCTCAACCTCCTCCTCCTCCAACCGGAGACACCGTACCGCTTAAAACAGACGGTGGAGAAGGCGGTGGAGGCGGTACAGGCGCCGCGGGATTATCAAGAAGAATCTCTTTATACCGCGCATTTAGCGGTTTAACAAACCGAGCATCTCGTTCTCCAAAGAAATCACATAAACATCATAATCCTTTAAGCAGTAAACGTCATAATCATCATCATTATCATTTATTTGATGATGATGAGGAACAAATCATTTTGATAAACGAAGACGAGACATCGAATTATACGACGACGTTTCTTAACTCGGCTGAGGAAGGTGGAGAGATGGAGGTTCAGTTTTTCAGGAGACTTGATGGTGAATTTAACAAAGTTTTGAGATTTTATAAGCAAAAGGTTGAGAATGTTATGGAGGAAGCTGATGAACTTAGCAGACAATTAAATGTTTTGATTGCTCTTAGAGTCAAGGTTGAGAACCCTAATGTTCATCTTCCTCCTGACATTAATAGCGTCGCGAGTGCTCCTTCTTCTCCTCATACAACAATGAGGACTCCAGGTTTAGCTTCATTTCATCGCATTTTCGTTGAACATTTCTTCTTTTTAATTAGCAAAGTTTTTAAATGGAACCAAGATTGTGTGGCCTAGTGGTTGGTTCGAGTGGAAGAGGATTTGCCTCGTGGGTCTAGATTAGAGAACGAGTCTCGCCATCTACGAAAATTGTTAGAATCGCTTTTCGACACTATAGCCGTCTTTGAGTTGGAAGAATGTCAGGATTTTCTATATGTTTCGGGGATTAGTCTAGTTTCGGCCGACACTACTAATTAAAATTATCTAAAAAAGATTACAAGTTAGTGAAGTGTGGTAGAAGCTCAATGTTGTAAGACATATACAAGTTGTGTGGTCTAGTGGTTTGTTCTGAGTAGAGAGGACTTGCCTCGTGGGTCTAGATTAGAGAATGCGTCTCACCATCTACGAGAAAAATTATTCGATTCGCTTTTCGCCACTATAACCATCTTTAAGTGTCAAGAATGTCCGGCTTTTCTATAGGTTTCGGGGATTAGTCTAGTTTCGGCTAACACTACTTTGGTTGTAACTTTTATGCATTAAGATTTTATTTTCTTAATGTAAAGTTGTAAAATTTTTGTACTAAGTGATGCTTAATCTAAGGTTAAGCTTCTGATAAATGTTATGTGAATGTTTTGATATTGTAGCCACTTCACCAATGGATGTGATAAGAGAAATGGAACAGACAGAGGATAAGAAAGTTTTTAAACCTGCTCCAGTAGAAATGTTGGATCATGTAAAGCTGAAAATCGAACCTGAAACTCCATTGTCAACTCTTAAATTGATGATTCTCGGTCTCCCAAGTGAGCAAACCTTTAGCAAACCCGAGCTTAAGCGAGCCGAGGAGCTTATGAGCCGCGCTTTTATTGAGTTCTACCAGAAACTTAGGTTCTTAAAGAGTTATTGGTAAGAAAAGTTTCATAAAGATCCTCTGGTTTTCTTAAAAACTCTGTTTCTCATCATCTCTTTTTGCAGCTTCTTGAATCAATTGGCGTTTGCAAAGATATTAAAGAAGTATGACAAGGTTTGTAATCTTCTAATTGAACATCTTGTTTTGTTCTGTATTTTCTTTTCTTGCTGTGAAATCTATGTAATGTTTCCGCAGACTACTTCGAGGAATGCATCAAAGCCTTATCTAAATACTGTGGATCATTCGTATTTGGGCAGCTGCGATGAGGTTTTAAGACAAATATATTCACATTTTCTTCTTTTTTATGGTTTAAAAACCAGACTTATCATTTACATTTTCAGGTCTCAAGGCTCATGTCAAGAGTGGAAGCGACGTTTATTAAGCATTTCGCCAATGGAAATCACAGAGAAGGAATGAAATGTTTAAGGCCTAAAACGAAGAGGGAGAAACACAGAACCACATACTTCCTTGGTACTCATTTCATCTTTTAAGCTCTGTAAATGAATAAAACTGAAAAAGAAAGACTTTTTCTCTTTCACATAGACTAAAACATCATCTTCATCTACAGGCTTCTTTTCCGGTTGCGCTGTGGCTCTCGCCATTGCAATAACGGTTCTTGTACATATTAGAGGCATAACAAAAAGCGAGGGACGGCATCAGTACATGGAGAACATCTTCCCTCTTTACAGGTCCGTTATAAAGTTATATTCATCCTTTTTGAAACCGAGGAATAGGAATCCTACATCGAAAATGAGATATTGCGAAAGTAAATATAAAGTACATGGGCTAATTAACCCACTCATAACCAATTAGTTTTGAGTTAGAACCTCAAGAAACTTAATAAATCCTACGATTTTCTAACACTTCTTTCCGCAGCTTGTTCGGGTTTGTTGCGGTTCATTTGTTTATGTATGCAGCAGACATATATTTCTGGAGTCGATGCCGAGTAAATTACCCATTTATCTTCGGGTTTGAGCAAGGGAATGATCTTGGTTATAGAGAAGTACTTCTGGTAGGCTCTGGTCTAGCAGTTTTAACATTTGGAGGAGTCATCTCGAACCTCGACATGGAAATGGATCCAAGAACCAAAAGTTTCAGTGTCA
Organism: Erysimum cheiranthoides; assembly: GCA_011420285.2. Classification (NCBI taxonomy): domain Eukaryota; kingdom Viridiplantae; phylum Streptophyta; class Magnoliopsida; order Brassicales; family Brassicaceae; genus Erysimum; species Erysimum cheiranthoides. The sequence goes on along the minus strand of CM022183.2, from coordinate 3,467,541 downwards.
TCACCGAGCTTGTTCCTTTAGCTCTTCTAGTCGTAAGTTCTTGAAATTAGCTAGATCATTGATATCGATCTTTAACAAAACAGCAACATTGTTAGCTCTGAAACTTTTTCTTTACTTATCATCGCAGTGCTTGATGATGGCGCTGTTCTGTCCCTTCAATATAATATATCGCTCGAGCCGATATTTCTTCGTTGGAAGCGTCTTTCGTTGTCTTTTAAGTCCTCTCTACAAGGTAACGTTCAATCCAAGTAACAAAACCTGAAAAACATGTTACCTATAGTTTGTAAGTATGTATTCCTTTGCCAGGTTATTCTCCCGGACTTCTTCCTTGCAGATCAATTAACAAGTCAGGTAACAAGTTGCTTTGTTAAGCATCAATCCGGTCACTTAATCTGTTTTCTTCCTGACAGATCATTAATTCGGTTTTGGTTTCGCAGGTGCAAACATTCAGAAGCTTGTTGTTTTATGTTTGCTACTATGGATGGGGTGGAGATTTCAAGAGACGAACACACACATGCTATGATAGTGAAATTTACAAAGAACTCTACCTTGTTGTTGCCATCATTCCTTATTGGTTCCGCTTCGCTCAAGTACGTTAAAAATCCATACTTAACATCAAACCGCGACTCATACGACTTCAAAACGTTTTGTAGTTTACATCAAATCTGCGTCTCATATTGTTTCAAAACGTTTTAGTCCATACTTTATTTCAAATCAGCGACTCTACCGAGTCTACTAGTTCAAAACGTTTTAAAACCGCGAATCTTGCTACTTCAAAACGTTAATTACGCACAAATCTTGACCCTTTCAAAATGTTTAATCTTTGATGTTTTTTCTCTTGTAGTCTATAAGGAGATTGGTCGAGGAGAAAGACAAAATGCATGGCCTAAATGCGCTGAAGTATCTATCGACTATATTGGCTGTTGCGGCTAGGACAATCTTCGAGATGAAGAGAGGGACGTACTGGCTCACAGTGGCTGTAACCACGTCAAGCATTGCCACATTGTTCAATACTTATTGGGATATTTTCAAGGACTGGGGTCTCATGAACCGCAACTCCAAGAACCCGTGGCTTCGTGACAAACTCTTAGTCCCTTACAAAAGCATCTACTTCATTGTCATGGTAAAAAAAATAAACCAAAAAGAAAACTTTTTCGAGTTTGAAATTGTAGCGTTTTCGCGGGATTTTAACAGCTAGATTGGGATTTTGAAATAAAGGTGGTGAATGTGGTGCTGAGGCTGGCATGGATGCAGACTGTTCTTGGGATTAAAGAAGCTCCATTTTTACACAAAAGAGCTTTGGTTGCTGTTGTTGCCAGTTTGGAGATTGTTCGTCGCGGCATTTGGAACTTCTTCAGGTAAGATTTTAGCTTAAACAAGCGCGGTTTCGAGAATTTTGGATATTTTGAATGAAGAAAAAGATCTGACAACGAAATATTTATGATCATTGTTTATGATATCAGATTGGAGAATGAGCATTTGAACAATGTGGGGAAATATAGAGCCTTCAAGTCTGTACCTTTGCCTTTTCAAGAACTTGGAGGAAGTAAGAGCATGTAAATAAAATTTAAAATCCTCACAAAAACAAAAAGCAGCTACATTTGGATTAATTCCTTAAACTAAATCATATGAAAAATTGATTCGTTTCAATTTTCAACAAATATTAATTTAAACACTTGGTTTTTTAACCTTTGTGAATGTAGCAAATTAAATGATGAATACATCAAATGTATAATGGGTTCATAATTTAAACAATTTTTTTCTTTAGGACAGAACTTTAAATACTTTATTCAACACCTTTATTCTTTTTTTTTTTGTCAACTACGAATATTTATTAGCTTAGGAAAGCCAATTTGGCGGAATGTTGTTTACAAAAGAAACGTAATGCGGTGTGGTACGAACATTTCGTGCCAAACGATCCGCTTGTACATTCTCGCTTCGTGGAATAAGAGATAAAGAGAAAGATGAAAATTCTTCCCTGTCGGATGCAATGTCTTCTAGGTAGACTGCGAATGCCGGCCAATCTGTTGGGGAAGACACCATCTTCACCAGGTCAGAGCAGTCAGTCAGAAACGCCACATGAAGGTTGCCAGCGCCTATCATGCATCTCATCGCCCACTGGAAAGACTCCATCTCCGCGTGTAGAGCAGATAGACTTCGTCGTCGGTTGGTAGCTCCCATCGTAGGCGGCATACCATTTGATGTGCAATACCATCCGTAACCTGCAAAACTATCCGTTTCCTTCCATGATCCGTCCACATAACAGCGATGACCACTGAAAGAGATCGGTAAGTGAATCAGACGTGGAAGAGGATAATTTTGTCGCGGCAGAATGGGCGAGATGGTATCCTTTATTCTGTTCAACACCTTTATTCTGTTAAAACCATTTTTGGAAAATAAAGTTATGAACTTTTCTAGCAACATTTAATGATTTTTTGCTATTTTTCAATCGAATTTCGGATCTGGCGAATGGTCAAATCTGGAGTGTGATAAGACAAAGGTGAAATAGATTAATGGTATAGTTGTCATACAATAATCTTAATATGGAATTATTCATAAATACCATTTCCATTTTTCCATCACATTAAAGCCAAAATCTATCACATGGTTAATTATCTACGGGATCGTCAACGGCAAGATTTTGCCCGCTAAGTACGGGATCGTACACCTGGCCATTTTCTGCATTCCCTTTTCATTAGTGTTTTACAAGTTGGGCACTCACGTTTAGGCAATCTATCTATTCTTTATTTTGCAAAACACTATTTCTCGGTTTTCCACTTTTCCTTGTATTGTATGTATTGAATATGGTGACAATGCATAGTTTTTAGTGGTAAAGTAGATAGAAGATTTGTATATCGTAATATATGTTTCTTTACTTTTTTGTTTTTATTTAATATCTAACGCTAGTTAACGGCTGATAAGTCGCGAATTTGAATCTAACAATAATTCAAAGATGATTTATTTTTTGACAAACTAGAAATATCTGAGGTATTTTTATTTCAATCGAAAAAACTTCATGTAATATTAAACGTCCGAATTTAAAATAAATGAGATTTGTTTAAAAAAATTTCCAATTTTTTAATTATTTTGCTTTTTAGCTATGTCAAATTATAAATTTTTTTAATTTCTGAACCGCTATTGATTTATTATAAACTCATAACATTCGCCAAAATTTTTTGATCAAATTTTCCGCCTATTAGAAAAAACTATACCTTGTAAAAACTATATAATACCTTGTAAAACTTTATAAATACCTTATAAAATAATTAAAATGTTATAAAACCTTTTAAATAGCTTATAAAAACCCTTTAAAACCTTATAAATACATTCTAAAACCTTATAAATATCTTATAAAATTTTTTAAATACTTTGTAAAATCTTATAAATACCTTTTAAATACCGTTTTAGAGAGTATTTATAAGGTTTTACAAGGGTATAATTTTTTCCGCCTAAAATTTTCTCGCAAAATGTTTTCCCCCAAAAAACTTTTGCATAAAAGATTTTTCCATCAAAAACTTTTCTGCAAAGAAAAAATTACGGCAAAATTTTGGGAAGAAAAGTGATCCCGTAATTTTATGACACCAAAAATTAATGTATTTATTCATTTTGTTGACTTAAATATTTTTAAATAATGGTAAAATGTTGAAAAGAAACAAAATTGAAAATAGGTTTTTGATTGAGGCATTTTTGAAAATAAGTATTTCAAAAGAGGCATTTCTAACAATTTTTAAAATATAAAATTGGTTTAATGTTTTCATAAAGACATATTAGAAGTGGTAATGATGATGGAATTATATTTTAGGCAAGAATTGCAAGGCTAAAATTTTTTTTGAGAATTGGTACTAATGATAAATATTTGACAATTTGACATTACTAGATTATTATTGTATACGTTACAATAAATTTTAAAGCTTCCCACCAAAAAAAAAATAAATAAATAAATTTTAAAGCTAGATATACAAATTGATGTAATAAAGCAAAAACAAAGTGGAAGCCCCTTTGGTCCAGTGGTTGACCAAGGGTGTTGATTATGCTTCTACACCAAGAGGTCTGGGGTTCGAGCCCCAGATATTGCGATTTATTGGTGGGTTTTCCACCTGGAGGTCTGAGTTTCAATTCCCGGAGAGCGTAAGGAGTCAAGTTTACATGAGATCTTCAGCATGGTGCTGGTGCAACCACTGGATATGGATCTTCATAGATGCAGGCCAGACAGTAGAATTATCCGTCGTAAGAGTAGCCGATGTAATATTTATCATGATTTGCAATTGAATAATAATAGTTCAGTGTTAAAAAAAAAGCAAAAACAAAAAATATATAAATAAATATTTTCTCTAACCAAATAATTTTTTACTTATTTATTTTCTAAAATTATTGTTTAATACAAAAAATATTTAATTTATTTTTTGCTTTATTTAATTTTATTTTATAAATTAAAAACCCGTATGTTGAGTAGTCGTAATTAGTATATTTTAAAAATTAAATATAACGATGTAATTTCTAGGCTCTTAAAATAAGTGTGTTACATAGTCAATAAACAGATTCTGCCGGCTAATATCTGTTGGGATATACAATTGGCCATGTGGTGCTTCATCCTCAGCGTCTCCATCGGCTTTTGATGGTGCTTAGTCCTCTTTGTTCGAATGGCCTGTTTCTATATTGTAAGTAATTATTTTTCGTGAATTTGATAGATAAACGAAATTTTGGGATAAGATTTTGCGGGAAAGTTCCATGTATGTTTTATTAAATTCTGGAACAAAAATGAAATAGGATAGGGTGGAAACATGATAGAAATGAGAATTCTCAAATATAAAAAATTAAAAATTAACCGGGAAAAAAAGAAATACGTGGCTATGCGCGATTTAACCGTTACAAAGAATGTGGCATAAATAGTTATGATATACATGTATGATGTATCTTATGATTCTTATGGCTACATAAACCACATACATCTAAGTGGTTTTTCTGTGACTATACAACCATAGATAGCCACGGAACTATAGATTCGATTTTTTCAGTATTTGTAGCTAATTAATAATTTTTTTTTCTTTTTGGCAAAAGCTATTTAAGCATATAACAACATAATTTAAGCCTAGCTATAAAATTTTTTATAGGTATGCACTTTTTTCTATTAGGTTATATAATATTTAAAAACAATTTATTTTGATGCATAGCACGTAATATCCTTTAATAAGTTTGATAAATTTATATAAATAAAACAATTATATGAACGCAGAGTGTACCGCAAATAACTAGTTGTATATTTAAATCATGATGCTTAAATAAAATTGAGATGACTTGGAATGATTTGGAATCAGATATGATATCTCGAATTTGCTTAATTTAGTGGCCATGTAATATGAAATTCGAAACCACCACTCATAATTGATATAATATACAATAAAAGTTTAAACGTACTATCCTCATTATCATACAAAATATATATTATAAACGTATATAATTTGAGGACATAAACAAAGAATAAATAAAAGATAACTTGTATGAGAGCTAATCGTGCGTGTGGTATTGAGATGACGTTGCATGTTAATGTTTCTTTTTTTGTAATCTGTTATATTATTAGTAAAGAAAACATATAATAAGTTACATGATATATATGTGGTGTTTTTCACGTCTTTAACCTTTTGTTTCTTTGGTGTTTTGAATTTTTTGGTTGCATATTTGTGTGGTTTTGAGTATTTTAATTTGTGTCGTCTTTTAAGTCATGAACAGGTTACATGACATTTTAGTGGTTTTTGAGTAGTCAATTTTAGAGATGAATGCTTTGAAAGAAGATTAGTCTAATTTCGTGTTCATGTTCGAAAACGGTTATTGATTGTTGAATTCTTTGCTTGATAATTCTATTGATTGTTGATGTATGAAATTCCCTATTGCCCAATGTTTTTAATTCATAAGTTAAATCGTTTTCATTCTTTGCAAACTGAAACAAACCAATCTTTCTGTCGCTTTAACTTATTACAACTCTCGAAAATTTTTAGAGTACCACTGGTCCTTGTGGATCAATCTCAAATATACTACCTAGCGGTTAAGTGTAATGTTGACTTGGCTGCTTCAGAAACCATTACACAGGTTTCCTACGTCAACAACGCGCTTATCTTGAAAGCTGCCAGATCATCAAGCAGAGATGGACTTATGCGTTCAAAGATCGTGATGGGATTGCTAGATACGTCAAGCTACCAAACATAACCATCACAACGCTCACTTCTAGAGCGAATTTGGAGTTCCTTCCAGGCCTTGATCACTTGGTTCCTAGTCCGTATGGCGATAGTAGAACTTCTGCTCGACGTTGCTCTACATCTGCCCATCCAGCGCCACCACAATTACAGAATGATTCGGTTGGCGATGATTACAGACATGAGCAACCATATGTTCCACATTATGCTCGATCCACCTTTCTAGAGGCTAGTTCAGACAAGTTTATTCTTCCAGAGGTGCCTCCACGCGATGATGTGCGCTCGCCAGGATTGGATTATTGAGGCTACAAAGACTAACAACAGTCTGATGCGATAAATCTGGAGTGTTGTCAGCTGTAACGCCCGTGAACCAGTTTTTGGTTGGTGGTGTCGAGCGACACCATGGGGGGTGTCAATCGACACCAGTAATTTGTTCACGAGGCAGTTTGTTTTGAGAAATCGCTCGGTTAGGGTTAGAGAAACCCTAAATTAGTAACTCACATGATTGGCATATGTATCATATATATATTAAATAGATGTTGACACATATAAAAAGGGGAGATATATAATAAATTACAAAAACTAAAAGTAAAAAAATTACAATTATTTTTTAAAATAGTTATATAAAAATATATAAATTTTTACAATTATTAGTTAATTAATTTTTAATTAAATTTTTTTCATATGTTTCCAAATATTCATTTTATCTTATTCTTATATGAATGAAATTATATTAAAAATGTGGTTAACAAATAATATAAATTATATTGAAATGTCCAATAATCTAATAATATATTAATCATAGTTTAGGAACTTGTGTGATACACGATTTATCATACCATTTTTCAAAAAGGTCCCCTACTAAATATATTTTTAAAATATATATTTTTCAAAATTGTCCTTTGATGTTTATGGCAGCCTACTAATTGAACCTCCAAATCATTTTTACCAAATCTTTTAAAATCTTATAAATCCTTTTAAAAAATTTTAAAACCATATAAAACAATAACAATTAAATTTTATAATTATCTATATAAAATCTTTTAAAATCTTTAAATTTAGTAAAAGAGGTATAATTGAATATAAACGATATTTAAGAGTTAAAAAAAAAATTATAATATAAAGAGAGAAATTCCTAAAAATACGATGTTTTTTGTTTTGTTTTCAAAAATATCACAAATACAAACTTGTTTGTCAATGGTGTAAATTTTTAAATCATTGGTTTGAGTTGATTATTTTATATTTAGGATATAGTATTTAGAGGGTAGGGTTTAGTGTTTCGGATTTAAACTTTAGAGTTTGAAAATTAAAAATTTAGTTGTATTGTGGTATTTTTGACGTAAAAATAAAAAAAAACCATTATATTTTATAGAGAAGACATTTTTGAAAAAAAAAATGATGTGTGTGGAAAGTGTGGCACAGAAAACTAGTTAATTGTTAAATCATAATGCCTTAATAAATAAGATTGAGATGACTTGGAATGGATTTGAAAAATCTTATATGATATCACGAAATGGAATTGCCTAATTTAGGTAGTCTGTAAATCATTCAAAATTTATAGGTTTTGAATGGTGGCGGTGGTTGGGGCAGATAAAATCGTCTACGGATTAGTCCGTTCTAAAAATAGAGCACACAATCATCTGCCGCAAACCAAATTTATTTGTATGTAAAATGAACCGTACTTGGTTTGCCACAGATTTCTTTTATTTTCATAGATCCGCACTATTGCGGTTTACAAATAACGAATAGTAAATTAAAAACAATCTAATCCGCAAACGATTTTATCCGTTCCAACTACCGCCACCACTGATATTTTTATTTTTTATTTATTTAAATTTTTTTTGTCAAAGCTCATAATTGAGCAATACTTAGGTTCGCCCCTGGGGTGAACCTTTAAATTCATCCAACAAATTATAGCCAATCATTTTACCATGTCATTACTAATACAAGAGAATTAAAAAAAAAATTAAAAAAAAACACAATTAAAAAAAAAAGAAATCAGAAAATAGATTTAGGGTTTAGGGTTTAGGGTTTAGATTTTACAATTAAAACGAAATTAGATGTCGGTTTGAGTTGCCAAATGAGTGGTTAGGGTTTAAATTTTATAATTAAAACGAAATTAGATATCAGTTTGGGTTTAGGATTTAGGGTTTAGGGTTTAGATTTTACAATTAAAACGAAATTAGATATCGGTTTGTAATTGTAAAATCCTAAACCCTAAACCCTAAACCCAAACTGATATCTAATTTCGTTTTAATTATAAAATCTAAACCCTAACCACTCATTTGGCAATCCAAACCGACATCTAATTTCGTTTTAATTGTAAAATCTAAACTCTAAACCCTAAACCATAAACCCTAAACCCTAAACCCTAAATCTATTTTCTGATTTCTTTTTTTTTTAATTGTGTTTCTTTTTTTTAATTTTTTTTTAATTCTCTTGTATTAGTAATGACATGGCAAAATGATTGGCTATAATCTGTTGGGTAAATTTAAAGGTTCACCCCAGGGGCGAACCTAAATTAGTTACAATTAAAATACAAATGCAATATCCTCCCGGACACTCTATCATAAAAGTATCTGGGCGGCTTGTTTTCTACCGACTGATATATTAAATAAAGGGGAAAATTCCAAAACAAACCACCAAGGTGGCAACCACTTCCACTTTAAACCTACAAACTTTTGTACTCCCAACTAAAACTCTCAATTTGACAATTTTGTTAAATCAAACTTTTAGAGTGGTTTTTGTGTTCACGGGCCCAAAATAATCACTGGAACCGTTAATTCCGTTATGTGTGCTATTTTTTATTTTTTAAGAAATTTAAATAAATAAAAATAATAAAATAATGGAAATTCTCAAATCGATTTTGGGGTTCGGGTTTGTGAAAAAAAAATCCCTCTTCGTTCTCTTTTCTTCTCTCTCCCTCTTAGTTCGTCTCTCTTCCTCTTCGATTCGTCGTTCTTCTTCTTCTTCTTCTTCGTCTCTCTTCTTCCTTTCCGTTTATCTCTCTTTTTCTCTCTTCTTCCTCTTCGTTCGTCTCTCTTCTTCTTCAATACTCTTTTTTTTCTACAAACCGTAACCCTCAAATCGATTTGGAAATTTTTTTTGCATTATTTCAATTTTTTATTACAATTATTTTATTATTTTAATTATTTAAATTTTTTAAAAAATTAGAAAATAGCACATGTAGGTTAAACGGAGTGAATTGTTTGTTAACGCAATTAACTGTTTCAGTGGTTATTGTGGGCTCGCGAACACAAAAACCACTCTAAAGGTTTGATTTAACAAAGTTGTCAAATTGAAAATTTTAGTTGGGAATACAAAAGTTTGGAGGTTTAAAGTGGAAGTGCTTACCACCTTGATGGGTTTTTTTGGGATTTTCCCTTATATAAAGGTTAGCCTTGTTAATCATATAAAATACCTCTAATATTAATTGTTGAGATTGCATATCTTTATATAAATGGATACATATTCCTCTATAGTCGTCATAGAGGACATGCTGGTGCACATTTAAAGGTTTAAGAATCACAAGCTCTATTTCCAAAGCCAAATCAGGTTGACTTTTTGTTTCTTTTTTCTTCCCCTTACGTTTACAATTTGTTCTTTTTATAGACGTATATACCATACGATTCCACATAATTACATTCAAGAAACAAAAGAAATAAATAATTTTTTTGATGATAAAAAATAACAAAAATATATTTGTTCTTTGCAGGAGAATTGATACAAAATGTGGAGGCTAAGAACCGGAGCTAATGAAGGATATGACGACCCTCACTTGTGCAGTGCCAACAATTTCCTCGGAAGGCAGGTATGGGAGTTTGATCCTGATGCAGGCTCTCCAGAGGAGCTCTCTGAGGTTGATCAGGCTCGCCAGAAGTTCACAGACAATAGGTCAGAATACAGAGCTAGTGCAGATCTGATGTGGCGTATGCAGGTGAAAACATTTAACGACAGAACACATAAGCTTAAAGTTGTCTAGCTTATATGGCATAAGTATAATTTTTTTTTTTTTTAATTTAAAAGTTTCTAAGGGAGAAGAAGTTTGAACAAAAGATTCCGCGGGTGAAAATAGAAGATGCAGAGAAAATAACATATGAAGACGCAAATGCGACATTAAGAAGAGGAATACACTATTTGGCAGCATTGCAGACTGATGATGGACATTGGCCTGCTGAAAATGGTGGATGCATGTACTTCAATGCTCCCTTTGTAAGTTGCACATTTCGATATGATTTTCACTAAAAAAAAGAAACAAGAAAAAAAGAAAAGAAAATAACCAAATGGTGCAAAATAATATCAGGTCATATGCTTATATATCACTGGCCATCTGGATCAAATCTTCTCTCTGGAACATCGAAAAGAGATGCTTCGTTACATGTACAACCATCAGGTACACTATTTGTTGTTGTAAAAAAAAATCTTACTAGTGGTAAACTCCTTTTTTTTTTTTTTTTCTTTTTTTTTTCTTTATTATTTGGTGCCATGGCAAAAAAAAATTAAAACATGGAAGCATAGTTCAGATCCAGAATTCGGTAAACTCTTTGTTGTTGAGTTTATTGTTTTGTTTTTGTTTGTCCGGGATGATTATCGAACACACAAAGATTCTCTTATACACAAAATACACAAAAACACACAAGAACTACACACATTTTCCGTGACAAATAAAACCACATATATTAAGAAAACATATTAAAAATTGATTATAAATGTATTATTTTTTTTTTGTGATTTACAATTTTCAACAACTTTAAACCAATAGTGTTTAGGTATTTTTCTTGAAATTTAAAATTCATCATTAATAACTAATAAAAATTTGATAACTTAAAAAATACATATTTTTGAAACAAAAAAAATTCTTAGAAATTGGATTAATAAAAAAACAGAGGGAGTAGTAGTTATCACCCAATTATATCTTTTAATCTTCTCCAAAATTTTTGCCTAAGTGACTTTAATGTTTTTGTATCTATTCTATTCCAAAATGGATAAAATCTTATTATCAAGAATGACGATGGCGGGTGGGGGCTAGACGTAGAAAGCCACAGTTTTATGTTCTGCACGGTCCTCAATTACATCTGCCTAAGAATTTTCGGAGCAGATCCCGATCATGACGGTAAAGAAAGTGCTTGTGCAAGGGCTCGTAAATGGATCATTGACCACGGTGGTGCTACCTATACGCCATTGTTTGGAAAAGTTTGGCTTTCGGTATGTCACACATATAATCACCAACTAAAGATAATCTTGCTCGTCATCTTAATTTATAATTGTACACTGTCGTAATTATTTTTGCATCTCACATTATAGGTTCTTGGAGTGTACGAATGGTCTGGCTGCAAACCTGTACCACCAGAGTTCTGGTTACTTCCGTCTAATTTTCCAATTATTAATGGAGGTTAGAATCTGAACAATTATTATGCATTTATGATGGTCTTTATTATGTTTAATACTGACATATAATAATATTTTCATATATACATGCAGGCACTCTCTGGATTTACTTAAGGGATATTTTCATGGCATTATCTTATTTGTACGGTAAAAAATTTGTTGCTACACCAACACCTCTCATTCTACAGCTTCGTGAAGAGCTTTATCCTCAAGCTTATGCTAAAATTGATTGGAGCCAAGCTCGCAATCGATGTGCAAAGGTAAAATTTGAGTTCCTATACTTAATGATGGTTATGAGAAAATTAAGGTTAATTAGCTCTTTAAATTTATAATTAAAAAATCAAGTCTAATTGGTGCAAAACATAATGTGATGATGGTGCAGGAAGATCTATATTATCCACAATCATTTGCACAAGATTTATTTTGGAAAAGTCTTCATATGTTTTCGGAGAATATTTTAGATCGATGGCCTTTAAACAAGCTTATAAGAGAAAAAGCTATCCGAAAGGCAATGGAACTTATTCACTACCATGACGAAGCCACCCAATACATTACTGGTGGAGCTGTGCCAAAGGTAAATCATATTAGTTTTTTTTTTTCTGGTCAATAAAATACATTATACGAGTCTGAACTCAAGTGATGACACAAAGATGATACTAACACAAAATGCTAGCAAATGACATTAGCATAAAATGAGACACAAGACCAATGATATGGTTTTCTTAATAAATATATTAGGTGTTTCATATGCTTGCTTGTTGGGTTGAAGATCCAGAGAGCGATAGTTTTAAAAAACATCTTGCTCGAGTCCCCGGTTTCATATGGATTGCTGAGGACGGCTTGAAAATCCAGGTTAGCTCCCTTGAAAATTCAAACCATGGCTACAAGCTTAGGTCAGGTATATCTCGGACAGCTTTAAATAATTAACATAATGTGCAGACTTTCGGAAGCCAGATATGGGATACAGCCTTTGTGCTACAAGTCATGTTAGCCGCGGATATTGATGATGAGATAAGACCAACGCTCATTAAAGGATACTCTTATTTAAGGAAATCTCAGATTACAGAGAACCCTCCTGGTGATTATATTAAAAATTTTAGAGACATGTCAAAAGGAGGATGGAGTTTTTCTGACAAAGATCAAGGATGGGCAGTTACAGATTGTATTTCTGAGAGTTTAGAGGTGCGCGATTTTCTCTCTTTTTTCATGCATGCCTTAAATCTAGTTCCATTTCTTGCAATAACAAATGTATGTCGCTGTATTCTGAAACACATATTGCCTACATTTATAAATTAGTTTTTACCGTTAGTTCGAGTGATATTTGGAAGAAAATCATATTAAATGCTCTACTCTCCGGAGGATATGTATGGGTCTAGGCCCAGAACCTCTTAGTAATTCCAAAAAATAAAATAAAAACTATGTAACATTAGTATGTGCATTTCTATTTAGGTTTTTCACATTAGTTATAACACTCTTTTTTGAATAATATACTTTGTAATAAACATTTTGTTCATCCTTATATAACGGTCTGATTACTAAATTCGCTTGTGTGGCCAGTGCTGCCTGATGTTTGACAGCATGTCATCTGAATTCATTGGTGAGAAAATGGATGTAGAGAGGCTTTACGATGCCGTCAATATGCTTCTCTATTTGCAGGTACTTTTAAATTTGTTAATTGATATATATAAAACCGACAACGTGTTAGTAACTTACGATATATTCTCTTAATAATTATTCCAATAACAGGGCAGTAATGGAGGTATAGGCACATGGGAACTACCGAGTGAGAACAAATGGCTAGAGGTAGTTAACTAATATATTAGTCTATATCTTTCTTTTTTTTGAATGAATGTAAAATTTATTCACCACAAAAAAAAAACTCAGTTTACAATATATGCAACCTTGGTCTATGTCTTTTATATATCATTCATTTTCTCATCACATTTTTAACATATGATTCTTAACACAAATAATAATGCAGTGGCTTAATCCTGTGGAGTTTGTTGAAGACACAATCCTCGAGCATGAGTATCTAGAATGCACGGGGTCAGCAATAGTGGTGTTGTCTCGCTTCATAAAACAGTTTCCAAAGCATAGAACAAAGGAAGTAGAAAGGTTTATAACAAAGGCAGTTCAATACATAGAAAACTTGCAAAGGCCAGATGGTTCATGGTACGGAAACTGGGGAGTTTGCTTCATCTACGGGACCTTTTTTGCGGTTCGAGGTCTAGTGGCTGCAGGAAAGACTTACCATAACTGTCATTCGATCCGTAGAGCGGTTCAATTCATTCTTGGTATACAAAACATTGAAGGCGGTTGGGGAGAAAGTTTTCTCTCTTGCCCCGACAAAAAATATATTCCTGCGGCTGGGAACAAGACCAATGTGGTCAATACAGGACAAGCATTGATGGTTCTAATAATGGGTGGTCAGATGGAGAGAGACCCTTTAACGGTTCATCGTGCTGCAAAAGTGTTAATCAACTCGCAGATGGATAACGGTGATTTCCCGCAACAGGTGTGTTTCTTGTTTTCCTAATTTTATTCAAGACTTCCACATTTACTATGATATAATTGTTCATTCATTTATTATATTTTGTAGGAAATAAGGGGAGTTTATAAGATGAATGTGCTGCTACATTATCCGACCTTTAGAAACACGTTCACTCTTTGGGCACTCACGCACTACACCAAGGCCCTGCGCTCCCTCGTATGAAGACAAATCGCACATGAAACTTATCATACCATTGTTACATAGTTTGTCATTGTTTTGTCTGTACCATTTAAAAGAACTATATATAATAAAGATAATCTGTTTGAACACCTCTTTCTCTTGTTTGATGTCCTCCTAACCGGGTCTGCAACACCTGAAACTCCATCACTAGACCGAGTCACAAATAAGATGGACGCATATCGAAGAGCAGGAGACAAGCCAACTAGTCCAAAAGTGCTAGAAACGAGCGTTGATCTTTTAGTATCATTTTCTTTTTAATTTTCTCTTTATTTTAAAAGTGTTGGGTGGTGGGATATCTGAACGGTTCATCGATAGATTAACTAAATAAAGTAGGTTCTTAACAGTGCCGGCTCAAAATTTTTAGGGGTCCCGGGCCAAAAAAAAAATTTTGGACCCTAAACATTTTTCTATAAATTTTTTTTCTTATAAATTTATTTTTAATGTATTTTGTATTAAATAAATTTGTTATAAAAACAAAAATATACACATAATTTTTTTTTCTTGGGTCTCTTTCTAATCTTATATTTAGTTTACTATATATTTTTTTTACAAAAAAAAAAAAATTTTAAAAAATGGACCCTTAATTATTAGGGCACGGGACGGGGCCCGGGGCGGTCGCACCCATTGTCCCCCCCCTCTGAGCCGGCCCTGGTTCTGAAAATTGAAGAGATCGATCGAACTCTTATGTTACAGATTCTAGAACTCAAAATCGTAAGTTTTAATTTGTCTGGTTTCGAAGTACTAACTTGATTACTTAGCATTTATTGGAAATTAGAGTCATAGATGCATTCGATGTAAGTTTGATTGGTTCACAAAACCCTCTAACTCATTTTTATATATAGCGTAAATTGCTCTTTTAAGCTAGTCCGGAGAATTTAACAATATGTTTAGCATGCAGATTAATCCTAAAAGCACTTAGTAAGTGATCAAGAAAATAACATGCAATGACAGAAAACGTTAGAAGAAGAATCTTATAAATTCTTAAGTCTTAACCTAATGATCTAAATCATTAATCCATGAACTTTCCTTCGAGTCACCCCTTAAAAAAAAAATAGTACTCACACATAACAGAATAAAAAAAAAAAAGCATGGTATAAAGATTTTATCTGGTTATAGAAGGCGGTATACATACATATATATATATATATATTGAATTACTAAGAGGTACATTCCCTTTCCTCTCATATGTAGAGTAGCATAAAGTATGATATAAGAATATAGAATGAGTTGATTATTATTAATGACAATACAAGAGTATATATACAATACATAAGCTTGGAGACCAAGTGATATAAGCTTGGAGATCAAGTAATATACAAAGAATATTCTATACATAATATTGTCTAATACACCCCCTCAAGATGGACCGCCGGAGAAGAGTCCAATCTTGCGAAATAGATGATGAAACCGTGGTCCTGGCAAAGGCTTGGTGAGAGCATCGGCGAGTTGGTCAGCCGAAGTGACATGCGAGACTCGGAGAGTGCCATCCTGAACAAGCTCACGAATGTAATGATAATCAATTGCCACATGCTTCATTCGAGAATGGAAAACCGGGTTAGTGGAGAGATATGTAGCACCAATGTTGTCACAATAGACAACCGGTTGTTGCGTAGATTTGAGGCCAAGCTCACCAAGAAGAGACATGAGCCACTGAACTTCAGAAACCGTCAAGGCAACTGTTCGATATTCCGCTTCCGTAGACGACCGCGCAACCCCTTTTTGCTTCTTGGAGGACCAGGCAATAGGATGGCTGCCAAGAAAGACTACATAAGCGCCGGTGGAAGTATAGTTATCTTTGTCACCTCCCCAATCAGCGTCCGAAAACGCATGAAGAGCCAGCTCATTGTGACGAGAGAAGAAGATGCCATTACGAATCGTCCCAGCCAGATAGCGCAGTACCCGTTTGGCGGCAGCCCAATGTGTACTGGTGGGTTGATGCATAAATTGAGAAAGGCGATTGACGGCAAAAGATATGTCCGGACGAGTGAGGGATAGATACTGGAGGCTACCAATCACCATGCGATATTCCGAGGGATTATCAAGACGATCGCCACTAAGAAGATTCATTGGGGTCGTAGCAGATAAGGGAGTAGCAACGGGTTTGACATTTTCCATCTTCACTTGGCAGAGAAGGTCAAGAATATACTTGCGTTGTGAGAGATGAAGGCCTTCGGAAGAGCGAACAACTTCAATTCCCAGGAAATAAGAGAGTTTTCCCAGATCACGTAAAGAGAACTTGCGAGCAAGAGCATCAAGGAAGCCTTGAACACGTTGAGGACATGAACCAGTGACAAGAATATCGTCGACGTAAACCAGCATGTAAATGGTGACTGTGGAGTCATGGAAGATAAACAAAGAGGCATCTGATAGGGAGTTACGAAAACTCGAGGAGAGAAGGAAGCTACGAAGCTCATTGTACCAAGCCCGAGGAGCTTGCTTCAAACCGTAGATAGCCTTGCGTAATTTGCACACGTGCGTAGGATTGTCCTTATCAACAAAACCCGGTGGCTGCGTCATGTAGACTTCTTCGGTGAGAGTACCTTCGAGAAAGGCATTGTTGACATCTAATTGTCGAATTGACCAATCTTTACCAACTGCAACACTTAGAACAATCCGAATCGTAGCTGGCTTGACAACGGGACTGAAGGTGTCTTGGAAATCAATGCCTGGGCGCTGATTGTAACCTTTAGCAACAAGTCGCGCTTTGAATTTGTCCACCGATCCGTCAGGATTGAACTTGGTACGAAAAATCCATCGACACCCAACAATGTTCGTAGCCAATTCACGGGGAACCAAATCCCAAGTATGATATTTAATCTGTGAATCCATCTCAGCGCAACATGCGTCTCTCCAACGAGGATCCGATAAAGCTTGAGTCACCGTGGCAGGTTCAATCGTAGAGTCCAGCGCAGTTGTGAGTGCATACTTTGGGTTCGGCTTGACAATGTTGTTATGAAGACGTGTGGTCATGCGAGCTGGAGCTTGAGCAGCGACAGGATCAGATGGGAGAGTAGTGGTGTCATCCGACACAGTCTCAGTAGAGGGAGATGACCCATCGGTGGTGGATGTGGGCGGAGATAGCGGAGCTGGTGTGGTGTGTGATGGCGAGGACACGACGGGCGTGGACGGTACTGTCGACGATGTCGGTGTTGAAGAGCTGGACGCAGGAGAAGGTGCCGGGCACGGGGTGCTAACCGAAGTGGTACGGACGAGTGGTGAGCTACCTGCAGGAAGAGGAGAAATCATGGGAAGCCAAGCTTGTTCATCCGAGGATGTCAAGATTGGGTCAGTGGCGGATAGTGATTCGAAAGGGAATTCTGTTTCACAAAAATGAACATGCCGAGAGGTAAAAATGCGAGTGGACTTAGGCTCTAGACAGTAATAGGCACTTTGAGAGTTTGAATATCCAAGAAAGATGCACGGGAGAGACCTGGAATCAAGTTTATGAGTGGCATAAGGACGGAGCCAAGGATAACATAGACAGCCAAAGACACGGAGTTTGTGAAGATTGGGTTGGGTTGGGTCTTGAAGAGGCGACTATGAGGAGAATCCATGGAGAACGTACGTGTGGGCATTTTGTTGATGAGATAGACAGCCGCGGCGAAAGCATAGGTCCAATATGTCGTCGGTATAGATGCTTGAGAGAGAAGAGAGAGACCCGTTTCGACAATATGGCGATGACGCCGTTCTGACATGCCATTGTGCTCCGGTGTGTGTGGTGGTGTGCGGTAATGAGTGATGCCTTGTTGGGCAAGAAATGACGCCATCACCATGTACTCGCCGCCATTATCAGAATAGAGAGCACCAATGCGTTGTCCAAATGAATTCTCCACCAATGTCTTAAAACATTTAAAGGTTTCAAAGACATGAGACTTTTGTTTAAGAGGATAAAACCACATATATCGAGTAAAATGATCAACAATCAGAAGATAATATTTGAACCCATCAATGGAATAAACTGGGGATGTCCAAAGATCCGAGAATAAAACTTGAAGGGGACGAGTAGAAGAAATAGACGATTCAAAGAAAGGTAGCTTATGACTTTTATTGCGTAAACAAGCATGACAATCATTGTTTGAAATTAAACCAGAAAATGAAACTTGAGATAACATAGTTTTAAGTATAGGAAAAGCAGGATGGCCAAAACGCGCATGCCAAGTTGAAAAAGAAGACTTTGAAGCGGAAAAAGCAGAAATGGAAGCAGAGATAGCCGGTCACTCGTATAGTCCGTGTTTAACTGGGCCGGTTAGCAGTGGTGTCCCCGTGTGTAGCTCCTTCACCTGAAATTTGTCCGGAAACAATTCAACAGAGACATTGTTGTCAATACAAAACTTATTGGCTGAGATCAAATTTTTGCGTATAGATGGTACACAAAGGACATTATTCAATGTGTGAGATGTAAGAGGTAAAGAGAGGGAACCCATATGTGTAATTGGAAGAGCTGCGCCATTTCCCACTAACACGTTGTCGTTGCCATGGTAAGGGCTGTGCATGGAGAGATTGTGAAGATCAGTCGTGATGTGGTGCGATGCCCCACTATCAAGCAACCAGGTGTCGGCATCGCCATGGTTCATCATTGTATTGTGAGCAGATGGTCGCCAATTCTGGAAACCAGGAGGAGCCGAGTTTTGGTAGTTCTGAGGTGGTGCGCCTGTAGGTCTTGAATAGGAGGACTGTCTTGATTGAGAACACCAACGTGCAGAGTGTCCTTGTACGCCACACAATTTACACTTTCCCAAGTACGGTCGCCGTTCTCTGTTATGGTTGTTGTTGTTTTCTCGGTTGTGGTTTGTTGAGGACGGAGGTTGAGAAGAGGATGTGTTCCAGTTGCCGCGATTCTGATAACCGTCTCGAGGTTTGGTTTGAGCAGCGTTGGCCGTAGCTGGAAGAGGCGATGAAGAGCTCTGGACATGGAGAAGATCAGCTTCACGATTCAGTAGCTTCTCATGGAGTTCTTCGAAGGACATCGGTGTCTCTCTTCCATTGGCAGCATCGACTATGGCTTTGTATTCTTCGGGCAGACCATCAAGAACATAATCCATGAGATCTTCATGGTCAAGAGGTTTTCCAAGGAGAGAGAGTTGATCGGCTTTGGCACGGATGGAACGCATGTATTCATCGATGCTTTTGTTTCCTTTATGCGAGTGTTTCAATTGGTTCTTCAATTGTTTGAGATGACCACGAGAGGGACGTCCATAGGTTTTCTCAAGAGTACGCCATACATCTAGAGAGGACGTGGCACACGACACGAGGGATTGTGTGGTGTTAGCGATGGCACCAAGAAGGGCTGAGTGAATTAGACGATCTTGTCTTATCCACTTGTTGTACGCCGGGTTCGGTTTTGTGAGACCTGCTTCGGTGATGACTGTGGGTGGAGCTGCTTCTCCTTCAGTGATGAATCCGAGAAGACCATGACCTTCAAGAAGAAATCGCACTTGCTGATTCCAGGCGATGTAGTTTGTCGCAATAAGTTTGGTGACATTACCCATGTTGAGTGAGAGAACCGGGCTGTTAGGGTCGGTTGAGTCGAACACGAGAGCTGTGTGGACTGCAGATTGGTTGTGAGAGGTGGAAGATGCAGATGAATCTAGCTGCGACATGGTTAGGGTTTGAGCAAGGAGAAGCGTAAAGAGCTTGACGGAGGAGAAAAAGGAATTCGACGGCTATGAAGGTTATACCTTAGGGTTTTTAAGAGGTTGTGATCTTATTGGCTCTGATACCATATAAGAATATAGAATGAGTTGATTATTATTAATGACAATACAAGAGTATATATACAATACATAAGCTTGGAGACCAAGTGATATAAGCTTGGAGATCAAGTAATATACAAAGAATATTCTATACATAATATTGCCTAATATATGACACCATTTCGATTGGCCAAATAAAGTGATTTAAGTAAATTCTGCGCTTGAACTCTGGTTTAAACCTATAAAATAATTCTTCCTCAAATATGAACCACTAGACCACAAACACTTGGTTTGATTGGAGGTAAGTTGTTGGGAAAAAATTATTTTTCTAACCCAATTAAACCCACGTTGTCTTACCGGGTGGGACTGCATGTAGATAGGCTCATATTACGTGTGAGTGCAGATGGCAGGAAATCATATACAGTAAAACCTCTATAAATTAATAATATTGGGACCTTTAGTAATTTATACTCCCTCCGATCTCTTTTAAGTGTCGTTTTAAAATTTTGCACACATATTAAGAAAACATTAAATTTTTTATTTTTTTAAAACAAAAACATCATTACCCATATACTTAAACACAATCTGTCCAATAGAAAAACAATCTGCAGAATACTAATAGTCATAAAACATTAAAATTTAATAAATTTTGCATTGAAAATACAAAACAACACTTATTTTGTAACAAAATTTTAAGTCTAAAATGACACTTAAATCGGATCGGAGGGAGTAATATTTTATTAATTTATCGAGATTATTAATTTATCGATATATTAATTGAACAAAATAACTAATTTGGGACCGAAAAAATATATTAATTTAGCGAGGTATTAATGAATCGAGTATTAATTTATAGAGGTTATACTGTACTCACGTGGATCTTATTCCCATGGAGGTTGTGATTAAAGAAGTTGACCTCTTGTAAACAAAAAATGAGATATCTTCATCGAAAACTGAGAACAAGAAATTCTAGATACGAAATTTATTGCGAATGGAGATTATCTTGTTCGTCACATGTTACTACAGCTAAATATCAATAAAGATTATCTAATATTCTTAATTTTGTGTCCTCGGTAACATTTTCAAATTAAACAACCCGAAATAATACTAAATTAAGTTTCATTGGATTTTCATTTAAAAATTCTTAAATTAGTGGATTGTTCTCTTAATTATATAGTGTAATTTCTTTCTAACTTCAAATGTAAAATCTTATACTAGGAATTTTAAATACTAGTATAAGATATTAATTATTTATTTTGGATTTTTATTGATGTATCTTTTTCTTTTCTGATTTTTTATAAACCTTTTGTATTTTATTTATTTTAATAAATTATTATTCAATATTAAAAAAAAAATACTAGGAATTTTAAATCGTGGTTAAGGGTACTTGCACTGACGTGGCCATATATTTTATTTTTTTACAACACGTGATTCTATCAATTCAAAGTCAACAAACATGTCACATGATCACATGAAGGAACTCTCTGTTTGTTCAAGATTTAAGCAATTACGATTTTGTTCGGAGCATTTAAAAAATTACTTTTTATGTTATTTTTTAAATATTTTTCTTTAAACTGTCCATTTTAAAAAATATCTCTGATTTATGAATGGTAATCATTAATCGGAAATTAGATTTAAGTATTTATATAACTAGGTAATTTTCTATGCTACTGCCATATAAAATAAATATTCAAAAATTAAATAAAAATAATATAAAATGGTTCTCTTGAGTTATTATGTCTTTACATTTAGGGAAATTCTCTAAAATATCATGATTTTTATTTTTTAGATAAAAATATCACAAAACTAAAATTAAACTTTCAATTTTTAAACTCTAAACTCTAAATTCCAAACACTAAACCCTACCATCTAAATACTATACCCTTAATGTAAAATAATCAACGCAAACGAAAGATTTAAAATTTTACACCATTGATAATCAATTTGGTATTTGTGGTATTTTTGAAAACAAATTTAAAATTGTAATAATTTGAGAAATTTAGATTAAGATTATTATTTACACCACACGTGGTTTTATACAAGTGGCTTTTGTTATGAACAATCACAATTCAAACCCACGATTACTAAACTAACTCCAATCAATGAATTATTAAATCAAATAATATTAAAAATAATAAAGCAATTAATGGTATCATGTGCGATGATATGTTCTCTATCATGCAGTAGATCATAAATCATAAGTATATTAACGTCAACTTTTTTTTTTTTTTTTTTTTGGGCAAAACAACGTCAACTAATTTTGTTCTTATGTCATGGATATGCGAGCTGATGAGATTTAATTAGTACAAAAGTATATAGAACTTATCTGGGTGGTATTGGATGAACAGAGATTGGAGATGACGTTGAGAAACGAAGACAACATCAACTAGGGTTTGGACATAGATCTCTTTTTGAAAGGATAATTAAACAAACGGGTCGAATAATAAAGTATGAATTAGAAAGTCTGAATAACAGAATAAGCAAGTGTCGGTCAATAACAAAACATGGTTTGTAGTAGCTAGCAAATTAATTATTAAAATATTATAAAAAATAACGATTAAAGAAAGCTATATGATGGAATCTTGATCATATCATGGTAAAACGTTGTCAAAAAAAAAAATATCATGGTAAAACAATCTAATAGATAATTTAGATATCATTTATCTCGATGACGTTGATTTTCTTAGGCGGAGAGGACAGCAATTAAAGATTCATAGTTTTGATTTCTTTTAGTTCAATCAACTAGAATTTCGTGCTAATAAGAGATTTTGAAAATTGTTCACTCTATTATTATGTATTTTACAAAATACAAGACATATTATGATACAATATTAGACCAAATATTCTAAAATATTTTATTGGGCCATATATATAACATAATATTATTCATTTCTACCAAAAAATATATATATATATATATATATATATATTAGTCTGTAAACATGATTAGATATGGTGAATATTGCGATGATTTGGAAAGGATATGGAATCACATATGATATCTCGAATTTGCCTAATTTAGTAATACATGTAATATGCATGATAATATGATATATAATCATTTGAAACAACCATTTATAATTTATACGTAGTTTTGTAATTATGCCCCTATATGTAATACCTATTATATAATTTGCGTAATTTGTTTTCTATCAATTGATTAAATTAAGTTAAAACCTCCATCATATACAGTAAAACCTCTATAAATTAATAACGTTGGGACCGTGAAATTTTATTAATTTATAGAGGTTTTAATTTATCGATAAATTAATAATTATTAATTTATAGAGAGATTTGTCTTATTTCGTAAATTTTTTTAAAAAAATTACTTAAAAAGTTAAGTTTTTTTGTTATAATAGATAGTCTTCTCAAATCAATTACAAATAAGGTAATAGTTATCATGTCTAACCAATAACATCAAAAGTTTTTGATGCATTGAAAATATTATAAAAAAATTTTAACAAAAATTAATGCAAATTCAAGAAAAAACAGACAACACATGAGTCATATTTCACTAAATATTTTCATATATAACATATCTATAAATATATTTTGATAGATTTATAAAATTATTAATTTATAATGTTAATGGGACCATACATTTACATAGGATTTTCTAAAAAATTATTATCTTATTATTTTATCGAATTATGTCAAAATTTACACTGGTCCTAACTCGGGACCGGAGAAATTTATTAATTTATAAAGGTTATTAATTTATCGAGTATTAATTTATAGAGGTTCTACTGTAATAGAAGAATAAAGAAAAGATAAATCGTATTGTATTTGTTGACATTGCATGTTATTTTATTAACCTGATTTGTTTATGCGCATCAAATAATGGGTCCGACGTACGTCAGCTGAACAACATAATAGCAGAATAGCTGAATAAAAATAGCGAAATCACTGGAACAAAAAAAACTCGTAAACTGAATAAACTAAAATAAGAACGGTAAAACAACTAATTGTATAGGTTGAATTTGAAATAAGCCTATCTCCCCTATGGCCCTATTGATCAATACATACAGTACTTTAGTTGTCATCTACTCGTGCGATGAACACGGTTTAGTAAGTTATAAATTTGGCCACGAGTATCGCAAAGAAGTTAATAAAAAGAAAAAGATATCATCTTTCAATTATTTTATGCACGTTCTTCCAAATAAATTTTTTTGGTAATAAACAAATGAAGGTCATTCATGGATTCTTGATAAATGAGAACTCTGTTTCGTCTGCTCTTTCGCATTGAGCAACAATGGAAGCAATGATGAGCGTTGTGCACTTTCAAAACTACTTCATTATTATCTTCCTCTGCCTCTTCTCAATCTTCTTTTACTTTCTCTTCGTCAAGAAACCAAAAGCCTCAAGACTTGGCCTAAATTTGCCTCCGAGCCCTCCCTCTTTGCCGATCATTGGCCATCTTCACCTTCTCCTGTCTCTTCAAATTCACAAAAAATTTCAGAAACTCTCCGCCAAGTATGGACCTCTTATCCATCTCCGAGTCTTCAATTACCCCGTAGTCCTCGTTTCCTCTGCCTCAGTGGCCTACGAGATCTTCAGGGTCCACGATGTGAACGTCTCGATTCGCGGCTCCAGTCCCCTCGAAGATACAGTCTTGTTCGGATCTTTTGGCTTCATCAGTGCTCCCTATGGAGATTACTGGAGGTTCATGAAGAAGCTCACTGCAACCAAGTTACTCGGACCAAATGCACTCGAGCGGTCAAGATGTATCCGTGCTGATGAGCTGCATCGGTGTTACACCAACCTATTTGATAAGGCCACGAAGAAGGAGAGCGTCGAAATCGGTCAGGTAGCAATGAAGCTCAATGTTGACAGCATCTGCAGGATGAGTATGGGAAGGAGTTGTTCAGAGGAGAACGATGAAGCAAAGAATATAATGGAATTGGTTACCTCAACGTTTGCCTTGACGAAGAAGATGTTGCTGGAGAAATTGCTAGGTATCTCACTGTTTAAAAAGGAGATAATGGGTGTTTCACAGAGATTCGATAAGGTGCTCGAGAGAATTATTATGGAACATGAAGAGAACCCGGACGAG
Source organism: Erysimum cheiranthoides (assembly GCA_011420285.2). NCBI lineage: Eukaryota > Viridiplantae > Streptophyta > Magnoliopsida > Brassicales > Brassicaceae > Erysimum > Erysimum cheiranthoides. The sequence continues at coordinate 3,442,488 of CM022183.2, read as the reverse complement.
CATAATGGTGGGGACATGATGGACGTGTTATTGGAAGCTTACCGGGACGAAAACGCAGACTACAAGATCACTAGGAAACATATCAAATCATTTTTCGTGGTTAGTGGTGATCTTATATAGTTATAAATCAATAGGTTGAGTCAATGAAAATCCCCATTACATTAATATGCGATGTTTTGCGACTGTAGGAGATGTTTCTTGGAGGTTCTGACACCTCAACGCAAACAACACAATGGACAATGGCTGAGATCATTAACAACCCTAACGTTCTTAAGAGATTGAGAGAAGAAATCGATTCGGTTGTAGGGAAAACAAGATTGATTCAAGAAACTGATTTACCGAACCTCACTTATTTGCAAGCGGTAGTCAGGGAAGGGCTAAGATTGCACCCGCCGGGGCCCCTCTTTCCAAGGGAGTTTCAACAAGGGTGTAAGATCGGAGAGTTCTACATACCAGAGAAGACAACACTTTTAGTTAACTCTTATGCTATAATGAGAGATCCTGATTACTGGGAAGATCCTGATGAGTTTAAGCCAGAGAGATTTCTAATTTCTTTACAATCAGGACCAAAAGATGAAAAAAGAGAGCGAGCGCTCAAGTACATTCCTTTCGGTAGTGGAAGGAGAGGTTGTCCTGGAGAAAATTTAGCTTATATCTTTCTAGGAACTGCGATTGGGATGATGGTGCAGGGCTTTGATTGGAGAGTCAAAGAAGAGAAAGTTAACATGGAAGAAGCTTTTGTAGGAATGAACTTGACCATGGCTCATCCTACTAAGTTCACTCATATTTCTCGAACTCTAAATCCCCTGCAGAGTCGAAAGTTATGAATCTCAAGGGTCTGTAAGATGGTTTTGTTAAAGTAATAAGACAAGCTCTTTGCGTTTTATTTTGGTTACAGAAAGGATGCTTTGCTTTTTATATTTCTGATTCTGTGTTCATGTTTTCTGAGTAAATTGGTTACTTTGGTTCATTGTGTGAAACCATAAACATTTGTGTATTGTTATTCTGTTTAAGTTTGAGTTTAAGATCGTTTTGTTGAAGCAATACGTCACTACAACAAATATGGGCATTAGTAGCTCACTAAAAACGCTACTAAAAAGTTTTGGTAGCGTTTCCATAAAAGCTATGACAACGTTACCAAAGCCGCAGCTATAATAGATCCTCCCCTACCGTAACATTTTTCTAAATGCTATGATAATTGGACCTATTATAGCGTTAATCATCTGCTATAGTACTCATTTCTAGCATTTGTTTTACGTTATGATGTACTTTTTCATAACTCATTTTTCGTGCTGTAAAATATTTTGTAATGACACATATATAGTGTTGTTGAATATTGTTCTATGACAATTTTATATTATTGGTTAGAATATTGATTTGCATAAAATAGATATTGCAATGAGATTAATAAATAATTTACTCTAATAAAACACAATTAAATAATAAAATACAAAATGCTTTTCCATTAATTTTTTTCAAACATACAAAGTCAATACATGAAAACATGAACTCTAAAAGAGAACTTGTAACCATCAAACCAAGTTATAAATAAAATCAGAGAACAAGGTAACTGGATACTAGGCTTAATCAATCTCCACCTGTTCTGGTTTGTTTGTCCAAGTTTCTAGTAAAAAATGAAACATTGATAGATATGCTTCTGTGATATTCCTTTTTGAGGCTCCAATAATTCAGCCTCATGTGTCACCTCGTCTTGCTTCAAGTCACAAGAGTCTTGTCCTGGAGATTCCAGAGTGCTGCAAAGTCACATAAGCAAACATCCAAATCAATAGCTTGGTGGGTTTGATCAATTCCAAACTGAATTATGAATGACTCTGGTAAATGACTTCTCCTCAGAACCGCTCTACGCATCTTGTTAAGTCTGTAGGCATGCCTGGAACCTGATTAAGCAAAAAACTAATTCCATATCACAAAAAGAGAAATGAACACTCTTTGGAAGAGCAAGCACTGATACACAAGCCATCATACATTGATACTTCACAGAAGTACATCTTGGTATGTCAGATACTACCGCATTGCTACTACCAATGTACTCTACAATGCTAAAGAAGAGAATGAAAAAGAAGATGAAGAAAAAAAAAGCAGAAAAGGATAATAAACTCTAAAAGTGTGTACAATTGCTATGGGTTGTACGTTTTATGATCTTCAACTAGCATAAAATCGATTGAGTTACATGTGATGTCTCCAATAATTCAGACTTAAAGTTTCAGTTACTTAATCACTTGCTTCCTACACACACATAAATCAGATTCAAAATCAATCTGAGAAAAGCCATACTAAATCTCATCTCCGATTTTAATCAATAACCTAATTAACGAGAAAGAAAGAGATTAGCAGAAGATTCAAGCAATTAATCTAACCAAATATCACAAGAACAAAAGCTAGGACGAAACGAATCTGACCTTAAGAGAAGGGGAGAATCTGAATGGTTTAATCGATCATTGTGATGTCAAATTCAAGCTTGATTTCTATGAGAAAAGACATACTTCGAGACATGTAGACGATCGCACAACAATGTGAAGCAAACTCGCTAATTACCATTTGATCTGGTAGCATGCATGCATTATAGGTTTTTCATTGAACACTGATCACTTGGCTAGACGTAGGAAATAATCTAAACAGAGAAGGCTCACAAGTCCTAACGAAGATACATGCTACCAGATCAAATGATCGTATGCACCACGCCACACCTTTTATCACTTTACTTGAAGCATTTTTCTTCTCCATTATATTCATGACCATTTTACATGATTTGTTTGGAGCATTCGGCACCACAAACTGTTATGTTTGGACTTTCATAGAAAATTTTATCTTACAAGAATTCTGTTGAATCGGATGATTTTTTTTTTTTGGGCTAAAGAATCGGATGTTTACTTTATTTTACTTGGACCTTAATTAAGTTTAACTTTCTTATCAGGTTTTTGTAATTGGAAAACAGATCAAGACATTAAGGATTTTACCACTATTTGCTAATCCTAAATGACAAGACTCATCTTTAGTTTGGTTCCACACCCTATCTTACCCTCAGGTTAACGTCGGCAAACAACTTGTTAATTATTTTTTAAATTAACTAAATAAAATTGAGATGATTTGAAATGGATCTGGAATCTGATATGATATCATAAATTACCTAATTTAGTGGCACATATTAATGTAACATGCATGGTAATTTAATAATCGTTCTAAACAACAACTCATAATTGACTAAATTACAATTAAAATATAAACGTATTATTCTCACTATCATACAAAATATATCGATTACAAAACTCAAGAATATATAAAAGTATTTGGGCGATTTGTTTTCTACCGACTAAATATTATATAAAGGTCAGTACTTTTTATAAGAGTTTGAAACATGTTAAAATTCTAATTAATTAAATTATTAAATTTAATATCTAATATTATACCCGCAGATTTTCGTGGATTATATTCTCTAAAATATAAAAAGAAAAATAGAGAAAAAATCATCTCTATGACAGATTGACAGCTAATCGTATCGTATTGAAGCTGACGTTACGTTGCATGTTATTTTAATAAGCTGATTAGTTTATGCACGTCGAATAATATATGTTTCATCATTGTATACTTCGAAGAAATGTTATTTTATTAACCTCATATATTTATGCATCTCCAGTACTATATTTTTTTTTATTGTCAAACACATCATATATGTTTATGCCTCGCCGGTAATATGTATATGTTTCACATTCCCTAAACATATATTCAAAATTCTCTTTAACATGTATCATTGAAGTATTCGATCACTGATCTGGTTTTAAAACAAATCTTTGATTTTATTTTCTTAAATAATTTTTATTATATATATAGGTTAGGCCTTTCATAAAATAAGATTACACACTGAATATACGTATATGAAAAATTGTAATATCTGGGAACCACCTTTTGGTTGATGAGAAGGAGGATGATCTAGACACTCATTGATGGTTGTGATTGTCTGGATGTGTCATTTGCTAGGTTGTTAGTTCTGTAACGGTTATTATTAGAACTCTGGTTAGGTTGTGGGTTGAGTGATTTATGACTTTTGTTGGTTGATGGTTTATAATGTTTTGGCTTTTTGTTAATTGCTAATTATTTACTATTGGTTTGCTTCCATTGGGTTAATGTTGGTTTGTTGGTATGGTTGATTCTGTAAGTTAATTAATGAATATGAGATCATTGATTGATGAATCATAATTAAAAAAAAATGAGCCGTTGCGTTTTAGTTTATCGGTCTGATTCTGAGTATAGAGCATCCGAAGCAACGGGACTTTAACACGCATATCGAATGATACCCTCACTTGTATCTCTAAGACCCTTAATTAAGTTTAACTTTTTTATCAGGTTTTTGTAATTGGGAAACAGATCAAGACATTAAGGATTTTCTTAACATCTTCTTAGGCATGGGCATTCGGGTCTTCGATCGGCTTCGGTTCAAAAGCAATTCGGGTTCGGATTTGGGTTTTGATATACCAAAATTTTAACCCCATTGGGATATTATAAAATTTCGGTTCGATATCGGTTCAGGTGTGCTCAGGTTCGGTTCGGAGTTAGTAACAACTTTTTAACCCGGTTAAATCTGAAATACTTTCGGATTTTGTAATAAGTCGGGTTGTCATACTCATTGGTTCGGATCGAGTTCGGTTCTTTTCGTCTATATATACTCAAATATAACCCGAATTACTCGAAAATACTCGAAATATCCAAAAAATACGAAAATATCGGTTACTTTTGATTCAAATGTACCTAAAAGTACCCAAAATATCCAGAGAAAAACTAAAATATTAGTTACTTTTCATCTAAATATATCCGAAAATACTCTAATTACTCAAAAATATCTAACATATTCGAATTTATGATTGTAATTTTGAGTATTTTTGTTGTTATAAGTATAAGTATTACCAAAAATCTTAAATGTACATTTTTATTTTGGATATGTTCGGATGCTAAAGGATATTCGGTGTGGTTTGGGTTCGGTTCAGGTTTTTCGAGTAACGAGATTTAGGGTTTATTCGGGATTTTTTAAAAATCAGTTCAGATTCGATTCAGATATTTTTCGGGTGGATTCGTTTCGGTTTTTTCGGTTCCTTCTGCCCAAGCCTACATTTTCTACGACTCTTTGCTAATCTTAACCAAATAAAATTGAGATGATTTGGAATGGATCTGGAATCTGATATGATATCACAAATTGCCTAATTTAGTGGCAGGTATAACATGGTAACTAAACAATCCGCAAAGTTCTCTTCAAAACCCGTAAATTTTCTGCCAAAAAAATTTGAATCCGCAAATTTCCCGCCAAAAACGTGAATTTCTTTACTAAATAGCGTATCTGAAATATTCCGCCAAAAATGATGATTATGATGGTGATGAAGATGATAATGATGTTATTAATTAATTATAATTTTTATGTAATTATTAATTGATTTATTAGTTAATTATTAATTTAATGGTTTAATGGGTCAACCCATTTAACAATATAACCCATCAAATTAATTGAATTGATGGTTTGACCCGCTAAAATCGTAATTCCGCAAATATCCTGCCAAGACAGGTGAACCCATAAATTTCCTGCCCAAAAAACATGAACCCGCAAATTTTCTGCCAAAAACGTAAATCCGCAAATTTTCCGCCATAAAAATGAACCCATAAATTTCCCATCTAAAAAACCTGAACCCGCAAATTTTTTAGAAGACTTTTTAAAATTTTTAGTTGAATAACAAGAGATTTTAATAAAAACTCAGAATCTCTATAATCATTGGTTCAATACACCCCCTGTAAATTTCCCGCAAAAAAAATCATGAACCCATAAATTTCCTGTCAAAAACATGAATTTCTTTAATAAATAGTGTATCTGAAATTTTCCGCAAAAAATGATGATGATGATGATATGATGTTATTAATTAATTATTATATTTTTATGTTAATTATTAATTAATTTATTAGTTAATTATTAATTTAGTGGTTTAATGGGTCAATCCATTTAACCATATAACCCATCCAATTAATTGAATTGATGGTTTGATCCAACTCGATTAATGAGTTGGGTTAACTCATCAAATTAATTGAATTGATGGTTTGATCCAACTCGATAAATGAGTTGGGTTAACTTATGAACTCATTTATTTCAACACATTGGATAATGAGTTGAATTGGGTTGAGTTACCCATTTTGACACCCTTAAAATTTAAATCTCTATGATATAAAAGAATAATAAAGAAAAGAAAAAACGGTTAACTAAAACAAATAAAGTAAAGAAAATAATGTTGAAAGAATTTTAATAATGGAAAATTGTTAAAAACATGTATTTTCTTATATTTATTTTTAAAAGTATTTTCTTCCTAAATTGTTTTTTAAAATATTCATAAAAATATGAAATTTACTATGCCTTCACTCACAAACTCCGAAGTTTTAAAAAAAATTATGTGCTCAAGAAAAGTTTGCATAAACTCTTCAAATATTGAACCTCTATGATATAATATAAAAGATAATACAGAAACGATAAACCTCCGGCATTGACACCTAATCAATCAAATGGTATACTATTATTAAGCTCATTTGTTTATGCATCTCAAATAATATCTCATATAAAATTTAAACGCAGCATCCTCGTTATCGTTTTAAAATGTTGATTGACTTTCTTTTTTTTTTGACAACTGCATAAATAGATTAGCTTAGAAAAGCCAATTGGGCGGAATGTGGTTTACATAAGTAACACAATGCGGTAGGACACGAACATGTCGTGCCAACTGATCCGCTTGAACATTCTTGCTTCGTTTGATATAAGATAAGGAAAAAGATGAAAATTCTTCCCTATCGGCGGCGATGTCTTCTAGGTAAACTGCGAATGCCGGCCATTCTGTTGGAGAAGACACCATCTTCACCAGGTCAGAGCAGTCAGTCAGAAACGCGACATGTTGATTTCCAGCACCGATCATGCATCTCATCGCCCACATCAATGCCTCCATCTCTGCATGTAAAGGTGACAAACTTCGTCGTTGGTTGGCCGCTCCCATTGTTGCCACTGTCTCTGAGGAGGTGCAGTACCATCCATAACCTGCGAAGTTGTCCGTCTCCTTCCATGAACCATCTACATAGCACCGATATCCAATAAAAGAGGATTGCAAAGGGTTTGAACGTGGGAGGGATGTGTGATGATGTTGATTGACTTTCTTTTTAAACTATTTTGGTGAATTCTTCCAAAAAAATGGAAAAACTACATTCACAATTTTTATTGGAATTTTTGACATGATATTAGTTTTACGAAATAAACGCAGAATTGTGGTAGACTGGTAGTAAATAATTCGATTACATATCATAAAAACAAGATATAGCAAAAAAAAGTGTTTCAAAAAAAAAAAAAAAAAAAAAATAAATAAATAAATATTAAGACAAATATACTTGTGTCTAGTAGAATCAAGGTTCTAAAACTCGCCCTAGGCGGCCGTCTAGGCGCCGAGGAGGCGCTGAAACATGGTGCACCGCCGCGACTTTGGCTTAGTCGGAGATAAAATCGTTTGAAAAAAAAAAATTCTTAAAACCTCAATTTTTTGTCTTAAAATCGTCAATTAACACTTGATTTATGCTATTTTGGTTAATAATCGTGAAAAAGATGAAAAAACGAAAGAAAACGTGAAGAAATCGGAACAGAAAATCGCACAGTCCGACGGCGGCTAGGGTTTTCGAAGGTAGAAGATGACTCTGTGAGAAAATTACGAAATTGCTCTTCTCATTTAATTTAAAAAAACAGAAAAAAGGGGGTTGCTAACAATGTTTGAACCCGGGTTTTGTTTTAAAACTTCCTTTCCAACCACTGCACCACTATAACTTTTAATGTTTGTCTTCATTCTAATAATATATAACTTATAAAATAATAAAATATATAAAATGTCTTGTTAATTCTTCTACCGCCTAGTCGGCGATTAATCCCCGCTTACACCGGTTAGGCGCTAGGCGCTAGTCCACCGCCCGACTAGCGCCTAGCGACTTTTAGAACATTGAGTAGAATTGATATAAAATGTAGAGGCTGAGGATCCGAGGCTGAGAGCTAGGTCTAGGTATTCGGTTTGAATCTTTTAGGTAAGCTAGTTTTGGACTCATTTAGGTATTCATATAGTTTTGGTTTGGTATCGGTTTGGTTCCAACCGATTCCAAATAGGTTCAGTTTTAAAATTTTAAAGGAAAAAAGATATTAAACGTATACTACAATAAATGACCACACATCACAAGTTTAAAAATGTATAATTAACTACACAAACTAAATGTATATAACGACATGTAGTCAACATCACGAACATCTTATTCCGGTACACCTTTCTCCGGAATCCGGCATTGATCAGTTTTGACCGGCGTTGACCGGCGTTGACTAACATAAATGCAAAAAATGTTTTTTTTTTGTTTTTAATAGTAGAAAAAATTATTCTGTTAAACAAAAAAAACAAAGCTGGTCAAAACTGGTCCTAAACAGTGATTTAGAGTCCTTACCCACCCTAAGACTACCACCATGACCATCAGGAGTTAACACTGTTTGAGTTTTTTTTCTTTAGTAGAATTGCTTGTCATACCTTGAATGCCTTGCATGAGTTCTGTAGATGTTTCTTCATATTAGAGGTGCCGAACTTGGTTGGACGGGCCATTTCTTTTCCACTATAATGACAATTACATTTGTCTTCATTCTCTTTCTGTCTGATGAAGTGATCCCAAAACCAAGTTCTCGTCCTATTCTTGACTTAGAACCACTACCTCCTTCAGTCTTTCCTCTTGCTTTTATTTCCAGGACTAGGTGTTGCAACATCATCGTCTGTTCCACTTAGTTCATCATCATCATCACCCATTGGAAAAGCATTGTTTGGTGATTTCAGAGATATTAGTCAGGGGTTCAAGTTTTGTATTTGATGATTTGATTTTGGAGATAAACAAAACAACTAAACAAGGATCGATGGAAGTTGAAACGACATTCTACAAACCCTAAAGAGTAAAGACTAAATCTAAGACTAAAGCTTTTAAGTGTATAGCCATATAGGTGTATATGGTATCGGGTATTCGGTATTTGTTCCGGTCTCGGGTAATACCTGGAAGTGACCCGATACTCACGGATATGAATGTGCTGGAACCGATGGGTATATTGGCCATAACCGAAACTGAACCCAACCTGTTTTTTTCGGATTGGTTCCCGGTTGGATCACCGAGAACTAAGAAGTCTACTAAATCTTTCCAAGTTCACATTAAAAAAATCCACCTCTTTTGCGATTCGATGAACGGTCGAGCCTTGGAGTTCACCCATCTTTCAAGCTTTTCCCAAGTAAAGCCGAACCTCTTTGCTTCTTTCCCGACAATAAAATTATGTGATGCCCTAATTGAAGGAATTCGTACCGGTTTATAACGATTTATAAATACTAATTACGAATTCTATTGCCAGCAGGAATCGTACAAATAAAATTAAATCTATACTCCAGAGTTTTAGATATACCTGAATATTTTGCAGCGGAATGATGAACCATATTTTTGAGGTTATTTTAGCACCCCAAGTGTTGTGCCTCTACCGGTATCCACACGCACACAAATTGGATCAGACACGGGATGCTAGTTCCGTTGAGATCAAATCTCAAAAATTAGACAAACTTCTTTGTCATGTGTCTAGGGTTTTTCGCAGAGAGAGACTTAGGGGGGTGTATTGAATTTGATATTTTAGGAGATTTTGGGATATTCTTAAATCCCCTGTTATTTAACTAATGATTTTAAAAAATCATCTGAAATCCTATGTTATTGAATGTGAAATTTATAAAAATCATTTAAAATCTTTTGTTATTCAATCAATAATTTATAAACCTCACTTCAAATCTACTGTTATTCAAAATATCACAAATTTCTTTTAAAATTCTATTGAATGGGATTCTAGGAGACTTTTTTAACATTTTTAGTTCAAAATAATCTCTTACAAAATCACACCTTTAAAGGTGAAACTTTAAAATATTTGTTTATAAACTTCTTCGACAATTTTTTTTGCAAATTCTATCACTCTCTCTCTTTCGTTCTCTGTTCTCTCTTCCTCGTCTCGCCATTATGGAGCTCGCTAACATGATCAGCGTTCCCATGTCCCTCAATGCTGCCGTACGACTAGGCATTGCCGACGCTATATGGAACGGCGGAGCCAATTCTCCTCTCACCGCCGCCGAGATCCTCCCTCGCCTCCTTCTCCCATCTGACACTTCCATTGGCGGCGATCCCGAGAATCTCCAGCGTATGCTCACCAGCTACGGCGTCTTCTCCGAACACCTTGTTGAATCCACCGAGAGGAAATACTCTCTTACGGACGTCGGAAAAACTCTCATCACCGACTCCGGCGGCCTGATCTCTTACGCCGCCTACGTCCTCCAACTTCAAACTCTCCAACAGTTTTTTTTTGCAAACTCTCTCTCTCGTTCTCTCTTCTCTCTTCCTCGTACCCAATCCTTCTCTCTCTGCAACAAGTCTTCACCGTCGCCGCTTGAAGATGATGAAGACGACGACTATAACAATTGCCGGTAACAATGTCTATTTTTTTGGCAATGAAGGTAGCACCTAGAGATAAATGTCAAGCATTGCATTTTTGTTAGATTTCTATTTTGTATGCATCTTCGACATTAATTTTATGCTTTTCATATGCTCTGTTTTAGAGCTTGGTTTTGTTTTAATATTTGTTTCAGAGCTTTGTTCTCTGTTTTGACTCTTATTCCCATTTTAATAGACAATGACGACAAAAAAAGAAAAGCATAAAATTAAATTTGTTTTTTCTCGTTCAAAGTGTTTTCTTGAAGACACTTTATAATATTTATGAAGTTAATCCCGAAGATATACGAATTCGTCAACCATTTTTGCAGTATGTCACATTACATGATGTAATTTTTGGTAATGAAGTAAACACATGAATCAAGCTTTTTTTTTTCTTTCCTTTCTATATTCTAAAATCACCTAAAATTTAATAATCAAATCTCACCAAATCCCAAAACCCAAATCTCAAAGATCTGCCAAAATATCAAAATCTCTCAAAATTACACTCAAATCTCCCAAAATTCTGAAATATTTAAATCCCAGCAAATCTCCTAAAATATCAAATTCAATACACCCCCCTAAGTATATATGTGCATCATATGACATATATTATAATAAACAATTTATTCTTAGTGCACAATTATAATATATATGTAAATCTCACATAACATATATTATACTATAATTAAAATCCGACACATTATTAATCCAGTCTGCTTAGATGTGTGACCCTGTAAGATCATATGATATTAGTAATAAGTTTCTAAAACTCATAGATTATAAGCGGTCTCTAGCAAAACATTATAACCACCTAATATCATATGAATGTCAAACCTCGACATTACAACTTTAACTAGAGTAAAGTACAAATGATTTCAGGACATTCCCAACAATCTCCCACTTGTAGTACTGGAATCATCTATTCCCATAATCCCTTTGTCTCTATATCTCGATCTCAGCATAAGGCAAGAAACAGTGTCATCCTTATTAAGCTAGATCATGTTTATCGAACTTCGATTTATACTAATAAAACAAACGACTGACTTTCACCTCGTTTGAGCGCGGCCACGCATTTCTCAGTATCAAATCTTCGATAGGCCTAAAGATATTTATCTCCCGTTATATAGGAGGGACATATTCCATCTTGTTCCATCCATGTTACTCACACAATTCATAATACGCCCAATCACTGCCTTTATAATCACCTTTTACGGTTGACGTCTGACAGAGCCAAAGCGAACCAATCCATATATAAGAAATCATGATGAACTCAGGTCAAAGGACTATACTCTATAGTTGTTATGAGAAAATCTTATGACAGTCATATAACTATCTTGTAGATTTCTCATAGCGGGTCAGTCCAATGTTGTGTTCTCTAACACACATCTATGTGATTGACTTTAATACCACATATTAATGACTCCACGAAACTTAGTCATCAGTCACCTCACATACCAGTCATTTAAAGTTATTAATGTCCGAATTTAATAACTTTGACTAGGGACCTCAATAATTTAAGTCATTTCACTTACAAGGTTTTATGATCAAGTCACGTACTTGATGACATGTAAGAATGATATAAATTATTTTGAGACTATTATTTAATTATCCAATAACCAAATAATACTGAAACAAATTTCATTAATATGAAAATAAAATCAAATGTATTTTAACATGAACATCATATCTTAAAAAGAAAAACCTCCCACTAGAAATAAGATTACATCTTTATGAATCTAATGCCAATGGCAGCAGTATGACTCTCATGCTTAGGCTGCGGAAGAGGTTTTGTAAAAGGATCAGCAACATTTGCATCTGTTGGAACTCTGCTAATCTTCACATCGCCTCTATCAATAATCTCACGAATGAGGTGATATCGCTGTTGTATGTGTTTGGATTTCTGGTGTGATCTAGGTTCTTTCGCTTGTGCGATGGCTCCATTGTTATCACAATAAAGATCAATAGGGCCAGAAATACTAGGAACCACACCAAGTTCAGTGATGAACTTCCTAATCCAAACTGCCTCCTTAGCCGCTTCAGAAGCAGCTATATACTCAGCCTCAGTTGTAGAGTCTGCCACAGTGCTTTGCTTGGAACTCTTCCAACTCATCGCTCCTCCATTGAAACAAAAGACAAATCCAGACTGTGATCGAAAATCATCTCTGTCTGTCTAAAAGCTGGCATCAGTATAACCACTCACAACAAGTTCCTCATTTCTTCCATACACCAAGAACTTATCCTTAGTTCTTCTCAAGTACTTAAGGATATTCTTGACTGCTATCCAGTGACTTTCACCTGGATCAGATTGGTATCTGCTCGTCATGCTCAAAGCACATGAAACATCTGGGGGAGTGCAAAGCATAGCATACATGATAGATCCTATAGCAGAAGCATACGAAATCTTATTCATACGCTCTCGCTCATCATATGTCGAAGGACACTGAGTCTTGCTGAGAGTTATTCCATGAGACATTGGTATAAAGACTTTCTTAGAATCATGCATATTGAACCTATGCAAGATCTTATCTATATAAGTATCTTGACTCAGTCCAATTATTCTATTCAATCTATCTCTATATATCCTTATTCCAAGAATATAGGCAGCTTCTCTCATGTCTTTCATCGAGAAACAACTTCCTAGCCAAGTCTTGACAGACTGAAGTAAAGGAATGTCATTTCCGAGAAACAGTATGTCATCTACATACAATACCAAAAATGCAACTGCACTCCCACTAGTTTTCTTGTAAAGAAACTCCCTTTCCAAAAAGGCACCATTCCGAGCAACAAACACTTTGTTGTCAGTGGGGTGATAAAAGTAATAACCTTTGGTCTCTTTAGGATAACCTACGAAGTAGCATTTATCAGGTTTGGTCTCTCAAGTCCACAATTTCGATGACCCTTATCTATCTTTATCTCTTTGTTGTATTGGCTTTGGGGATTGTCTTACCTTGCTGTTCTTTAAACTTTGATCTTTATGTTGTATGTTTTGTTATATTTTAATGGAATGAAGCATACTTTTGTCCAAAAAAAAAAAAAAAAGTAATTAACCAGACAAATCTCAAATCAATTCGTGCGATCGTAAATATTTAAACCCCAACCTCTCAAATCTGACCTTTGTTGTTGATTAAACCCGAGGAGAAAATTTGGGTGTGAGAGTGCATGCATATATTGATTGTCTACATCATTTTCAAATTGATTAAATTTTGTCCTCCCAATACAATTCACATGTTCGTGTATATATTTTTAGTATTGTCCTGATCGTGGCTATGTGTTAGAAAAATTAATACAAAACAAATCAAATCAAATCTCAGATTTCTTTGACTAAATAATTGTGTTACTTAGGAGTAAATTAAATATTGGCTAGCTATATGAAATATCAGCAGTCACATGACACTGATATAGCGAGATAATGTATTGGGATTAGTTTAAATATTTTTATTATTATTTCTAATAATGTATTATTTATATTTTAATTAGTTTAGATAGTTATAAGTTTTTTTTTGTCATCTGGATTTATTAAATATTACAAATTATGAGAACTGTTACATAGACGTTCTACCATGGGCAATTTCTTCCGACCCTATTAGATTCACAGCAGACCACACTTCCTTCTCCATACTGACGCTTCCTTCTGTACATTCTGTACATAGAATCACGGCGAACGACTCTAATTGCGCATAACTGGAGATCTCATGTAGACTTGCCTCCATTAATCTGCATAATTGTTAATAAATCACAATTTGTACGACTCGAACCACAGACCTCCGGGTGTAGAAGCATGAATGAACCCTTGGTCAACCACTGGGCGAAGGGGCTTCCACATTATAAGTTTATTTTAGAGTTAGTCTTTTAGGTTCATCTTTTTTATTCTGTTGTTATTGATACTGAAATTATTTAATAAAGTTATTAAATAAAATTTTATTAAAAAAACAATATTGTAGTTTATATATTTACTTTGGTTGTAGGCCTCATCTCCTCGATTTAAGACTTGCAGAAGATCTGAAGTGGTGGCTCCTAAAACTTGAAAGGCACATCAAAATGAGCTTTGTTTGGAACGTTTTGTTATGTGTTACAGCTGTAGTAGTTATAGTGATCAGCAAATGGTGGTACCGATGGTCAAACCCCAAGTGCAATGGCAAGTTACCTCCGGGATCAATGGGTTTTCCGATCATCGGAGAAACACTCGAATTCTTTAAACCTTATGGATTCTACGAGATCTCACCCTTTATCAAGAAGAGGATGTTAAGGTCAGATTATCAAATTAAACTCGTTCTTTATCGAGAAGAAACCTTGTCTGTTTGTAAATATGAATATGTATAATTGTTTTGTGTTTGTGTGAACGTTTAGGTATGGGCCACTGTTTCGGACAAACATTTTTGGATCCAACACCGTGGTTACGACGGAACCGGATGTGATATACGAGATTTTTAGGCAAGAGAACAAGTCTTTCACATTTCACAGTCCGGACAGTTTTATGAAGGCTATGGGAAAAGATAACTCGTTAGTCGAACGTGGGAACATCCACAAACATATCAAACAAACAACTCTTCAATTTCTTGGCTCTGAGGGTTTGAAACGAAAGATGATAGGAGACATGGACCAAGCGACCCGCGAGGTTCTTAAATTAAAGGCTAGCCAAGGGAGCTTCAATGCTCAGGAGACAGTTGAAAGCGTATGTATGTGCATATAATTAAGTTTTGTGTTGAGCTATTGAAATTAGTTAATAATATTTTTTTTGCAGTTGATAGTGGCTCAGTTGACCCCGAAGATAATTAGTAACCTCACAGCTGAGACTCAAGGAAAGCTTATAGACAGTTTAGAGGCCTTCAATCTTGATTGGTTTCAGTCATTCTTTAAGATCTCTACCTGGAGATCGCTATACAAAGCTTATGTGGTTAGTACTTTTTTCTTCTTCTTTTTTTTTTTCTTTTTTTTTTCCTAATATCCTTTATAATTGAAAAATTACATTCAAATTTTCTATTTTCTATGGGCTTCTTTGCCAAGTAGCATGTTTGATAAACATAATATGCATCGATGGCTTCAATAGCATTTCATGGAATTTTTAATTTTTACTGACGAAAATACTCTTGAGTTAACATAAATATACTAGTCTATAAGTTATTAATTTTCCTTGGTTACTACTATTTATCACAGATTCAGAGTGACGTACCTTAAATGCTTACCTAAACAGGCAACTAAAGAGAGATCAGAGAACACTAAACCCTAGTCAATGATTAGTGAAACAAATCGATTAAATAGGTCGTCCATAAAGAACACAGCTACGAGTTGGATTATCCAAATCGATCATTGTAAAGTATGATATCTTTAAGGGTTATTCATAAATGGAAACCTAACCTAATTGGAAGAGAGAAATTGCTAATGTATAATTGGTTAGATTTATAATGAATGAAAACCAGAATATCTAATTATCTACTATATAATAAAAGGGTAATTTAAAAGAACCTGTAACTTATTATTTAATAGATCATAGACTATTAGAATCACTTTGTTTAGTTTAAATTGTATACAGGATTATTGAATCGAACACGAAAATCAATCAACTAAACATTACATTGCTACTAAATTAGTTTTTTTTTTTTTCAATCATTAGTTTATTTTAAAATATACCCAGAAATACCATTAAAACTGTAACGTTCGGACCACCAACGTCTATGGACCCATGCTTTTGTTGGAGTCAAACCAACGTCCCACATCGGAAGATTAGAAAGTAACGGTGTGATATATAAGACAAGTCCAACTCCAACTAGTATGAGACCTTTTGGGAAGGAGCCCAAAAACAAATCCGTGCGGGCTTGGCCCAAAGCGGACAATATCATACTATTGGATAATTGGATTAGTTGGACTTGGAAATTTCAACATGGTATCAGAGTCCAAGGTTAAGAATCTGGTGGACCTTGAAAAAAAAGTGGATGCAGACATACCTCAACCCGAGTAATGGGGGCCCGAGAAAGGGGCTTATTATCGGTCCGAGTGAGGGATCGTGTTCGAGATGGAGTTAGCATCTCGAGAAGGTGTGTTAAGATCTGCATGTGGTCCTTGGTTTGAAGGGGAGATTGTTGGAGTCAAACCAACGTCCCACATCGGAAGATTAGAAAGTAACGGTGTGATATATAAGACAAGTCCAACTCCAACTAGTATGAGGCCTTTTGGGAAGGAGCCCAAAAACAAATATGTGCGGGCTTGGCCCAAAGCGGACAATATCATACTATTGGATAATTGGATTAGTTGGACTTGGAAATTTCAACAGCTTTCACTCGACTCATGGATCCCACCTTCGTTACTTGTTTATCGACAATTAAAAACACCACGAGATTTATCCCTATGTTTTGTTTTCACTCGCACGGTACCGAAAAATAGTTTCATGGTAGGTCACCGGCCTGTCCCAAAATCGTTTCACCTCAAACAAACTAAATTTGAAGTTGTAACATAATGTAGATCGAAAAGATAAGTAGGTAAGACAAATTAAATCTCTAAAACGTTTTTCATGCACCACCATATTTCCAAAAATCGGGGTGTTATAATCACTCCCATTCACAATCAATCTGAAACTTCTTATATCGTCAATTGTCTCAATTAATTTCTTATATCAACTGCATATAGGCACGCACAACAGCTCTACAAGTGATAAATGATGTTTACTTGATAAGGAAGGAATCAAAAGAGAATCATGGCGACTTCCTCAGCACGATTCTAGAAGACAACTTATTTACTGCAGAATCAGCAATGCAACACATGTTTGCTCTTCCTGTCATCGCTAAAGATACTACTTCTAGAGCCATTGCCTTGGCTGTAAAATTCATTGCCGAAAATCCTAAAGTTTCCTCAGAGTTGAAGGTATATCTATATCAGTGGCTAACAACTTTTTTGTCATTCTAAATAAGACATAATAAGCTTATAATCTGGCAGAGAGAGCATGAGGCAATTCTTCAAAACAGAGATGATAAAGAATCTGGTGTTAGCTGGGAAGAATACAAACACAAAATGACTTTCACCAACATGGTAAATTTTACATTTCTATAATCAACATCATTATTTATTATATGAGGAAGCTTAAAAGGGATACAAATGTTGCAATACAGGTAATTAATGAGAGTCTTCGACTAGCGAATCTGGTTCCAATATTGTTTAGAAAGGCTGTGGACGATGTCGAAATCAAAGGCTATAAAATTCCAGCGGGTTGGATTGTGGCGGTTGCACCTTCAGTGGTTCATTATAATCCTGAAATATATGAGAGTCCTTTGGAGTTTAATCCATGGAGATGGGAGGTATATACTGATTCTAGTCTATGTAAAGCATTTTTAATGCCTAATAAAAAATATTATTCAAAGAATGGAAAAAAAAAATGATGAAATTGTGAAACAGGGGAAGGAGGTGCCCAATGGTTCGAAGACATTCATGGTTTTTGGAGGTGGAGTGAGAGCGTGTGCTGGTGCAGAGTTTGCAAGGCTTCAGTTTGCAATCTTTCTTCATTATCTCATCACAAACTACAATTTCTCGATGACACAAGACTGTGAGGTCACTCGTACACCACTGATTTTTCTGTCCAATGGCGTCCATACCAATATCTCTCATTCTCCACCAAGTGACTCGGAGAACTAAATTCTCAATCAAAATGAAATAAGCCAAAACCTAAGTACCGTGAACTGTTTCAGTTATGTTTTTGGAAACTACAAACGGTTACTTTTCGTTTTCTAAGACAATTATTTAAGTTTGTGTATTGTCTTAGTTAAAAATATAACAAGTTTCAGATTTTTACTCTGTTTTTTCTCTCATTCAATTTTCTTTGTCAAAATTATCACATACAAACCTATTCTGATTACAACTTAGCCATTTCCGTATTTTCCTTTCTTTTTCCCCTTCATTGCGCTCTGAATCAGAATCGATCATAACTCCGGAAATGATATCAGAGCCAGGTTGACTGAAGGGTAGTGCTAGTTTTAATTTGGAAACTAAACATTCTGGGCTATCTAATTAAATTGGTAACACTATAATACATATAATTAAACAAGTAACATTATGTGACTTAAAAAAGACTAAATTATCCTCTAAACTTTGTGGATAAATGATGGTTAACGGTGGTGGTGGTACGGCGGCGGTCTCCGGTGGCGGCGGTCTGACGACGGTCCCCGGCGGCGGCGGTCTGGCGGCGGAGGTCTGACGTGGGTATCCAGCGGCGGAGTGGTGGGCAACAATGGTAGTGCATGATGTGGTAGTTCTATTCTATTTATAGTGAGGACAATATAGTAATATTTACATAAATATCACTTTGATTTTGTGAGATGTTAGAAATTTAATTATGTGTATTTTTTTTTGGTTATGCCAATTTTTCAATGTACTTTCCTCGTTCATAGCGTTTTCAATAACGCTGTTTTATGCCCCTGTTATCGTAGGTGTCACACAGACGATAGTGTCGGATATATATGCTATGTTAGAGTCTTTTACTATAGCTTTAACGAAATGCTGTGTTATTGGGCTGTTCAAATTTTTAAAAATTATGTAATAAGTCATTTTATGAGCTATGTTAGGTGCTTCACAATAGCTATATTAAAACGATATAGTTATTTTACTTTTTTATATATAATAAACATCAATTCATATATAATTCAAATCAAACATTTTTTCATAAACCAAACATCAATTCATACATAACTCAAATCTGAATCCAATATTTAAAGGGAGATTTGTAAAAATGCCCTTTTAGCCATGCCCTTATGCAAAAATACCCTTTCAGTTTGTCACTTTGTAAAAATGCCCCTCATTTTGTGCAGATAGACCAAACTACCCTTATGAACAAAACCCTAAAAATCAACAGTTTCTCATTTCACGAAAACTGTTCATCGCGTCTCTCTCTGCGCCTGTCTCTCCGATTTCTCCGATCAAAGTTTTCCGGCGTCGTCTTCTCCGACTCTCGCTCTCGCCGATTCCTCCTCCTCCTTGCTTCACGCCGTATCTCTCTTCTCTCCGCCGTTTCTCTCATCTCAATTCCGGTTCCGAGCGGAGCCGTTCATCCATGACCTCACGTGGCTCGAGACTCTCTGGTTCGATTACTCCGCCACCAAATCCGATTACTACCTCTACTGCCACAACATTCTCTTCCTCTTCCTCATCTTCTCCCTCGTCCCTCTCCCTTTAGTCTTCATCGAATTGGCGAAATCTACCTCAGATTGGTTCGATCGGTACAAGATTCAACCCAAAGTGAATAACTCGTTCTCCGATATGTTCAAGTGTTACAAAGACGTCATGAAGATGTTCCTTCTCGTCGTTGGTCCATTACAACTCGTTTCTTATTGTAACGCCCGTGTCCCAATTTCTGGGAGGGGGTGTCGATCGACACCAAGGGTGGTGTGTCGATCGACACTAGTGTTGGTGCAATTAGGGTTTCGGGTTTAATTGCACGGTTTGGTGTTCGGTGTCGATCGACACCAGGGTTGGGTGTCGCTCGACACCAGGAAGAGGCTGATCGTGAAGGATCGCGGTCGGTGTCGATCGACACCAGAGGTGGTGTGTCGATCGACACCAAGCTGTGTAGTGTCGATCGACACAGGGTGTGGGTGTCGATCGACACAGGCTGAGGAGTTTGTCTGGTTTGTTGGTTTGATTGTGTTTTGGTTTAATCGTTTGTGTGTATAGCCTGTTGCTTGGGAGGATTGCCTCACTAAGTATTTATTATAATACTTACGCATCTCATTTGTGTTGTTGATGCAGGTAAAGGCTTGTGTGTGACCGTGGGATCATGGCAATGAGGAGGAGGATGATCTAGGGATTCGTGTGATATGTTATCGTTGTATTGTTATTGTTAAGTTGTTAGATTCGGGAGCAATGGTTGTTTAGAATTGGCACTTAGGTTGCTGGTTGTATGATGAATGTGAGTATTATTATGTTATGATTTCCGCTGAGTAATGTGATTGTTGGGTGCTGGCTAGGTTGATTAGTGAGTATGGGATCACTAGTTAACGAGGTAATAAAATTCAAAAAAAAATCGGGTCGGGGTGTTTCACTTATCCTTCGATTTAGGTAATTTCTTCTTAAATTTGATTTCAATTGCTTTTAATTTGGGAAATTGATGAGCGGCACAAGCTCTTGGTAAAGTCCCATTGGTCTCTCTAAGTGCGGTTTTGTAGTCAACTTACTTTGCAGTGTTTTACTAATCTGTAGAAATCCTTGTGTGGTTTCTTAGAACATCCTTGGATTAGAGGAGGAGAAGCGCCAGACAAGCCTATTGATAGTGCTGTGTTATCTCAAATGAAGCAATTCCGAGCAATGAACAAGCAATGAAGGTAAAAAACTAAAAAAAATTCTTCTGCAAGTAAGCATTCTCATTTATTATGGCTAATCAATCACTGGTTGTGTTTCTGATTCTGTTTTGCAGGTTATTGCAGAGAGTCTCTCAGAAGTGGAAATTAAAGGTCTTAAAACTATGTTTGCGAATATGGATACCGATACAAGTGGCA
This sequence comes from Erysimum cheiranthoides, assembly GCA_011420285.2. Taxonomy (NCBI): domain Eukaryota; kingdom Viridiplantae; phylum Streptophyta; class Magnoliopsida; order Brassicales; family Brassicaceae; genus Erysimum; species Erysimum cheiranthoides. Next base: position 3,421,471 of record CM022183.2, on the reverse strand, counting down.
CAATCACTTACGAAGAACTGAAAACCGGGCTAGCTAAACTTGGCTCTAAACTCACTGAAGCTGAAGTGAAACAACTCATGGAAGCCGTGAGTATTGTGATCCTCTTTGCCACGCTTCTACTCTTTCATATTCTTCTTAAAAAAGATGGAACCTGAATAGTATTTTTTTATATATATATGTTTCAGGCTGATGTAAACGATTCAGTGTTTGTGTATAGTTTTTTGGTTTCTTTTCCTCTGTTAATATGACATTGTATCTGTTTGTTGTTCTCTCATGTTTGGAGTTCTTTGGCTCAATTGCGTATTCAATGTCAATTAGTATTGAAATTTCATAGCTTTTAAAAATTGGTTTGTTCATGATTACATGTAATTGTGTGAATGTTTATAATATATCTGTAATTTGGATGTCAACATACAGCTTGTTGAATGGCTTATAAAAATCATATAAAAACCATATAAAACCATACAATAATTACCGTATAAAAACAATATAAAAACCATATAAAACCATACAATAATTACCGTATAAAAACCATATAAAACCATGTAAAAACCATGTAAAACCATATAAAACCTTACAATAATTACCATGTAAAAACCATGTAAAACCATATAAAACCACACAATAATTACCATATAAAAACCATATAAAAACCATGTAAAAACCATGTAAAACCATATAAAATCTTACAATAATTACCATATAAAAACCATGTAAAAACCATGTAAAAACCATGTAAAAACCATGTAAAATCTTACAATAATTACCATATAAAAACCATGTAAAAACCATGTAAAAGCCATATAAAAATCATATAATTACCATATAAAAACCATGTAATAACTTTATAAAACCTTACAATAATTACCATATAAAAACCATGTAAAAACTATATAAACTCTTACAATAATTACCATATAAAAACCATGTAAAAACCATATAAAACCTTAAAATAATTAACATATAAAAATCATGTAAAAACCATGTAAAAACTATGTAAAAACCATATAAAACCTTAAAATAATTACCATATAAAAACCATGTAAAAACCATGTAATAACCTTATAAAACCTTACAATAATTACCATATAAAAACCATGTAAAAATCATATTAAAACCATATAAAAATCATGTAAAAACCATGTAAAAGCCATGTAAAAGCCATATAAAAACCATATAAAGACCATATAAAAACCATATAATAGCCTTATAAAACCATATAATAGCCTTGTATCACCAATTTTTTCATAAAGTTGGATCAAGAAGGCAACCTTTCTTGGCTGAGAAATTGAATATTAATGCTCACACATAGCGCAGATTAACTAATATTGTACTCGAAAACTTTGGAAATGAAATCTAAAATAAAGATTCCGCCTAAGATTCAAAAGCTTTAACGTCAAAGTATATTGGTAATACATAAAAAGATGAAAATGTCAAAAAGAGAGAGAGAGTAAAATCTGAAATGGGAGACTTGTTCCAAAGAAATCCAAAGAATCTAAATCTTGATGTTGAAGTAATCAGAGTCAAAATGATGCAGCCTCAATAAAACAGCTAAAGCTCCACAAGGTAGATGCATCCGAACAGAGTTTTGGTGCTCTTCAGGAACATGTCTTTTCAATTCCTCATATATGTAGAACTTAAGGCCCGCGTAAGGAAGGATGCCGATCAGCGTTGGCCCTGCAAAAACACACAGGAAATCCTTAACCTCTATAATCATCTTCAAATCCAAATTAGTGGAAAGTGAACTCATAAATATTGGGTTTAAGAGTCAGTTAATCAAACGAGATTAGACTAAGAAATTCTTTTTAGAATTGGTATTACTTTGATGCCAACCGTTTATAGCTATGATGAAAAGACTTCCTCCATTAATTTGATATACAACTTAAACATTAATGGAGCAAATTTTATGAGTTTTACTTATGCCTCGATATAGCCCACGTGGTCCCCCTTCTTTATATGCCATTGTAAGCACCTCTTTTATGCCTGAATATGTAGGTTGACGGTAAAATGCATTCGCACCACCTTAAAAACTCTGTTTTGTGTCAGAAACCTAAAATGCAATAACAACGGCATAAGAGAAGCCAAAACAAAGAAGATAAGTCTTCATTTTCAGTTAAGCAACAACAAAAGTCTATCAAAGCAAGGTATTCAAAATCACAAACCTGGTAAGCTAGCTTAGTACGAGCTAAATCAAGGGGATATGTGCACAAAACTGTTGTTCCCCCTGCAGCTGAACCAGCCATAAGATCAACAATTGGACCAGAACCTAAAGGAAGATTGGAATCAAAAGTGGCTTTTGTTGATTGAACAATGTATCTAGCTTCAATGATACCGTTTGTTTTGTGATCTTCTACATAACCACCCTGAAAGAAGGAGAACCGTGGCTCCTCTGATCCGAGAAATCAACGAGAAGAGAAATCGAGATTAAATCTACTTTTGCTCAGTTTACTAAAACGAGAAGCGTTTGCAAAGAAATCTGGCTTCAGTCCATAAGATCCGGGAGCTGGAAGCAACGATTCCAGTAGAAAAAGGATCGAAATCGAGAGACGTTCGATCAATCAGGGGGTAAAAGAAGAGAAATCGAGCTGAGCGGTGTCTTCACGAGAAAGCAGAGACATCGGTCTTGAAATTGAAATCTAGGGTTTGGATTGGAGACAGATCTCTCTCTCTCTCTTTCTCTCCGGTTATGTAAGCTTGAATCGACGGCTGTAGGTCACGCCGGCGAGATCGTCGTCGGAGTTAACCGCCGGAAAACCAGGATGACGGCGAGAGAATCGTTCATATAGAGAAGAAGACTTAGGTTTGTCTCATTAAGGGTATAATGGTCAGTTTAGTAGAAAAATATAATAGAAATATAAGGAGGGGCATTTTTGCAAAGTGACATAGAAGGAGGGGCATTTGTCCCAATTTCTCATATTTAAAACTAATATTCTTACTTCTCTAAATTATTGTTGCCATTAGATGAATAATATGATCATACAAATTCCTTACTTCGTCTTCTAGATAATTCGGTTCCAAGGATTTGAATTAATTCCAATCGGTTTCTTAAAGATTCACGTGTTTATCCGTTATGATGATGTCAAATGACGTTTTTATCTTTGATGATATAAATTAAATTTGTCATTAACCCAATCACACAAATATCGTAATTTCTATGAAAAAGATGTCTAGGTTTATTAATGTACGTACAGTTCGATTAATAGTTTTAAGATATATATTAAGGCCATGAATGTTTGCAAGATTTTATATGGTTTTTGGATTATAGATTTTGGTTTTTAGATTTTGGATTTTGTATTAAATTTTTTTAAAAAAAAAATCAAAATTGGAAAAAAGTCAAGTTACGTTAAAAATGAAAAACAATAAATTTGAATTTTGGATTTTATGAAGAAATTATCAAAATCTACTATAATCCAGATTCCCTAAATTATAGGGAAACTACTTTTTATATAATCATGAATGGACAAAAACTTGGATTTTGATTATTTCAAAATCAAGTGCCATTCAAGACATAAAATCTTTGTTATGTTACCAATCATAGATTTTAGCTAAATTACGTGATGTATATTAGACAAAGGTATATCTTAAGTTGAAGCCAAAAAGCTTAAGAGAAAATGAACAAGGTGAAGAAGCAAATTAACAAACATTTAAATTTGAAATAATTAGATGTTAATTTTTGAAATGTAATTTTCTTTTAATATTAATAGGACATAAGATAATTCATAAAATTGATAATAATTTTTGAAATGTATTTATCTTTTAATATTAGTATGATATAAGACCACCTCCAATGGTGAGATTCTCATTTTGAGATTCTCAAAAATAAAATATTACTATTTTATATAATTAAATTATTAAATTAAATTATGGTTAAAAAAAATTCAAACCACTAAGAAATCATAAAATCTTTCTTATTCTTTCCTACTTTTATTTTTTCTCTAATATTTAAATAGTAAATATTTTAAAGAACTCATAAAATCTTTCTATTGGAGGTGGTCTAAGATGATTCTTTTTTTTTTTTGGGTAAGGTCTAAGATGATTCATAATGTTGAATTAAAGACCACTTATTTTTTAATAATATAAGCCCGCAGATCTAAATTACTGCATTACAGCTGTAAACTTTATTATACGATCGTTGACTTTATATTTAAAATTATAAACTTCAATTATCATTTATACACAATCATAAAAATACACACTTGTTTCAATTTTTTTTGTGACACCCAGGCAGTCTTGTTTCTTTTTTCGGTTATTTAATCTAGTTCGGATCAAGCTTTTGATTCTATGTTATTAAAAAATGTTTTCCCCAAACGCAAATCTTGCATCTATATATATATATATATATATATATATATATATACATAATAAATTCTTAGTAATGTTACAAATATTCTTTTAGCTAAATTACGTGATGTATATTATACAAAGGTAGATCTTAAGTTGAAGCCAAAAAGCTTAAGAGAAAATGCACATTGAAATCTGAATCTCATTTCAAGCATTTAGTTATATCGGGTGATGCAATCTGAATGAGATACAAGCAGTCGAATTTATTTATTATAAAAAACATTTATAAGAAAGTTACATCTTATGGATAACATTTTGAAAACATTTAAAAGAAAGTTACATCTTAATTCCAATCATCACCATCACAGTAACAAATTGACTTGTTTCGTGATTATGACTCAAAGATTAGATCAATACACTTGGATTTGGGGAGGCAAAGGTTAGCAGTTTTGTGTTCTGCTCAAACAATAACATGTTCTCTTGATACAATGTCACCCATGCTTCGATTCCTTGTCCGTCGTTAGAATCTATCAACACGGTCACATTGTCTTCAACCGGAGAAACATTTCCAGCGACCCAAACCGGAGATCCCCACCCAAAGCAAGCCTTATATAGTGGAATCTTGCACCAGCTAGTTACAGAATGCGGGTCATGAGTCTCGTAGCTAAAGTTGGAATTTATGATTTCACCAACCAATTTCGAAGTAATCGCCATTGATGAACCTTCCTCATGTTGAACCAAACGGGATAATTCATCGGCCCTTTTTTGTAGTTCCTTAACAGTTTCTACAAGCTCGACCTCGCCTTCTCCTTTCGAGGTGACGGTGGTGAACACAAGGTTACCGATTTGGTTTTCCGACAAAAGGGAGGGTATCTTGGGGCGCAAGTTAACCGGTTGGAACAGAATTTTCTCACGAATTGTGTCTGTCGATGTAGCCACAACACATTTCCATATAAGTGAAGTCACACTCTGGACCCGTGTGGGTCGAGGCACGGCATCACTCGCGACTTTTTTCCTGAGCTCTTCGATCTTAGATCCTACAAACACAAATCTCTTTGTGACACTTGTTCTCTTACGTGTTTGATCCTCCCCTGGAATTTGGAAGGCCTCATTGGCTGGTGGATAAATCTTTGTGGAAGCAAAGTCAGGACTGGCCACCGAGTCGCCCTCTCCTCGAGCCGTGGCAGCCCAAGCCTGGATGAATATCGAGAGAGAGGCTGCATCGGCGAGCTTATGGGAGGCGCAGATTACGATGGCCATGCCACCGCATTGGAAGTAGGTCGCCTTCACAACCAGCAATGGCCATGGAGGAGTCGGCTCGCCGTCTACAGGAAGCAACTGTTTGAGGGACTCCATATCTGGAGATCTCAGAAAACCAGAGAGAGAGCAGTTATCGACTCGTGCGTCTACAAAGACGGCTCCTTCGTTGGTACTGTCGATGGTGACTCCATTGGCTCTTCCAGCAAAAGGGTGATGTTTTGTCAAGGTCTCGGACAGGGAAGTCTTGAGAGTATGGGAAGTTTGTTCTTGCGAGATCAAATCATCTTTGGTGTAGAAAAGAAAGGCAATGGTGTAAACCTGAGGCATTATTAGATCCATCATAGAGAGTTGAAGAGTTCGGACATCATTTGGAGTTGTCGCAGATGGCATTATGATCTCTTTACCAATGGTTTCAACATTCATTGTGTCCATCGATTGATCTTTCTGATCTTTCCCCTCTTTTCTTTTGCTTTGCTTTGGATTTCTTCTTAAGACGAAGAGAACTATTTCTTTTATAGCACACTAGGTCTAAACCCGTGCTATGTCGTGGATCTTTCTCAAAATTTTTTAATTTAAATATGATTTATAAGAATTAAATAAAATTTTTGAACTAACATTATAATCTCTTTTTCAATTGGTAATTTACATATATATAGAATATATATTTTTTATATGTTATTTTTAAGCTTGTAAATAATTTTAATATTTCATGGATCTTCACAAACCTAAACAAAATACCCAACCCGAAAATTTGAACCGAACTTGATCCGAAACCGATCTATACATTAAGAGATATCCGAACGAATCCTATATTTTTATACCCGAAGAACCGGAATCGAACCCGACCCAAACCGAGAACCGAATCGGTACCCGAAATATAGTTATTTATAAAAATATTAATTATATTTACTTTTAATATTAGTCAATTTCTCAAAACTACAAATATAAATATGAAAATATAAATTATTTTTACATCAAATTAAGTAAAATACCAAAAATAATCGAAATATTCGTAAATTTATAATTATATTTGAAAATTTCTAATCAAAATATTTTTAAATTTTATTTAATTTTTAATTTTTTCGATATTTCGGGTACCCGGAACCGATCCGAACCCGAAATGTACCAAACCAAACCTGATCCAAAATTTTATAATACTCGAACTAATACTCGATCTCTATTCCTAAAATACCTGAACCCAAAAAAAACCGACCCGAATCCGACACGAATATTTGAATGCCTATGTTAGGTGATATTTCGGGTATACGAAACTGATAGGAACCCGAAAGGTACCAAATCGAATCTGATCCAAAATTTTAAAATACTCGAACGGATCCTCGATCTCTAATCCCAAAATACATGAACCCAAAAAATCAAACCCGAACCCGATCCGAGCCCGACCTGAATATCTGAATGTCTAGGTTAGGTGTGGAGATAGAAAATATGACGTGGCATAGAGAAAAGTTATTATTGGCATAGAGTTTTGAGTTGTATTAATTGAAATATTTTCATTTGATGATGATTTTAATGACGTGTTACCTACACAATATTCCAAAATTGATGAAGTATCACAAATTCACAATATGAAGAGTCACTTGCCTTATTAATATCAGTTTTTCTAAATTTTATGAAGTCCCACTTAATTAAATTCTACTTAGTTTAAAAATATAATTACAAATTATAACTTGTTAAGGAAAACATATCAACTGAAATATTTTTGTCATCTACAACACATAACCAAGTACGCCATGTATCCCAACTAAAAAAAATATACGCATAGTGATATGCAACAAAAAAAGTAAAATACATGCATAGCTAACAACATCGCTTTCATTAAACTAGTCACGGACAGTTTGTGCCAAACATATTTGTGGAACACACCTTATTATGAAATCGAATCCAAATCTTTCTTTTGATTCAAATTTATTGGCCAAATTGATTATGCTTTTGAGTAAAAATTGGGTTAATTCACTTGTGTCAGGTTTATTTTATTTCAATCGTGTTTTAATTTTCACTACAGAAAACAAGGGCAATTATGATAAAATGTTTGATCGATTTCCTTTGAACTTATAATCTGTCAAAAATCTATTAGAAATTTCAAACGAATGATTTAATAATATAGTGATTGCATTTTTAAAAATATTAATACGCTAGTCGGAAATCTGTAAGACATTTCCGATGAATTTCTAATGGCTTCACAATTTTTAGTGGCAATGTTTACTTGTGAGGCTGAGTTTATGGCAGCCACCAAAGCTGCGAAACAAGCAATTTGGCTTCGTGATTTGCTCAGTGAAGTCACTGGATCAACGAGCAAGAGAATCACACTTCTTTTGGATAATAAATTGGCAATAGCACTCACAAGGAATCCGGTGTTCCATGGGAGAAACAAGCATATACACAGAAGGTACCATTTTATTAGGGAGTGTGTCGAGAAATGACTAATAGAGGTGGAGCATGTTCCCGGAATGGAACAAAAGGCGGATATACTAACGAAGGCACTTGGGAGAGTCAAGTTTAGAGAAATGAGGAGTTTCATTGGAGTTCAAGATGTGAGAGAGCAACTTCAAGCTTAAGGGGGAGGATGTTGGAGTAAGCTTGAAGAAGCTTAAGGCCCAAATCAAGTATATTTGGGAGTTATCCATAATATACATATCTTAGATTTAGGAGTTATCTAAATTATGATATATTTCCTAACTAGTTTTGGAAAAGTGTTTTATGGTTTTATATAAAAGGAGGTGCAAGGTTGTTGCATAACTTATGAGATTTGTGAGCTTAAGGTTTTGAGTTATTTTCCTTAAGATTATAAGAGAGTTATTCTTAACAAAGTGTGTGTTCTTTGAGACTTTAGTTTGGATGTGTGCATCACTTTATATGTGACATTTTCTTGTAATGTATATAAAAATATATGCAATATTTATGATGGATTTAAGTTTTCTCGATTATGAGAAGTTTTCGGTTGTGATGTAGGGATCATGGTTAATTTGGATCTGTCCTTTTCACTCTTTAGCATTGTTAAAATCGGTTTATTTGCTTCTAATTTGGATCTGTCCTTTTCAGTCTTTAGCATTGTTAAAATCGGTTTATTTGCTTCTTATGTATTTTTTGTGAACTCTTGTGTATCGATTCGTCCTTTGTACTAAATCGTGTTGGTATTTTGTAAAGATTCTTAATGAGTATACACTGTAATTACTGTCGTGAAGAATGAAAAAATAGATCTTAACTTGGGTGATTTGGTTATGAAATTTGACGTGGACAAAATACAAAGAAACCCACTATAGATGAATAAATGTTCTGGGTTGATACATTAATAGAAGTCACTGGAAAATTTTATATCAATGCCCTATGATGTAATATTCAACAAATTTGATGTTAGTTTTGAAATGCACATTTCTTTTAATATTAGTAAGATATAAGATGATTCATCATGTTGAATTAAAGACCACTTATTTTTTAATAATATAAGTTACCAGCTTGGGAGATCAAAATTATTCCATTATAGCTGTAAACTTTACTATACGATCTTTGACTTAATATTTATAGCTGTAAACTTTACTATACGATCTTTGACTTAATATTTATAGCTGTAAACTTTACTATACGATCGTTGACTTAATATTTATAGCTGTAAACTTTACTATACGATCGTTGACTTAATATTTAAATTTATAAACTTCAATTATCATTTATGCCCAATTTTAAAATACACACTTGTCTGGTTCGTTGATTTTTCTTCAACGTTACAAGATCGATTGATCGTAACTATTTGTCAATTCTCCGAAGTGGATCGCGGAACTATTTTCGACTCACCTTTTTCTTACGTGTGGCAAGCTACTTTGTTGATCTTGTCTCCAAGATCTTATGGTTCTCATGTCGAGTTATGATGTTAACCTTATCTATCCTTCTATTGCAAGGTTGAAATTTGTTATGTTTATTGTACCCAAACCATGAGGTTGAAAACTTTATAAGCTTTGTTCTCATTTGGGATTGAATGAAATTAAGAATCTTCAGTTTTTTTGTGTGACAACCAGGCAGTCTTGTTCCGATTTAACTTTTGATTCCATGTTATTAAAAAATGTTTACCCCCAGAAATAACATATTTTTCAACTCGATTCACAAACGCAAATCCAAACCAACTACACCGAATTAAGTTGCAAAACTTCACAACACACATACTCATACTTTTTTTTTTTTTTTTTCACATACTCATACTTTGAAACCTCAAAACACAGAGACCTGATTTTGTTGTGTTTACTGTTTACCAATCAACCTATGACCACCTAAACTTATCTCTCTAATTCTATGAGAGATCAATTCATCTCAAAGCAATCTTGCTTAAATTGGAAAAACATATGATTAAAAATGAATCTATTGATCTTTCTCAATCAAACATTATCTTAGAGCTTAAAAAAAGTTTGGGTTATTAAGTGTCGCGTTAGCTCAATTGGTAAAGACCCTAGGCAAAGCTTAAAAGTCACCGGTTCGAGTGACGTTTGTGACGAAACTAATATTACATGTTGTGGTTTCAGGCCTGGAGAGATTACGGGTTTCGGCACAGAACCTCCTGATATCCAAATTTAATTCGAGTGTAACTAGATTTAAAATTTTTTTGGTAAAATAAAATAAAAACCAAAATTTAGGTACATCTGCTGCTATATGATAGTTTATTGGGAGAAATAGATGGTGAGTCATTTCTCTTTCCATTTTGAATGGCTATGAGTTGAAATATATAAATATTATTTCAATTGAGAGAACATGTATTTTGATTGACCAATACATGTATTCCACGTAACATATTATAAAGTTCACAGCTGTTACATAATAATGTGAATCTTCTGGCTATATTATTATAAATTCAATGGTCGAGACATATAACATTATAAACAGTAATATGATATGTTCAAAGCCGAATATCCTTCCATGTTCATATGTCAGACAGAAAATTCTGCAACTATAAAATTTATTAAAAATTGCTTCACCCTTCCTGCTCATGTTATCCAAATTTGTTTCTTTATATTTCATTTCTACAACATATTGTACGTAGAATTATTAGTAACGGTTTGTCTGAAAATCTTCACAAAAGGATATATAAACTTATTAATCAAGGCTTAGTTTGTATAAAAAAAAATATATCCGATATTTACAATGGATGTAAGTTTTTTCGATTATGAGAAGTTCTCCGTTGTGATATAGGACTCATGGTAAATTTGTATATGTCCTTTTCAGTCTTTGGCATTGTTTAGATCGGTTTATTTGCTTCTTATGTATCTTTAGTGAACTCTTGTCTATTCATCCTTGTACTAAATCGTGTTGATATTCTGGAAAGATTTTAGAAAATATTTGTTAATGAATACATTGTAATCATTGTCGTGAAGAATGAAAAAGTAGATTTTAACTTGGGTCATATCTCATATGGTTATGAAATTTGATGTGGACAAGATACAAAGAAAATCACTATAGATTAACAAGTGTTTTGGGTTGATACTCTAATAGAAATCACTGGAAAAAATTTTGAGTAACATAAAAATATTATTATTATATACTACTTACAAAGAATTTTGTAAGTAGTATATAAATAGAAGGAGAGTATTAATGTGAGAAATCATCTTGAAAGATTATTAGTGTTGTAAATGGTATCCAGAGCTTGTGTGCTATGTTCATGGTAGATAAGTAATAAAGATTAGGTCTCTGTTCTTATCAGAGAGGCACCTGTAGATTGATACTCAATTAGTGTTGTAAAGGGTTTGAGGAACTGCTTTTAGATGATCTTTTGGACTTTGTTTTGACAAGAGTTTCTTATGAATATGGTTATTTGAAATATTTATATAAAATATAAAATATTAGATAATATGTCATTTAAAACTATCTACAATTCTTGATATATTATTTCTAATAAGTATCTAATATAAAACTTATCAAACCATTACATTTAATTATATAGTTAAATTAAACGATTATGTTCGATTTTACTTTAACTTTACTAAAAAGCCAGTTTAAGTTTTTGGTTAGGTTAAAACCCGTAAAACTAAACGGGTTTTAAGTCAAATTTAAATAATTTTTTCTATCTATTTTAAGTTAATAGATCATCTTAAGCTGCAACTTATATGTCTCGATGTAAAATTGCTCTTTCAAATCCCAAATGGAAGACGAATATTGAATTGTGGATTGGATTCGTCAATTATTGGTAAGCTATTTTCGATCATATTTATTGAACAAGAAATTTTGACAATCTTTTTCGTCAGAAAGTATCGACCATTTATTTTGTGAGAAATCTTTTTTACCACTAATTTGGTCATTATGTTTTGACCGTTTATTTGGTGAGTAATTTTCTACCACATTTTCTTATCAGTAATTTCGACGAATTTTAACCATGATCAATTTCTGACCAATTAAGCGTTTTTGACCAATTTTGATTTTTGACGACTTTACTTTGGTCACATATATTGCTGAAAACAGTGTTTTTGACCAATTTCTGACCTTATATATGGTCCAAATTGGACTCTTTCCTTGTAATTATACTCTATATTCTTTAGTATACAAAATCTATGTGCATCATATATTTTATGGTTTTATTTATACTAATTAACTGGGTATATGTTAGAAATATTAATGATATATAGATATTAGATTTACTGTAAAATTAAATTCTTTATAAAATAGGTTTTATATTTCAAGTACTTTAGTTTAATTGGTTAGAGTAATTGGCTTTATAAGCTATTATTTGTAAAAACAAATTAACAATTTTGAAAATATTTTCTTTTGATTAATTTGGTTTTAAGTAACATGTTTTACAAACTATTGGTTAAAATATTTTAGAGGAAAATTTTAGTTTTCTACAGATTTTTATATAAAATAAGATAATTTTCGTTATTATTAACTTAATTTACATTAACTGATTTTAGTTTTTCTAAGAGATATTAATAAAATAAAATAAAAATTTGTCATCAGGATTCATTAATTATTACATATTATGAGAATTATTAATAAATTTATATATTTTGTTTTTTGTTTTGAAAGATATCTCCCTCTCTTCACTTCTCTTTTCAATATATAGACTTGTGAAAGATACATGAAAAAGTATCGAACGAAAAAAAAAAAAAAAAAGACTTGTGAAAGATTTGAAGTAGTGACTCTTTACATTTGAAAGGCACATCAAAATGACCTTCATTTGGAATATTTCTATATGTGTTACAGCGTTAGTGGTAATAGTGCTATGCAAATGGTGGTACCAATGGTCACACCCCAAGTGCAATGGCAAGTTACCTCCGGGATCAATGGGTTTTCCGATAATCGGAGAGACAATCGACTTCTTTAAACCTCATGGACTCTACGAGATCTCACCCTTTATCAAGAAGAGGATGTTAAGGTCAGATTTTCATAATCCTTCTTTAACGAGAAGAAACTTTATATGTTTACAAATGTAAATGTTTGTGTTTATGTTATAGGTACGGGCCTATATTTCGGACTAACATTTTTGGATCCAATACCGTGGTAACGACGGACCCGGATGTGATCATCGAGATTTTTCGGCAAGAGAACAAGTCTTTTATGTTTAGCTATCCAGACAGTTTTTTGAAGGTCATTGGTAAAGATAACTTGTTAATCGCACATGGAAACATCCACAAGCATGCAAAACAAATCACTATGAATTTTCTTGGCTCTAAGGGATTAAAGCGAAAGATGATAGGAGACATGGACCGAGTGACCCGCGAGGATCTAAGATCAAAAGCTAGCCAGGGGAGCTTCTTTGTTAAGGAGGCAGTTGAAAGTGTATGTTCATAAAAGTTTTGTGTTGAGCAATTAATATTAGTTAATAATACTTTTGTATGTTTAATACTTTTCTATGTTAGTTCTGCAGTTGATACTTAAACACTTGACCCCGAAGATGATAAGTAACCTCAGACCAGAGACTCAAGTAAATCTTGTGGACAGCCTCAAGGCCTTCAATCTTGATTGGTTTCAGTCATTCTTTACTCTTTGTTTTTGGAGGTCGCTCTACAAAGCGCTTGTGGTTAGTACTTTTTTTCTCCTTTTTTTTCTCTATATATTACACGAAAAGCAAAATAAAAATGAAAAGAAATAATAATCATGTGTCAGCACTGATCAGCACTAGAGTAATTTTTTTTTTTTCATGGAATTAGCGGGGGGTTAATCTCAATTGCTCCTCAGAGCCAAAGACTTAATCTATATACTCTCCTCTAATTCACATACTCTCCTCTTTTAATGAAAAGACGAAACTACCTCTCTACTAGGTATACGTGGTACAACTAATAATCATACCTACCAGTTGTACCACGTATACCTGGTACAACTGGTACCCCTACCTACCAGTTGTACCAGGTATAACTACCCCTACCTACCAGTTGTACCAGGTATAACTGGTATCCCTACCTACCAGTTGTACCAGATATCCCAGTTACTCCTGGTTGTACCTCCTCCTAGTTGTACCTCCTTAGTTGTACCACCTAGTTGTACCAGAGTATTCCCGAATATTCCCTAGTTGTACCAGTTACACCCCGCATAAAAGGATTCGAACCTTGGGCGCGCGCGCGTGCGCATGGAGCTCGTAACCACTGAACTATTGTGTTTTTCGTTGAACATTTACCGATGTAGTTGTATTTAACCCTTATCACCCAAAAACAACCCTCATTAAGGGTAATTTTGTCTTTTTACAATTGAAGAGTATTTGAAACTAAATTTTGAATCTGAGGAGTATCTCAGATTAAAACTCGAATTAGGGAGACTACAATAGCTCTTATATTTAATTAATGCTTACAAAAATTATCACTCAATAATGAGAACTTAGTCCTTTCATTTTACCAAAAAACAAAATAGAAAACAAAAAAAAAAATTGTCCTTTAATGAGTACCCTAGAACTCTTAAAAGTATGGACGACTTACTTATTTTAGATCTTGATCAGAAACTATGCAAGCTGTTCTAAGGACCTATTTGGCCAATCTGCCATTTGAGTGTCTCATGCGGAGTAGTAAATTTGTACTACCCAGTGATAATGATCCAATTAAACTAAAATTATATAATAAACATGTATCTGAAGAAGTTTTGAGCTAGTGTCCAAAAGTTACTAATACTAAATACCTAAACCGTAATTTCAAACATTATTTATTTTTGTTTCTTGTATTATGATTTCCATGCACGGGAGTAACTAGGTCTGGACAAAATTAAAAATCATACCCGAAAACTTAATCCGGAACCGACCAGAAAAAAATCGGGTTGGATAGAGTATGGGTATGCCCAAATTACTTTATTGGGTACTATACATGACTACCCGTGGGTTCAGATTTGGATTCGGGTATTATCCGATACCCAAACGGATACCCATAAACCAGAGATATAGGTAGGTAACTATAGTTATTAGTAGTATTGGGGACCTAGGGTTTTGGCCGTTTTAGTGTTTCTAGATTGTCGATTCAGCTTCTCTTTGGCACACTACTATATCTATAATTTTCAGTTTTTGGATATTAAATTTGGAGTTATAATCTCTATTTTGTGAGTTATGGATATGTTAATGTATATTAAATTATATGGATTTTCGGGTATTTGGGTTTTATTTTGGATTTATGGGTAGATTTTGCATAGATTTAGGTTTGTTACGGTTTGTTAAATATGTATATATACTACTAAAAATGAGATATTTTCTTTATTTATGGAATCCAGGCACGCAGAGCCGCGATGCATATGATAAAGGATATTTTCTTAACAAGAAAAGAGTCAAGAGAGAATCATGGAGATTTCCTCAATACGATACTAGAAAACATTCTTTTTAATGCAAAATCAGCTATGCACCACATTTTTGTTCTTCCGGTCGTTGCTAAAGATACAACTTCTACAATCATTTCCCTGGCCGTAAAATTCATTATCGAAAACCCTATAGTTTACTTAGAGTTGAAGGTAGCTAACAACTTCTATATTATCTAAAGAAGACGGAAGAACTATGATTTTGATTTGGTATGCTTATAATGTGGCAGAGAGAGCACGAGGCTATTCTTCAAAAGAGAAATGATAAAGAATCTGGAGTTAGCTGGGAAGAATACAAACACAACATGACTTTCACCAACATGGTAACTTTTAAATATTTATAAGTAACTTCAAATATAGTATTAAACGAAATATATAATTCAATGCAGGTGATTAATGAGACTGTTCGACTAGCAAATCTCGTTCCTGTAATGTTTAGAAAAGTTGTGAACGATGTTGAAATTAAAGGCAAGTAGCTAGTACTATTCAAATGAACCTTTTCAGAAGTATTTTCCAAATATTCTCTAAAACATTTTGTGGGGAAAAAATGTTACCAGGATATACGATTCCTGCGGGTTGGATTGTGGCGGTTGCACCTTCAGTTGTTCATTATAATCCAGTAATATATGAGAACCATTTGGAGTTTAATCCATGGAGGTGGAAGGTATATATTGATTCTAGTTTATTGAAATCATTTTTAATGTCTAATGAAAATTACTATCCAAAGAATGAAAAAAGAATTGATGAAAATTTGAAATAGGGCAAAGAGTTGCTCAATGGTTCTAAGACATTCATGGGGTTTGGAGGTGGATTGAGATTGTGTGCTGGTGCAGAGTTTGCAAGACTTCAGATTGCAATCTTCCTTCATTATCTTGTTACCGAATACGAGTTCTCCATGGCTCAAAACTGTAAGGTCACTCGTACACCATTGGTTTGTTTCCCCAATGGTGTCCATATCAACATCTCTCATTCTCCCACCAAGTGACCCGGAGATCTTGATTCTCAATCCAAATTATATAATGCTAAATCTAAGACTTTTTTTTTTTTTTGGCAAAGGCTAAATCTAAGACATGATATGCTAAAACTGCTTACAATTTACATTGCGGATAATTTCATCTCTTCAAAAATAGTATAAATAATTTTTTGTTACATGCAAGTTCGGATTCGGATAGTGAAGATATTTTTCTTGATTTTTGAATCGTTCTTTCAACCAAAAACATGGCATAAAGGACCCTTATTTTCTATTATTCTTACTGATCATTCATAAGTTTCGAATAACCAAATCGAACACAATAGTCCAAGCAAGAAGTTGGTGTGTGAACATGAGTCCAAAGATCAGATCCACTCGGGGGAATAAAAGTGGAGAGCCAAAATGGTTATGTTCAGTGTGGTCATAAGAATTGGGATAGAACCCGCTTATGATTAAGCGACTTGATACATTATTGGTGGACATAGCCCATGCTAAGTTTTATCATACTTACACATAACTAAATTTTTACACCGTAAATCTTTGATTCTAAAATTTAATAAAATGTAGATCTTAACTCTTATTAGTTTTGCACAAAAAAAAAAAAAAAACCTTATAAGTTACGATTTTATCCCTAACTTTTTTTTTTATCATAGATTATATTGCTATTAAGTTGATGGATTAGCTAGATTTGTATCTTTTCGAATATCCATCTTTTTGGGAATGATTCTTGGGTTCACCTATAGGGGTGAACCTCCTTATTCATCTCCTATTAGCTTAACCAATAAAAATAGAGTAATATGGCACATCATGCTACATATATTTAAAAATAAATTAAAATTAAAATTAGAAAAACAAAATAGATTATGGAAACAAAATTTGTGTACATATAACAATTATTTAATAAACCTAAACCGACATATAATTTGATTTTAGTTGTAAAATCTAAACCCCAACCACTCTTTTATAAACCCAAACCGACATATAACTTCGTTTTAATTGTAAAATCTAAACTCTAACCACTCTTTTATAAACTCAAACCGATATATAATTGTTTTAATTATAAAATTTAAACCCTAACAACTCTATTATAAATCCAAACTGATATATAATTTCATTTTAATTGTAAAATATAAACTCTAACCACTCATTTATAAACCGACATATAATTTTGTAAAAATTGTAAAAACTAAATCCTAACCACTCTTTTATAAACTTAAACCAACTTATAATTTCGTAAAAATTGTAAATCTAAATCCTAACCACTCTGTGATAAACTCAACCCGACATATAATTTCATAAGAATTGTAAAATCTAAATCTTAACCACTCCTTTATAAACTCAAACCGACATATAATCTCATTTTAATTGTAAAATCTAAACCATAATCCTCATTTATAAACTCAAACCGATATATATCTCGTTTAATTGTAAAATAAGATAATCAATTGGTGGAGTTCATAATTGATTTAGTTTAATTGTTTTATTTAAATATTATAAACTATTTTAATTAGTTTATTTAGATGGTATGACTAATTTTGATTGGTTAGTTAGGAGAAAGTGTGAATAAGATGGGTTCCCTATGGGTGAACCCAATAATCGTTCTCTTTTCGGCTACCCTTTTGGATTCGGGTTCGGGTTCGGGTTCGGGTCGAATTTTTTCGAGTATCAAAAATACCGACTTCTAAACACCGTTTGGAAATTTCGTCGGTTTCGGATCGAGTTTGGATTGAATATTTTGAGGCGGGTTCGAATTCAGGTTTCGGGTTCGGGTATTTTTTCTAGCCCTTCTGATTACTAAACCATGAGCTACGATTCTCTTGAGTGAAACTAAAATCTTGAGAAAAAGCCCAATAGAATATATAAGAAAAAGCCCATATATTTACGTCAAGCCCAAAAAGAACTCAAAACATAAGTAGGGTTTACTTGTCAGTTTATATATAAACCTCTGAATCAGAGCTTTCGTAAGAACAACAAACACTTTGACTTCTCAGTTTCTTCCGCCGTTTCTGTCTTCTTCATTGTTTCGTTTCTGTTTTTTTTTTCTGTCTGATTATTTCGTTTTTTTTCATTTTTGAGTATCAAAGGCTATTTATGATTTGCACAAGTACTGGGACATCCCTATGAAAAAATTGGGGAATCTGTCTAATTTTTTTATGTGCATAAATTAAAATTAGGAATCCGCTTTGCAGCTTATGACCCGATCCGATTTAATTCGGGTTTTTATTTCGTGTCTTTGCTGCCAGTAATCTCCTGAAATTCGCTGTCCTTCATAAAGCGTTATTGTTTCTTCGAATAAAATTCAGTCTTCGAATAAAATTTAGTTGAGTAATCATCTTTTGCAATTATTGTCATGACAAAAATGTAATTTGTGTTTTTGTTTATTTGTTTAGATTTTATTCGATCGGTTATGGTTGATAATGATAAATTTAGTTTATTTTTAGACTATTTCTTATACTGAAATAATTTTTGCAACATTGATAAAATAGTCATGTAGTGAATTCTAATCAGATTTTAACTTTAAAATGTGGTAAAAAAATTCTTATGAAAAAGTATAAAGTGTTAAAATGAAGTGTTACGCTATTAAACAAGCCTTGTTTTTAGTCTAGTAAATATTTTCTCATTAGACATGTTATAATCATTAATCACAAACTGAGAAACAAAGTGAATACGCTTTGTGTTTAAAAAGCGTTAGAATCATTAATCATTATCATAAGAGTCTTTTGGACACTATAATCTAAAGCAAACACATTACACATATACTGTTTTTTTTTTTTTTTTGGTAAAAGATTACACATATACTGTTAATCCCTATATACCCCTATTTTTTTCAATACCCCAATTTTCGATATTGTTCAAAGTTTCCAAATTCAGAAATTCCAAACACAATCTAGATTCACCGGACCGGTCAAACAAGAAGGATCATGACTATGCCAAGAATATTCCAAATTCTGAATATTCTTCTTAAATTGAGTTTCTTCACTGCCAAGCAACATCTTCAATATGGAAGAATTGTCTTGCATAAACAGAGGGTTCGAGTCTAGCAAAGAACCAATGTTTGGTATCAAGTTAGTCGATGCAGTAGCTTTCAAATCGGTTTTAAACTCGGCCACAAGACTCTTGTCGTCGGTTGTTTGGTCGGAGAAGCAGGTCACGTGAGACAACGAACCACCAACGGTGGTTCCGGCAAAAGAGTCTTGCCCTATGCTCTTGAGGTATGGAGAAGAATCCATCAGCGGAGGTAAACCAACCGGTTCAAATTTGTTAACCCCTGAACCGAACATCATTAAACCGGATATATGCACCTTCGTACCATCGGCCCGTTTCTGAAATACACGACTAATAATCCATTCGTTCTGCATTCACAAATAACACAAAACTCATAAATCAAAGTTGAATATACTGCATGTGGACGACTTAAATGACAAAAAAATATGGGCAATTTTCATATATATACCATTAAAATGAGTTTATATTTCAAAAATACCATTATTAGTTTTATATTGTAAACTATCACTAAAATATTTTTTTTTTCCAAAAATACCATAAAACTAAATTTTCAACCTTCAAAACTAAACTTTAAATCCTAAACACTAAATCTTACCACTCTAAACACTATACCGTAAATGTAAAATGGTTAACACAAACCCAAAAGTTTAAATTCTAAACGGTTGAAAATCAATTTTTTTGTTTATGGTATTTTTGAAAAATAAAACTTTTAATGGTATTTAGAGAAAATTAAACTAAAAAAGATATTTTTGAAAAAACAACTTGAAAATATGGTATTTAAATAATTTCTCAAAAAAAAAAAATGATTTCACTTCACAACAAAACGAGAGAACTTTTACCTTAGCGGTTTTTGGGAGATTATCGACGGCATATTTGCCTTCTAAGCGATATTCATGCATGATCCAATTGGTTTTTACGCCTTTAGGAGCTCTTCCTTTGTAAAAAACCAAAGTTTTTTTCATACCCACAAGAGACTTTCCTTTGAAGATTTCTTTATCTTTGCCTGTAGCTTTCCAATAACCGGCTTTAGTAGCCCGGTTCGTCCTTAAACCGGTCGGGTATTTCCGGTCTCTTACGCAAAAGAAGTACCACTCTTTTTCTCCAATCTTAGCTTTCCCTAAAAAAAAGTGTTTAGAAGTTAAAAACTAAAACAGCAGAGAGATTTGGAGAAACCAATAAGGGAAAAAAGAAATATAACTTACAAGGCAAGTCCCATGGCTCGACCTTATTGAGATCAACTTCACCAATGGCTATAGCTGAGAAGAAAGTGTTTAGAACCTTCGGTCTTAGATAGTGTGTTAGGAGCTCTTCATCTGTTGGGTGAAATCTGAAGCCAGGTGGCAAATCAATCTTCTCTAAATCTTCTACTTCTCCTTCTACTATCTCTCCAATTCTTGATACCTCACCCATTTCAGCTTAGAAATTATCAAAGGTTACAATATCTGCCCAAAATTTTGTTTATTGGTGGTTAATATGAAGAAAATGAGTTTTTAATGTGAAAGAGAAAGAGTTTTTTTTTTTTTTTTTTTTTTTTTTTTTTTTTTTTTAACACTAGAGAAAGAGTTTTTAAAAGAGATAATAGAAAGTGGTTTTAGCAGCCAAGCTCTTATACTAGTTATTATGAGATGAAGAACAAATATTATTACAGTTTTATTCACCAATAATTGGTCACTGTTTGGTATCAAATTTCTTTTTTTGTTTGTTAAAGATTTGGTATCAAATTATTCTTTAAAATAAAATTAATAAATTATTTTAGTACGTTTATCCGGATGAAAAAATATATATTACACAGTAGAGAGAAAATAAAGTTATAATATAATATCTCAATTTTATATTAGAGAGTCTGATGTAAACCCGAACCAACCATAACATAACATCGTTCCAAAAATATATTATAAAATTGAATTTGGTTTAATGCTATATTTGGTTTCTTTCTATTACAAAGATGCGTAGATCAATAGGCAACTTAAGATATATTTTAAAAATATTTTTTATTACAAAAATATTAATAAATTATTCTCTTTCAGAAACTTTAATATCTCCGATCTTCAATTTGACCAGGAACATTTCACCTGTGGCTCCCCATCCATTCTGTTTATGAGATAAGAACAATCTTATCACATCACTGATGACGTTTTTGTCAATTCTTTGAACTAATTATGGGGCAATTGCATTTTTTAGACCATTTGGTGGTCTTGAATGCAAAACTAGACCCAATATGACTTTTATGAGAAACATAACTACTAATGGTGGTGAAATTACAGTTGACACCCCTACGACCAAACAAAAAACAGAAGCCCAAATGACAGATGTACCCCGCGAGAAGTCAGCAAGATATGTCGATCTGGTTGATTAAAACTTGAAGTCTATTCTTTAATTAAAATTTAAATTTAAATTAGAAAAATTATAAAAAATAATTTGATAAAACTATTGATCAAATAATAACCACATAGATTTCCTGCATTGAAATAAAATATTTTTACATATAAACGAGTCAATTTATGAAAGGTTAATTAGGCTAAAATTATTTGATTTAGGGTTTGCTTAAGTAGACTTCTCTGTACACTATTGGTGGTTGATTTTGTTTTGCCATCAACCATAACCGACAATTTATCCAAACCGATCGGTTCTCTCGGTTTAAAGGATACACATATAAAAACTAAAAAACCCTAGATCTATTTCATTCTTCTCCGCCTACCACAAAAAAAAAACACCAGTCTCTCCCTTTCTCTCCTTCTCACACTAAAAACCCTAGATCTATTTTGCTCTTCATCTCTGTTTCTTTCACTCTCTTGTTGTTTCACTCTCATCTTAGCCACCGTCATCCTCTCTCACTCCAAGGTAATTTCTCTGCTTTGTTTTTCTTTGTCTCAATTGGTCCTTACCTAAAATCTGCTTAAAACATGGAAAATTACTTTGGGTTGTTGAAATTCTGTTTTGGGTTGTTGATTTGAAGCAATAATGGCCAATTTTGGATTTCTTTTTCTCTGTTGTTCACTTGTAAACCCAGAATCTGTAGAAGATTTATTTGTTTGTGGAACACTTTACAGATTTTTAGAAGAATTGGAGCAAAAAGGACCAAAAAAGAAGAAAAACAGTTTTCGCACAGATTCTAATCTCAGATTACGGGACACTTTTGAAGACCTTTCCGACATCCAAATTCAACGATTCTGGTGTCCATGGAAAGATTAAAGAGTCTAGTTTAACCTCCACTTGGAATTTCTCAATTCCAATCAGCCAATCTGAAGTTATGAAGAAAACACTAAAGACATATTATGCAGATGCGAGAAGAACTAAGTCGAGGTTTGTTGATGTCTACTCGTATGACGGATAGATGAAGTCTACTGCAAGGTCAACGGTGTGGTCAATTGCAAAAATATACCACATCGTAGACTTCGAGTTATTGTCTCTACGTAGAGACTTGTTGATGTCTACTCGTATAACATCTACATGAAGTCGGCAAAATTTGAAAACTAATTTATTGCAAATTGGTGAATAATTTTTAAGATTTTCTTGTTGTATTCTTTGATATAGGCTATATACTTGCATCTATATAATTTTGACATCATTATATATTAATATTATACATATGGAGAAATTAAGGTTTTGGTTTTCTTAGGCAGTTAGGGGTCTAGTTTGTATTGGTGTGATGAGTTGTGTTGTTCACTTATGAGTTATGAAAACTTAATATTGCTATCTTAAATCGATTTCGATTCAATTTATTTGATGGTTATTGAAAATGTCTGAAATAATAGAATCAACAAGCCTTTCTAGTCTTTCCTCAATCCTCACAGAACAACATACAAACAAATGTTCTAGGAAACATATTCGGAGATGTGAGATTAGGTGATAGATGGTTTTGAAAGTGGAAGTACTTACAATCATGTCTTTCTCGCGGATTTGCCTACCATGTTCTCCTTCAACAACCTAACTACCTTAAAAAACCAAAAACTTGATTGCATTACAAGTGTAATATATTATAATAAAAAAAAAAACAGAGGCACGTACATTACATATGCGAAGACCATACACAAAAAAAAATCAGAGTTTATACTTTATATATTTTCAGTAAAAGCCTATCTATATAATACCGACTTCACCTAGAAATCTAAATTGTTGACTTCAAAAACAAGTCTACATCAATGGCCTAACTGCCTTCAAAATCTAAAAACCTTATTTCTTCATATGTGTAATACATAATCATGTCAAAAATCTACAGAGGTAAGTACACAACATATGTCAAAGGATAGACCAAGAAAATCTGAAAATTGTTTCACCAATTTACATAAAATTAGTTTTCAAATTTTTCGGACTTCTTGTTGATGTCGAACGAGTAGACTTATATCAGCCCTATCAGTAGACAACAACGTGAAGTCTAAATTGTGGTGGTCTAGTTTTGCAATAACAATTTATCAAAGCAGACTGCCAGTGAAGTCTACTGTTATTGTTGACTTCTTGTGTTGGTCGTCATTTGTTAATTTTTTGGTCAGTTTTGCAATTAAATTCAAAATAGTTTGTTGACTTCATGTTGAAGTTCCACAAGTTAACTTCTTTTGCAGTCTCCTATGGTTATTTTTGCAATTGACCAAACCGTTGACTTTCAGTAGACTTCAATTTGATAAGTAGACTTCATTTTAAAGTCAGAGATAATGTGTTGACTTCATCTGGTCGTCAACTGCAACGAGTAGACTTCGGATGGATTAGTTTTGCAATTGACCAAGTTTGACTTTCTACTAGTAGACTTCGTTTGAAGTCTACAGACAAGTTGATTTCAGTTGAAGTCTACCGTGGCTATTTTTATGTTTGACCAACATTAGCTAGTAGACTTCACTGACAGTCTACTAATTAATTTTAAATTAATTTTAATTCAATAATAATCCGGTCAATGTTTTTATATTTAAGTCAATTGCAAAAATGACCAAGGTAGAAGTCTGCTCAGATAATTTAGTAGAAGACTTCGTCGGTCAGTCATAACTAGAAAGTCAAGAATTTGGTCAATTGCAACTATACACCTTAGTAGACTGCGAATGAAGTATACCGCAGAAAGATTATAAAGAAGTCTACACCGTAATTTTTTGTTTTCAAATGAAATTCAGTAGACTGCGAAAGAAGTCTACGGGCTCGAAAATCGATGAATTTTTAATTGCAAAACTGACCAGATAGCAGTAAACTAACAAATGAAGTCTACTTTCGCGGAACTAAATAGGAAATGTACCGGAAATTTTTAGAATTCGGTGGTTGTTTGGCAATGTCAAGCACCGAGGACGTCGTCTTTAGTCACCACGGAAGAAACCCAACACCAATTTAATCACTATCTAAGAATCATGACATATAACAAGATGAATGCACTTACAAATTTTCTTGGATTAAATATGAGGAGAGATGGAAGAAAATGAAGTTCTCATACCATTGGGTGTTATTTAAGAGCACAAATTCAGGTTGTTGAAGCATTAAGAGCTTCAAATTTGGTTGTTCATGGTTGTTGGAAAATTGATGGCGGTGGCATAACCGTAAATTAAAGAAGAAGATGAGGATATGGATGTAATAATAATTTTCTCATAAAATTCAAATAAATTAGAAATAATGGCAATCTTGTGAATATTATGAAGACATAAGGAGTTAATTGAGATAAAGTGGTAAATTATGGAGAGAGAAAAATAAGTGGTTAGTTTTGCAATTGACTTAATTTAGGGGTCTAGTTTGGAAAGCACCCCACTAATTATTGATATTTATAAAAAGAAAAACTAGCAATGTTTATTTATATGATTATATCCGCTTAAAACATTTTTAGTTAAGTGCTCGAGCTTTCGAGCAATAGTGAGCGTTATAACTTAAGAAAAGTACTATAACTAGAGCAACACATTGTGGCTTGGCCCCTGTCATGCTCCAGATATAGCTATATGTCTAGAGTTTAAACTCGATCATGTACGTGGAAGGGTTCTTTTTAAAAAATTATTATTCATTGTACGTTAAAGCTTGAATTATCTATTATGGCATTATGAATTGTTATAATTGTAGATCGATCTATTACAGAAAAAAAAGTAGACTTGTGCTCTAAAAACTCGACTTCCCTTCTTTTATAGGTACACTCTAGGGTTTTCCTTAATCCAAACCGATCATACCATGCGATTTAAAAAAAAATCCTAACCGCACGATTTACTGGTGTCGATCAACACATCCCCTGGTGTTGATCGACACACCCAGTTTCTAAAATTGGTTCACGGACGTTACAGATATGCTTTCCAAGCTTCAATCCATAGTTTATTGACAGAAAGAAATGGGTGTCATGTGCGTAGCGGCTTAAACCCATATGTTTTACAGATCATATTATTACATACAAACAAGATCAAGAAACATGAAAATTGAAATGATTGTTCTCTTTATTCAAATAAAATCAAAATACAAAAGCCTGAACAATGATGAAATCGAAACATAGTGCATTAATCTTGAACATTGATCATAAAACATTAAGATATATGGTCACTGGTTTTAAATCAGGACAGGAGGATTTAGGACGGCGTAAGTAAGCAAATCTTGGTCACGAACAAACACAGGCATGTCTTGCTCGGGTAAGCAGACCCAAGCTTCTACACCTTCACCGTCCTTTGAATCCATTAAGAGCACACCAGCCACGATGGCATCATTGATACTCATAGCGGGTCCCATCCATACCGGAGTACCCCATCCGAAGTCAACCTCGTAGAAAGGCTTTTTGCACCAGCTAGACATTGTGCATGTCTCTGTGTCCAGATTTGACTCTGACATGATCTTTCCCATCGCATTCAACAAGTTCTGCCCAAGTGTAGCTGTGGTGATGGTACTAGCAGCATTGTAGCCTTGGAGACTATCTTCAATCATCTTGTTGACCCTTTCTTTGGCGTTTCGAGAATCGGCAACGATTTTGCCACTTTCCATGGCGCTCTCAGCACCTTTCTTGATAAAGAATGACGATGTAAGGTTTCCTATGGCATCCCGAGGCAAAACATTAGAGGGGATCCTAAGCCGCAGGTCCATGGCTTGACTCATTAGCGTTGACTTTGGAGTGGCCGAGTTAGAGCGTGAGGCATTTGTGGCACACCTCCAGATAAGCGATGTGATGGCTTCCACACGTGTAGGTACCATGACGCTTTCGCTAGCGGCCTTGTGTTTCAGCTCAGTGATCTTACTGGATTCAAAGACGAATCTATTGCCTCCACAAACCAAATTGTCAACTATTGTAGGAGGCTGGAAAGAACTTGGGGTTGGCGGGTAAATGGTTACTCCTGCAAATGTAGGAGTAGTCACTGTCATGCCATTTGCTGTAGCGGCCCAGCCTTGGACGAAACTCAACAATGAGGCTGCATCACAGATATTGTGAGAGATGCCAACACAGACCGCGAATCCTGATCCTGACCCGAAGAAACTGACCTTGACTTTCAACAACGGCCACGTCCCCGGAGATTCCCCCTCCTCGTTCTGGGAGAAGAACTCTGGCAGAGACTCGATATTGAGATTTCTGAGGAAATCCGAGAGAAGAAGATCGGTGCGTGCCTCCGAGAAGACTACTCCTTCGTTGTTGCAGTTGATGTAGTTACTCTCTATTCGTCCAGCTAGAGGATAGAAACGTGACAGAGTCTCTGATAAAGATGTTTTCAGCCTTTGAGATATGATCTCGGGCGACGCTCCGCTGTCGGATTTGTAGAAGAAGGTCGTTGGCACGTACATTGCCGGAAAGGCGAGATCGAACATGGATAGTTCAACCCGATCAAGAGGTGCAGGTGTGATGGGTGGTCCCTCTTCAAAGCCAAAGAGATGTGTTGACACACATAAACAAGTACACGTTTCTTTTGCCAAATCAAGTCTCCCTTTCATTTGCTAATGGATGATGTTTAAATACACAAAGTAAATAAACTAACCACTAAGGACGTGGGCAAAGAAACACATTCCACTACTTATTAAAATAACTAAAACTCTTGGCCACGTCATCTTCTTTCTCAAGTAGTATCTCATCATTACTCCACCGTCCAAAAGAACTTTGTCCCCAAAGTTCATGCTTTTGTGAGTGAAACCACCGACTCCAAACTCTACCAGCTTCTTGTTATATCCATGATGTAAGTTTCCATGCCTACCACGGTCATGAACGAGACGTTGGAAAGGAAGTTTACAGATCAACAACTTTGTACTTCTCTGGTAGTTACGAATCTCGCAAAGAACAATGGTTCTGACATGGTGACGATGAAGCTTCTTAATACCTCTACAAGTTGGCGTAAATTTCTTCGTCGTCTTAGTAGCACCTTTCGTCGTTGACCGTGTTGTCTGTGACGTCTTCTTCTTCTTCTCAGTCTGTGGCGTCTTCTTTGTCCTCACGGGTCTGTGTCGCTTTTTGGTCCGAGAAGTGTGATGACTTGTTGCATTAGATCGTTCAGATCGTTGAGCGTTACCACCACGGGCTCTTCCTCGAGCAGATATGTTACGTATTGCTGCCTCTAGCAAACGATTCACACTCTCCTCAAAACTCCTAATGATTTCCGCCATACCGAGTTTAAAGTTTTGGAACTCATTCTTCACTTCACGGAGGCAGACCTCCAAATCTTCATTGTACTCCACTCGTACTGCCATTGATGGCTCTTCGTCGTCGTAGACGTCAAAGATTGGAGCTCCATGGATCTCGTTGTAAAACTCCATGAATTCTCACTTTGATGAATGTGTGGTTTTGATAGAAACTTTGATAGGATCAGATCAAAGCCAAAATAAACAATGGAAGATGAGTGTTTTTGACACCACAAGGTGGTCCAGATCAAAAACAAAAGATGGAGGATAGATGTGGTTTCGATACCACAAATTGTGGTCCGAATCAAAACCAAAAGTGCTCTGATACCACTGATGGGTGGTCCCTCTTCAAAGCCAAAGAGATGTGTTGACACACATAAACAAGTACACGTTTCTTTTGCCAAATCAAGTCCCCCTTTCATTTGCTAATGGATGATGTTTAAATACACAAAGTAAATAAACTAACCACTAAGGACGTGAGCAAAGAAACACATTCCACTACTTATTAAAATAACTAAAACTCTTGGCCACGTCATCTTCTTTCTCAAGTAGTATCTCATCAAGGTGAAGAAGCTGGTTTGATAATTTCTCTCAGTGTCGTTTCTAGCTTCAACTCCATTGTCAAAGAAAAAAAAAAAACTCAAAAGTAGAACAAAAAACACTAAATGTAATTGAATGATTAAGCGTCAAGAAGGCTCTCACGAGTCATAGACGTAGCATTTATTTTTTATAGAGGAAATCTCTCAAGCACGTTCAAAACTTTTTTTATTTTTGTTCAACACGTGCACTTCATAAATGGTGATATTTAATTTTAAAGGATCACTATATATTATTAGGTAATCTTCAACTCTCACCACTTGTTGTTTAATCTATAACAAAGTAGTAATTAAAATAATAATCTTGGATCTATACCCACCACTTATTATTCTATGAGGAGTTTGACTTTTCTGTCTATCAAAAGGCCTCAAAGCAATCCCCAAAAGACCACATTTTGTCTCCATCATTAACTTATAATTACAAATCCCAACACACAATCAAAACCCACATCATAGAATCATAATCAGAATCTCTCCATTCATCAGAGAATCCTAAAAATGGTGAGAGAAAGAAGAAAGACAGAGAAAAATGAGGAGAAACGAGAACAAGAAGGTGGAGATCAAGAAGACAAGGTGAAGCCAACAGGAGATTAAGGACGCAATTTTTTGCACTTAACTGGATTTTTTTTGGTCAAATGGATTAAAGTGATAAAATGAAATGTTATTCTAAATTTGTATTAAACAAGCCTTGTTTTTAGTCTAATAAATATCTTATCATTAGACATTTATTTTCATTAATCACAAATTGAGAAACAAAGTGAATACGCAAAGCGTTTAAAACAAACTGTTACAAGAATCTTCAATATTATCTTTGTATATCCTAAGAGTCTTTAGACACTATAATCTAAAGCAAACTCATTACACATATACTGTTTAAACCCTATATACCCCCTAATTTTTTCCATACCCTAATTTTCGATGTTCAAATTTCCAAATTCAGAAATTTCAAACGCAATCAAGATTCACTGGACCGGCCAAACCAGAAGGATCATGACTACGCCAAGAACTCGCGGTTAATCCGCTCTTCGATGTACTGGAATTCTGAATATTCTTTTTAAATTGTGTTTCTTCACTGTCAAGTAACATCTTCAGTATGGAAGAATTGTCTTGCAGAAACAGAGGATTCGAGTCTAGCAAAGAACCAATGTTTGGTATCAAGTTACTCGATGCAGAACCGAACATGGTAGCTTTAAAATCTTCTTTAAACTCGGCCACAAGACTCTTATCGTCGGTTGTTTGATCGGAGAAGCAGGTCACGTGATACAATGAACCACCGTCGACGGTTCCGGCGAAAGAGTCTCGTCCTCTACTCTTGAGGTATGGAGAAGAATCCATCAGTGGAGGTAAACCAACCGGTTCAAATTTGTTAACCTTTGAACCGAGAATCATTAAACCAGATATATATATATATATATATATACCTTCGTACCATCGGCCCGTTTCTGAAATACACGACTAATAACCCATTCGTTCTGCTTTCACAAATAACACAAAACTCATAAATTAAAGTTAAATACTGTGGACGACTTGAATGGCAAAAAAATATTTGGCTCTGTTGCATACGACGATAAGTGTTATTTTTTTGAATGACTTGAATGCCGTAGTAGAACAAATTCTCACAGCCCTATTTTTTTGGCTGTAGAAGTTTTAATCAATAATATACAGTATGAGATAAATATGAAAATTAGAAATTATCTAATGAAAAAACAACAAAAAAACTAACGATAAATTCTTGAAAAATTGGTAATTATCAAGAACTCATTGGTAATTATCTAGGGTTTTTATTTTAGATATTTACTATTTTTTTTGTCGTCTGAAATTTATATTAAAAGAGAAGAGTTTAAAGGAACAGAGCGTAGTGCTCAAAAAAACACAAAGAAAACAGAGCATATAGCTCAACAAGCCAAACAAACTTTAAAAACAAAGGAGACGAATATTAATTCAAAGTTCCCCTTCTGTCTTCTTCGATCCGTGACGCTAACCAGGATGGTCCACCTCTTGCTAGATATGATTGCATCCGTCCATCCCGAGTTACACTTGTGGCAATCTCTCGTGCTACTCGATTAGCTTTGACTGCCGATACATGAAAATTAACTTTTTGGAACCTGCGACATAGCCAATGGATTCTGGTGGTAAATGTATGATATCCTGGCCAGTTGCTAGAGTCCAGAATTGCCTCTATTGCCACATTACAGTCAGACCAAACTTCAACGCAACTTATACCAATATCACCTAGACTTTGTAGAGTCCAGATGATACACCTTAGTTCTGCTGCTATTCGGTTTGTGTTTGGCAAAAAGACCTCCCTTGAGTGAAACATTACTTCACCTTGATTAGTTGTATTCAGCCATGAAGCATGAACATTACATTTAACAATCTGTGGAGGTAGTTTCACCCATCTATCATTGACCCTCCGACTCTGTCCATTGTTACAAATGTTCCCTGGTTGTGAATCCTTTAAACGCAGCCAATTCGCGGATTCGGAGAAAGCATCTGCAACAAGTAAATCCAGATTCCCTCTTATGTCAGCATATAGGAACTCATTCCGATGCTTCCAAATGCCCCATAATAACCAAGGAATCACGAGTTGCAGTCTTGCAGAGAAGGAGTTAAACCCTTGTTTCTCATCAGCTTCATCAGATGCTGCATATTGTCTTGTAAGGATGCAGAGAAACCATTACTTGGTGGAGGTATGTTAGCATAGTCCCAGACTTTCTTCGCTGGCCAACATGAGAAAAGTACATGGTTGATTGTTTCATCAGCTCCGTTACAGATTTTACACAACATCGGTGCATTTAAACCATGATTCTGCAGACAATCTGAGACAGCCAATGCTCCTGACAGAGCCCTCCATAGAAACAACTTGATTTTCGGAAGAGTATTCAAGTCCCATACCTTTGCTTTCAATGCATTTAATTCCTGGATCTGCATCGGTTATATTAAATTATATGACGTTATTATATATGACGTTATTATATATTTATTTTAAAATTATATTATTTAAAAATATTTTGGAGGTTTATTATTTATAGCAAAACGTCGAAAGAATAAGTTTTTATAGGTTTTTTTTTTATTTTCTTTATTCTATTGCAAAAAAAAAATTATTTAAGATATTGTATAATTGTACAGACCAATTTCTACAGTTACAGCTACCAATCAATTCTTCTACAGCTACAGCCAACACAGATACAGCAAAAACTCTGCAGCAAAAATTCTACGGCTACAGACGAACCAATCACCCACATAGTGGTTTGGTTTGTAGTAATTACTTATAACTTAGTGACCATCTGCTATCTATAATTTCAGGTCTTGTGTCATGCTTTGTTAGGGTATCTTCATTTTGCTTTGGTATTGCCTTTTTTATATGCCAGCAAATGTAGCAAAATCCCACTTTTGCACGTCTCACGAATTCAATTTGCAAATTGAAAAGGCTCCTGTTCTTCTTCTTATGCTTGTAGAGATTGTTTCCTAATAAACGTTGTTTGGACACATGGCGACATTAGCTGCATATTTTGGACTTTGTTTTGAAAATATCAAAGATGGGGGGGACTGATTCTAACTTTTGTTTTTTTGTTCTTTTTCTTGTCAGTCAACATGGGAGCATTCACTTTCACATTTCTGCGAAATATTGTTTGAAGCAGAAGTGGCGACAATGCAGAAGTTTGAGCGTTTGAAACTGAGAAATCAAAAGAGAACGGCCATGTGTGTAATGTGTGAACATGTAATAGTAAATTGCGATTTCATAATATTTTTTAAGAGAAGTGGATTGGTAACTGATGAGTGCATCAAATGAGTCATGTTGACATTCATTTATTGCGTTTCTAAAACAGATGTTATTCATTTATTGCGTTTCTAAAACAGATGTTATTCATTTATTGGCTTGTGTATTAAAAATTAAATAAAAAAATATAGTATTTAGTTAAAATATAATTTTTTATTGCTTTTGTGATATTGGGAGGAGTGTTACAGCTGGAGATGCTCTAACAAGAATGCAAATTTTCAATAATACAAAAAGCGAAATCTGTGTACTAAATGCCAAACAGGAAGGAGTCCTGCGAATGCTATTGAAAACGCCACGAACATGTAAATGCGTAATGCTATCGGATTATTGATATTAACCAGATGGGATCATTTCTGGTGCGTAGCGGCTTAAACCCATCTGTTTTACACATCATATATATTACATACAAACAAGATAAGAAACATGCATATGAAAATTGAAATGATTGTTCTCTTTATTCAAATAAAACCAAAATACAAAAGCCTGAACAATGATTAAATCGAAACATAGTGCATTAATCTTGAATATTAATGATAAAACATTAAGATATATGGTCACTGGTTTTAAATCAGGACCGGAGGATTTAGGACGGCGTAAGTAAGCAAGTCTTGGTCACGAAGAAACACAGTCATGTCTTGCTCGGGTAAGCTGACCCAAGCTTCTACACCTTCACCGTCCTTTGAATCCATTAAGAGCACACCAGCCACGATGGCATCATTGATACTCATAGCGGGTCCAATCCATACCGGAGTACCCCTTCCGAAGTCAACCTCGTAGAAAGGCTTTTTGCACCAGCTAGTAATTGCGTATGCCTCTGTGTCCACATTTGACTCTGTGTCCACATTTCCTATCGCATTCAACAAGTTCTGACCAAGTGTAGTTGTGGTGATGGTACTAGCAGTATTATAGTCTTGGAGACTATCTTCAATCATCTTGTTGAGCCTTTCTTTGGCCTTTCGAGACTCGGCAACGATTTCGCCACTTTCCATGGCGCTCTCAGCACCTTTCTTGATAACGAATGCCGATGTAAGGTTTCCTATGGCATCCCGTGGCAAAACATCAGAGGGGATCCTAAGCCGCAGGTCCATGATTTGATTCATTAGCGTTGACTTTGGAGTGGCCGAGTTAGAGCGTGAGGCATTTGTGGCACACCTCCAGATAAGCGATGTGATAGCTTCCACACGTGTAGGTACCATGACGCTTTCGCTAGCGGCCTTGTGTTTGAGCTCATTGATCTTACTGGATTCAAAGACGAATCTATTGCCTCCATAAACCAAAGTGTCAACTATTGTAGGAGCTGGCTGGAAAGAGCTTGGGGTTGGCGGGTAAATGGTTACTCCTGCAAATGTAGGAGTAGTCACTGCCATGCCATTTGCTGTAGCGGCCCAGCCTTGGACGAAACTGAACAATGAGGCTGCATCACAGATCTTGTGAGAGATACCAACACAGACCGCGAATCCTGATCCCAACCCGAAGAAGCTGACCTTTACTTTCAACAACGGCCATGTCACTGGAGATTCTCCCTCCTCGTTCTGGGAGAAGAACTCTCCCATAACGTCGAGATTGAGATTCTTGAGGAAATCTGAGAGGAGAAGATCGGTGCGTGCCTCCGAGAAGACTACTCCTTCGTTGTTGCAGTTGATGTAGTTACTCTCTATTCGTCCAGCTAGAGGATAGAAACGTGACAGAGTCTCTGATAAAGATGTTTTCAGCCTTTGAGATATAATTTCCGGCGGCTCTCCGGTGTCGGATTTGTAGAAGAAGGACGTTGGCACGTAAATGTCCGGATTGCT
The DNA here is from genome assembly GCA_011420285.2 of Erysimum cheiranthoides. NCBI lineage: Eukaryota > Viridiplantae > Streptophyta > Magnoliopsida > Brassicales > Brassicaceae > Erysimum > Erysimum cheiranthoides. The sequence continues at coordinate 3,387,502 of CM022183.2, read as the reverse complement.
GAGATCGAACATGGATAGCTCAACGCGATCAAGAGGTGCAGGTGAAGAAGGCTTGATCACTTCTCTCAGTGTCGTTTCTAGCTTCAACTCCATTGTCAAACAAAAAAAAAAAACTCAAAAGTAGAACAAAAAACACTAAATGTAATTGAATGATTAAGCGTCAAGAAGGCTCTCACGAGTCATAGACGTTCAAAACTTTTTTTATTTTTGTTCAACACGTGCACTTCATAAATGGTGATATTTAATTTTACAGGAACACTATATATTATTGTAAACATATAGTACATTACAGCTAATCTTCAACTCTCACAACTTGTTGTTTAATTTATAACAAAATAGTAATTAAAATAAATAATAATCTTGGATCTTTATATTTATATAACATGAGACAATCTCTTTTATCTTTTTGTCAACAAAATATTTTAAATGAAAAGAAAAACTCATTTCTAAAGTCGAGATATTTGAAATTATATTATGATATTAAATAATAAGAAAATTATTGTAGCAACCTTAATATTGGTGTAGTTTTATATCATGTTATGAGTATGCTACTATTGACGACAAAACCTCTGGCCCAGTCTCTTTCTTCTCCTTAATTCGTGTCACCTACTCCCGGCCAAATTATGTCTAGATCCGTCAGTGTGTCATCATCCATGATAATACCCTATCATTGATGTGTGGTCGAACGGTTGATAAAGAGGAATGGCAAAGAAAGGGGGAAGTTTTGGAGAGAACTCTAGATGGAGTCTTGGAGGCATGACCGCTCTTGTCACTGGTGGCAGTAAAGGCATCGGGTCAGTCCCCATTTTATATGTCTTTTTAATGTATTGTGGTATTTAGCTACGGAAGAACTAACTATGTTTGAGTGTGTCATGAATAGAGAAGCTGTGGTGGAGGAACTAGCTATGTTCGGAGCAAGAGTCCACACATGTGCCAGAGACGAAGCTCAACTTCAAGAACGTTTACATGAATGGCAAGCAAAAGGGTTTCAAGTTACCACTTCTGTCTGCGACATTTCTTTTCGTGACCAGCGAGAGAAACTCATGGAAACCGTTTCCTCTCTCTTTCAAGGAAAACTCAACATCCTTGTAAGTTTATTAGGCCTCAACATTTATGTTCGGTTCTGGATATCTCGGGTAGAAGAGTTTAAGATGCATTCGGGTATTTTAGAATTTCAGCTCGGGTTCGGTTCCAGGTACCCAAAAGATTGGGAAAATTCTAAAAAATAGTTAAATTTGAATTAAATTTGGTTAAATTTTAATATATAAATATACATAAAAAAAATTTCAGATATTTTGAGTATTTTGGTTACTTTCGTCTAAAAACAATTGATTTTTTTGGGTTTATTATTAAATTTTAGGTAAATGGTTTATATTAATTGTAAATATAATAAATATTTTGGATATATAATTATATTTTGGGTATTTTGGATATTCATTCGATCGGTTTTTCTGTTCGGTTCTGGTTCTTCGGGTTTAACAATTGAAGATCCATTCGAGTATTTTGTCGATTCCGGGTTCAGTTCTATTTGTTCGTTTCGGTTCGGTTTTTCGGTTCCAGTTTATATATAAGAGCAGGATCAACATCGTTCTGAGCCAGAACTAGTTTTATTTTGTTTTTTTATTGTGTTTGGTTTGGGTGTCTATATTCAATAATAGGTATAAACAATGCGGGAACAAGTATAGGAAAGCCGACCACAGAGTATACAGCACAAGATTTCTCGTTCCTGATGGCTACAAACACTACAAGAAATCTGAGTATTGATAGCATTAAAAGATAGCGTTTTGGTCAATAATGCTATCGTTTGTATACCGCTTAAATTTAGATAGCGTTTCTGTTTTCGTAAATGCTATGATAGTGTTTCACGTCTCATTTTTATTAGGTCACTGTTATATTTGATAGCATATACATACTAAAACGTTATCATAGTGTTAGGCGGTAGAAACAAAATTCATTTCCGCTGCTACACTTAGAATTTTTTTTTGGTTTTTCCCCTATGCACAAACTTGTATTCTAAAATCTTATACTTTAAATCTAAAATTCAATATTTCTTATCATTAACTTTATAAATGTAAATGATAATTTAATTTTTTATTAAATTAGTCAAAAATAAAAATTTAATTTTTAAGATATCTATATTATATTAAATAAAAAATAGTTTTTGATTAGTTAATCTATGACCATTGATTGCATTTAATCCAATGGTTACAACTCATTCTCTTGTTGATCCTCTTACTTGTATCTCATTGGTCAATCCAATAAACAATATAACATTAATCTAAAACAAAAGTAAAATTCCTATTGGTTAATCCATTAATCACGTGGATTGATCTCTCAACCATTGATCTTTTTGATCCAACAGACCAAATATTTTCTTCTTTATTTTATTTTCTCTACTCTCATATTCTTTTTTTTTTTGCTAAGTTACTCTCATATTCTTCTTCTCTCTCGTTCTCTCTATCTCTCTCTCTATCTCTCTCTCGAATCTCTCTGGTTTTCTCCTTCTTCTCTCTGGTCCTTCTTGAAGAATCGGAGGCTCCAGATTCACCACCATCACTCGTCACCACCACCACTCGTCACCACCACCACTCGTCACCACCACCACCGTCGCGTCGGATCTGTCACTCGCCGGTACTCTCTCTCTCTCTCTCTCTCTCTCTCTCTCTCTCTCTCTCTGATTTTGGTTTGATTTTCGTATAGGAAGTTTGAGTTCGGTGGGGGAAGCTGAAGAAGCTTGATGGAGGCCTCCACGAATGTAGAAGAAGAGAAGAATGATGATGGTGATGATGATAATGGATGATGAAGAAGAAGAGAAGAACGAAGAAGAGAAGAAGAGAAGAAGAAGAAGAACGAAGAAGAGAAGAAGAAGCGGCGTGAATGTATTAGGTTTAGTTATTAAGCTAGGTTTGGTTAATTTTTGGTTTAGTTAAGAAGATTGGTTAAGATAGGTTTAGGTTTGGTTTAGGTTTTTGGTTTAGTTAACTTTTTTTATTTAAATTTTGTATACAATTTTAATTTGTAAATAAAAAAATTATTATATATTAAAATTTTATTTGTAAAAAAATATTTAAATTTTATTTTACGATTTTTTTTTTATCAGCGTATATAATATTTAATAGCAGAGTTAAAACCTTATCTAAAAGGAGAGGAAACGCTATTAAATGATAATATTTAATAGCATCCTAAAACGCTATCTAAAATGAGGGACTTTTAATCACGGGCGCAGATACATCGTTTGTCAGAACGCTATGAAATCGTTAGATAGCGTTTTTCGGGTGCTATAAATAGTCAATTTTCTTGTAGTGAAATCTCGAGTCAGCTTTCCATCTCTCACAGCTCGCACACCCTTTGTTGAAAGCCTCTGGCTCAGGGAGCATTGTGCTCATGTCCTCCGTTGCTGGATTCGTGCATGCCGACTTTGGATCTGTCTATGGAGCAACCAAAGGTACTGTATATTCAATATCCCCCTACGCTATGAACTAATTATGATTCTTATGCAAGTGTATATAAAAACATTTCAGGAGCCATGAATCAGCTTGCTAGAAATTTAGCTTGCGAATGGGGGAGCGACAACATAAGGACTAACGCTATTTGTCTATGGTTCATTACAACTCCTTTAACTACGACTGTAAGGCCAACATTAATCCTTAGTACGATGCAAAGATTACGTATTATTATTTTTTATTTTTTTACGTTTTAACATATGTGAAAATCTGTTAAGAGTCTTCTTAATATTAATTTAAGTGAAAAATTTCTCATCAGTTTCTCAGTGGTGAAAAGAGTAAAAAACAAGTGGAGAGTAGGACACCGGTAGAACGTGTTGGAGAGGCAAATGAAGTCTCATCGGTTGTGGCATTTCTATGTCTACCTGCAGCTTCTTACATAACAGGTATTACGATATGGGCTAGGTTATATGTATAGGCCCAATCGATTTGCTATATATATGTGTATATCGTCATTGTCAATAACACACAACATTATTCCGCTCGTACTTTGACATGGTATCAGAGCCAAAACCCTAAATTTTTTGCCTCTTTCTTACGGCAGACTCTCGTTTTTTTTTCTCTTCGTTTCTTGACCTAGTTGACATCGATCTCTTTTCGATTCATCCTTCTTTTGTTTTGTTTGATCACGAGCCACTTGCTCGACGTTTCGATCAACATTTGTTTTGAGCCACTTGCTCTTTTGTTTTTGTTCTGGTTTATCACGATCTCAGCCTCTTTGCTTTGTCGTTGATTGGTTTTGTTGGTCTCGTTGTTTTCTGATCTTCTTTACGATGGCAGATGACCAAGCTCTTACTGTTGCTACAATTAAAAACGCCGGTATCTTGTCCGATTACTACCTCCCTAATGGAGCTGACCCTGGCAACGTCATCTCTACGGTGATTCTCACAGGCACCAACTATGAACGTTGGGCCAAGGTTATGAGAAATGCTTTACATGCTAAAAACAAGCTCAACTTCATTGATGGCCTTCTCCAACGTCCTTCTTCCGGGACTGATGAATACAAACTTTGGGGAATCATCAATTCTATGTTGGTTGCTTGGATTCTCAACACGATTGATCCAGAACTCAGAGCCTCTGTTTCGTGTTCCGACACAGCTTATGACTTATGGAAAAGTTTGAAAGAGAGGTTCTCTGTTGCGAATGATCCTCTTCTTTATGAGTTGCAGTCCTCTATTGGTAATTGTAAACAAGAGGGCTTATCGGTTCAAGCATATTATGGAAAATTGAAGCGAATGTGGGATGATTTAGAAGATTACGATCCGATTCCTCCGTGTTGTTGTGAGAATTCTCGCTGTGCTCAACAGCTTGCTCACATCGCTCGTCGTGACAAGGAACGGAAGTCGCAGTTCTTGATGGGTCTTGATAGTGCTCGGTTTGGTGCTACCAGATCGAATATATTGGCTATGTCTCCTTCGCCATCTCTCTCTGCTACTTATTCCCTGATTCAGCAGGAAGAGAAGCACCAAAGCATTGCTCGTGTTTCTGAAATTCGCCCCGATGCTGTCGGATTCTCGGCTCAGGTTTCCTCTTCAACCGCTCCTGCTCCTGGTCGTGGCCGCTCTTTCTTCTCGTGCACCCATTGCGGCAGGACTGGTCATGAGATCAGCCGCTGTTATCAGCTTCATGGCTTTCCCGATTCTTCAACAGGTCGTGGTCGTGGACGCAGTTCTTCTCCTTCTGCTGGTCATGGACGCGGTCTTTCTCCTTCTGCTGGCCGTGCTAACAATGTCCAGGTTACTGACACTGTTGCTCCGACTTCTCACGCGATCACTTCTTCGGATCGTGAGGGCTTGTCATTGTCTAATTCTCATTGGAATCAACTTGTTAATCTTTTGAAGTCACCCGCCCCTGCTCCGTCTTCATCGGCTCGTCTTTCTGGTATTGTTATCGATACTGGTGCCTCTCATCATCTCACTGGTTTTCTTGATTCGTTATTTGATGTTGTTGATATTCACGCGTGTCCGATCACTTTGCCGAATGGGACACGTACCGTGGCTACTAAGTGTGGGAAATTATCTTTAGGCGGTTCTATCACCTTGTCCTTTGTCTTATACGTACCGACGTTGACCAACACGCTACTCTCTGTTGCCAAACTTCTTAAAGAGAAAGCGTGTATAGCGGTATTTACGGATAAGTTTTGTTATGTGTAGGACCTGTCTACGAGGACGCTGATTGGAGCCGGTGATGAGTGTGATGGGGTGTATATCTTTCGTGGTGCTTTGGCGGTCCAAGCTAATTCCATAGGGAGTGCTGGGAGTTGTGAGCTATGGCATCGTCGATTAGGACACCCGTCTTTGTCTGCTTTTTCTCATTTAAAACGGTTTATTGATGTTGGATCCAAAGAACAGTTTTCTTTGCCTTGTGACGTTTGTATTCGGTCCAAACAGTCTCATTTTTCATTTTCGGATAGTACTAATAAAGCAAAAGCAATTTTTGATCTTATTCACTGCGACGTATGGGGTCCTTACAGTACTCCTTCCTCTTGTGGTTCCTCTTACTTTCTCACTATTGTTGATGACTACTCGCGCTCTGTCTGGGTGTGTTTGATGCGTTCTAAGAGTGAGGTTCACACTCTTCTGCAAAATTTTTGTGCTATGGTTACTCGACAGTTTCATAGAGAAGTTCGCATGATTCGCAGTGACAATGGGTCTGAATTTATGGTGATGAAACCGTGGTTTGCTTCTCAAGGTATCATTCATCAGACTTCTTGTGTTGGCACTCCACAACAGAATGGGCGTGTCGAACGCAAACATCGTCATATTTTAGATGTTGCGCGATCTTTACGTTTTCAGGCCGATTTGCCTTTGGAGTTTTGGGGAGACTGTGTGCTTACGGCTTGCTACTTGATTAATCGCACTCCTTCTTCTGTTTTAGATGGGAAGACACCACATGAGCTTCTGTTTGGTCAGTCCCCATCGTTTGATCATCTTCGTGTTTTTGGGTGTTTGTGATATGCTCATAAAGGGACTGTTGTTCGGAAGAAGTTTGACGAACGCGCCTCTCGTTGTGTTTTTCTTGGTTATCCATATAATCAAAAGGGATGGAGAGTGTTTGATCTTGACAAAAAGGAGTATTTTGTTTCAAGAAATGTGGTTTTCAATGAAACTATTTTCCCATTTCTTTCATCTCCTTCTCCTCCCATGGCTCCGTCTTCACCACTTCTCCCCACCTCCGCTCCGGTGGTGCTTTCTGATGAAGATGATTTTGTTGTGCCTGCTACTTTACCTTCCCCGGTGGTTTTAGATGACAGGGGGAGCTCGGTTGCGGTTCCTATACTCGCCTCAACTGCTTCTGAATCTCATGTTGCTCCTGATGATAGTTCAGCTCCTTCCCACACCGAGTCATCTTCGACTGTCACTACCTCTGTTGTCTCTGATGTGCCTTCGGGTGTGACTCCAGTTGCTGCTCCTTTGCTTCCTGTTGTTGTTGAAGAACAATTGGGTCGTGGGCTCCGTAAAAAGACACGCTCTGTTCTTCTTGCACCATACGTCACGAATTCGGTTCAGGCTAACGAACCCGTTCTCTCATCGTCTATGTCTGATCCGATTTCTTCTGGTGCTCCTTATCCGATTGCTAATTATATGTGTTCGGCTAATTTTTCAGATTCGTTTAAGGTCTTCTTGGCCAATGTTACAGCTTTCACGGAACCACGTACATTCAAAAATGCTATGGAATTTGATGTATGGCGTAAAGCTATGGGCTTTGAAATCACTGCTTTGGAAGACAATGACACATGGGATCTCACTGATTTACCACCAAATAAGCGAGCCATTGGGTGTAAGTGGGTATTTAAAATCAAGTTTAACTCTGATGGTTCGATTGAGCGTTATAAGGCTCGATTGGTGGCTCTTGGGAATCGTCAAGAAGAGGGTGTTGACTATGACGAAACGTTTGCTCCGGTGATAAAAATGACCACGGTCCGAACATTTCTCAATGTGGCTGCTTCCCGTAATTGGGAACTTCACCAGATGGATGTTCATAATGCGTTTTTACACGGCACCTTGGACGAAGAAGTGTATATGAAACCTCCTCCGGGTTTTCTTCCGGCTGATTCCGGGAAGGTGTGTCGTTTAAAGAAATCTCTTTATGGCTTGCGTCAGGCTCCTCGTTGTTGGTTTGGCACCTTACAAACGGCTCTATTGGATTATGGTTTTCGACAATCAGTCTCGGATTACTCTTTGTTCTCTCTCGTTCGTGGCAGTACGGAGATTTATATTCTTGTTTATGTTGACGACTTGGTGATTGGTGGCAATGATTCTGCTTCCATTTCCGCTTTTAAATCGTATTTGTGCAGTCAATTTCACATGAAGGATTTGGGTTCTCCTCGTTACTTTCTTGGTATCGAAATTGCTCGCAACGCGGAAGGTTTGTTTTTATGTCAACGCAAATATTGTTTAGAAATTCTCTCCGAGGCTGGTTTACTTGGTTGTCGTCCTACCGAAATTCCCATTGCACAGAATCATCGCCTCGCTCATTATGTTGATGTTGATGATCCGTACGGCGACCCTTTTCAATATCGTCGAATCGTTGGCAAGCTAATTTATCTGACTCTCACTCGTCCTGAGCTTTGCTATTCGGTTCATATCCTGTCCCAATTTATGCAACGTCCAACTACTGCACATTGGGCGGCGGCTCTCAAGGTTCTTCATTATCTGAAAGGTTCGCCGGGTCAAGGTGTTCTTTATAAAGCTGGTACTGACTTGATTCTCACAGGGTTTTGCGATGCTGACTATGTTGCTTGTCCGCTTTCACGACGTTCTCTAACTGGCTATGTATTCTTTCTTGGTGGCTCTCCTATCTCTTGGAAGACAAAGAAGCAAGACACGGTCTCTTTGTCATCTTCTGAAGCAGAATATCGGTCCATGTCGTGGTCGACCAAAGAGGTTAAATGGCTTCATGGTCTTCTTGGTTTTCTTGGTGTCGTGCAACCTGGACCCATTTCTCTCTACTGTGATAACCAGGCTGCTATGCATATTGCTAACAATCCCGTCTTCCACGAGCGCACAAAGCACATCGAAGTCGACTGTCACCATGTTCGCGATGCAATTCTCGATGGTCTCATCAAGCCTGCGTTTGTGCGTACAACTGAACAAATTGCTGATATCTTTACTAAGGCTTTGGGTGCTGTTCAATTTCGTTATTTGTTATCCAAGCTGGGTATTTGTGATCTCCATGCTCCAGCTTGAGGGGGAGTATTACGATATGGGCTAGGTTATATGTATAGGCCCAATCGATTTGCTATATATATGTGTATATCGTCATTGTCAATAACACACAACATTATTCCGCTCGTACTTTGACAACAGGTCAAACCATTTGCGTTGATGGAGGTTTCACTGTTAATGGCTTCTCCTATCAGCTAGAGGCTTAAAACACATGTATGCATGTTTTATATAAGATATTGACTGATGTTGACTGATGTAGTGATGTTGTTGGTAATATCCAATAAGGTCCTTGTATTGCTTGTCATATGCTGATGCAAGTGATGTTCATTGATATAAGATTGGAATCCACCAAGTCTTATTGATCACAAGATGTCAAGAGTTGACAAGCTTTGTTGCGGAAGATGGATGTTGATAGAGATGGAGATGGAGTTTGCGATTGATTCCACAATCACACTCGAACAAGAAGGCTTGATTCCACAAGCAATCTGATCCGAAAATCAATAGAAAACAAGTGATTCCAGACTTAGATCCTAAAGAAAAGAATAAGAACACAAAGACAATACTTTGTAGGAAAAACTGAATGTTTATTAAATCGAATGAAAAATACGTATCTAAAAATGGTACAAATGATTTGAGCTTTATAGCCACGACCTCTTGGACTCCCTAACAGTATAATAATCTTAAATGGAAACAAGATACACGAAATTTGAGTGATAAATATCAAAGGACTTTGTCTTCAAGGAAACTAGTCTCTTGGACTCCCTTGGTTTTCTCCTGAGATATGTGTTTCAAGTTACTATCTATTCCCTTTGGCAAGAACGTAATAAAAGAAGGCATGGTGAAGCCCCGCTCTCGTCAGGCCACCTAGTTTCAGCAATAGACCGACTGATGCGAAATAGGATCTCCTCTCTTCGCCGCTCTTACCCTACCAAGTTCGCCGATGCATATGGCATATGGATTGGCTCTCGACCCTAAACTATCTGCAGGCTTAATGTGTTGGCCATCTTTCTCTTTTTTAAAATTTAAACTCTGAACTTTAAGTTTCAAGGTTGCATATATTGTACCATGGTTTTGTTTGAATACAATTTAACATTCATACAAAAAAAAAAAAAAAAAAAAAGGAAACTAGTCCTTGGAGCTTTAATGGCTCGGCCAAAGAAGGAAATTTGTGGGCTCTTGTATCTTGACAGCTTCTGTATGATTCCATGGCCTATTAATCTCATAATAACACTCTTAAGACACACCAAATGAGAAGACAGACGTTGGGGTTGGGCTTTGAATGCTCTCGGGTCCATATATGGCAAGTCTTGGTGTATAAGTAGACAAGATTGAATTCACCTAATCCAATGGCTGGGAATGAAGCTTGATGTTCTTAGGATCCTCTGGAAGTATTAGAGACTCTCCTGGACGCCAAACATGTGATTGAAGTCTCCCAAACATGAAAGGTTCTAAATAAGGCAAGTCTAGGATCCTTCGGTTTAGAAAATTAATAACTTTCACATCTGAGATGGTATTGGCGTAAATTCAATTTGCTGCGTGCCTCCGATGGATCAAGATTCAAGATTGTAGAACAAGTCGGGTTGTAGAATAAATCTTCTTGGTTTGATCAGAAATCTCCAATTAGTCCGCGTATGTCCAAATCGGGTAAGCTGGGAATAACCCGATTTGTGAGTTGAATAAATCCTTCGTCTGAACTCCTTTTGGGCTTATTCTTCTTCGAGATGTTTTGTGGCTGAGCTGTGAACAATCTCCAAGTGGTTTCATGTCTTGAATCTCCGTGGTTAAGTTGATATGCTTCAAACAATGAGCATATGTCCTTGTCGGGTATGATTGGGATTGTGCACCGGTTTGAGTGAGCTTTGGTTCAGCTGCTGGTTTGATTCTTCCATCACCCCGGTATAGTGTGGTTTGGATGTCCGCATCATACCCTCTCCCTTGAATAGCGAGTTAGGTTTCACCAGACTGAACCACCAGACTCAGAGTATCATATGTTTTCTTAGTAAAACAAACTTTGTGATTTTCATACGAATAATTTTTAACTTTAAAATAAATACTACATATGTATTTTGATGTTTTTGTTACATGTGTTTCTTATTCATTCAATGCACGTCCATGTCTATTTTCTACACCATAATTTTCGTAAACCGTCACAATGTATTACATGATGAGTTACTATCATTGTCAATATGTTTATAATTATATAACGTGTATATAGTTTCGGGTTTTCATGAATTGTTACTGTCCGCATATTTGATTTAATTGACAATAGATTTTTACAGTTATTCATAAATTGCAGTAAGATTTGAACTCTGTCACACGCAAAGAAAACACTCAAAGCGAACTCTTCAATCACTGGATACTCGTAAACATTTATAGTAATAATAAAAAAAAAACTCATATTTCTATGAATCTTGAGGGATAAGTATGAATTTTTTTTTTTTTGGCGGCAAATGGTTATTCTATTACTCAAATTTGAGGTGGTGTGGCAAGTCACACCGGAATAGAACAACCTATAAAGGAAATCAAAGAGGAACGAGATCTAGCTAAACGAGCTAAGCGATCCGCAGTAGAGTTGGATGCACGGGGGACATACAAAATAGAGAAAGAAGAGAATCTACTCCTAAGGCGCTTGAAATCCTGTAGCTCCGTCGAAAAGTTTGGCCACTCATTCGGCTGCTCGATTATCTTGATGACATCTTGACAATCCGTCCCAAAAACTTGGTGCGAAGATCTTGTCGCTAAGCAGCTCATTGCCCATAACAATGCTTCGAACTCCGAATGAAACGGGGAAATTCTCCTTGACTGGTTACGAACTCCTAGTAGTTGAGTTCCTCCCTCTGGGTTATGCCACACCTATCCCATTCCACTGTTAATCGAGTTGTTGTGCCACGATCCAGGAGACAATGTTTTGTAGACTTATGGTCTACACTCCACTCGTTGGTGCTAGAGGTCGCTGGATCGAACTTCTCGAATTTGCTTCGTGCCAAGCGTGGCATTCTGCTTCAGCGTAGCGGATAATATCTCGAGGATCTCGGGTGATGCCCTTAAACAGTTTCTCATTACGGGATAAGTATGAATTTCAAATTAGGATTCTAAGTAAAATTATTGTAAAATTCACTTCTCTATTATGTAAAATCATAAGAATAAATAGGAACATTAGGGGTTAAATAATTAATTTTAGTATTTAAATTGCTTGGGACATAAGAGATTGAGAAATAAAATAAAAACTAGTACTAGATTCTTTAGCCTTCCAAAATAAAATAATCTAAATATACGTCGAAAGACTTTTACGAACATTTCTTGTTCCCATAAGGACTCCTTCCTAATCTTTTAATAAACGGGTGCGTAGCGGCTTAAACCCATCTGTTTTACAGATCATATATTACACACAAACAAGATCAAGAAACATGAAAATTGAAATGATTGTTCTCTTTATTCAAATAAAAGCAAAATACAAAAAGCCTGAACAATGATTAAATCGAAACGTAGTACATTAATCTTGAATATGATCATAAAACATTAAGATATATGGTCACTGGTTTTAAATCAGGACAGGAGGATTTAGGACCGCATAAGTAAGCAACTCTTGGTCACGAACAAACACAGGCATGTCTTGCTCGGGTAAGCAGACCCAAGCTTCTACACCTTCACCGTCCTTTGAATCCATTAAGAGAACACCAGCCACGATGGCATCATTGGTACTCATAGCGGGTCCCACCCATACCGGAGTACCCCATCCGAAGTCAACCTCGTAGAAAGGCTTTTTGCACCAGCTAGAAATTGAGTATGTCGGTGTGTCCACATTTGACTCTGTCATTAAATATCCCATCGCATTCAACAAGTTCTGACCAAGTGTAGTTGTGGTGATGGTACTAGCAGTATTGTAGCCTTGGAGACTATCTTCAATCATCTTGTTGAGCCTTTCTTTGGCCTTCCGAGACTCGGCGACGATTTCGCCACTTTCCATGGCGCTCTCAGCACCTTTCTTGATAAAGAATGTCGATATAAGGTTTCCTATGGCATCCTGTGGCAAAACATCAGAGGGGATCCTAACCCGCAAGTCCATGGCTAGAACCATTACCGTTGGCTTTGGAGTGGCCGAGTTAGAGCGTGAGGCATTTGTGGCACACCTCCAGATAAGCGATGTGATGGCTTCCACACGTGTAGGTACCATGAGGCTTTCGCTAGCGGTCTTGTGTTTGAGCTCAGTGATCTTACTGGATTCAAAGACGAGTCTATTGCCTCCAAAAACAAAAGTGTCATCTATTGTAGGAGGCTGGAAAGAACTTGGGGCTGGCGGGTAAACGGTTACTCCTGCAAATGTAGGAGTAGTCACTGCCATGCCATTTGCCGTAGCGGCCCAGCCCTGGATGAAACTGAACAATGAGGCTGCATCACTGATCTTGTGAGAGATACCAACACAGACCGCGAATCCTGATCCCGACCCGAAGAAGCTGACCTTGACTTTCAACAACGGCCACGTCACTGGAGATTCTCCCTCCTCGTTCTGGGAGAAGAAATCTCCCATAACGTCGAGATTGATTTTCTTGAGGAAATCTGAGAGGAGAAGATCGGTGCGTGCCTCCAAGAAGACTACTCCTTCGTTGTTGCAGTTGACGTAATTACTCTCTATTCGTCCAGCTAGAGGATAGAAACGTGACAGAGTCTCTGATAAAGATATTTTCAGCCTTTGAGATATAATCTCCGGCGGCTCTCCGGTGTCGGATTTGTAGAAGAAGGACGTTGGCACGTAAATTTCCGGATTGCTGAGATCGAACATGGATAGCTCAACGCGATCAAGAGGTGCAGGAGAAGAAGGCTTGATAACTTCTCTCCGTGTCGTTTCTAGCTTCAAATCCATTGTCAAACTGTTGAGAATTGAGTTCTTGATTAATGCTTGAAAGCTTGAAGATGAAAGCTTAAAGATGCTTGTTGAAGTTGAGAATCCGAGAGGTTCATAAGCTGAAACAAGAAGAGAAGAAACCAAGGTTAGAAGACGATCTAAGAAAGAGAATGATCACCTTAATGAAGCTGGACGACCCAAGTACCTTGCACGATTCAAGAGTGATATCAGAGAGAGAGAGAGAGTGATGAGAGGAAGAAGATATCTTTTCCACTTATTTAATTTTTCCAAAGAACACATGATTTTGAGAGAGTTGAAGCCCTACACCACACAAAGGAGAAGATAACTTTTCGATTGATTTCTAGATAAGGGTTTCGTTACATAGTACATTTCGACCACAAACATCATTATTAAGGATAAGATAAGATGTTAATCCTATAACAGACAACGAACCACCAATGACGGTTCCGGCAAAAGAGTCTCATATCAGCAACAATGCTTGAGATTATAGCTAGACAATAGCTATAGCACAACTTCATTTACTCGGTCAAGTGGTGAACATGATGTCTTGAACCACCCGAGTTTTTATGTAAACCTAGACAATAGCTATAGCACAACTTCATTTTCTCACAGAACTAGATTTTCTATTGTGTTACAGGTAATGAAACAATTATCGTATCTAGAACCCTTCAAAAAATTTTGATATGTAATTTAAGAAGACAACACTAGAAATTCTTGATGATGTAAGAAAATTAGAGATGAACTCCAACAAAAATGAAAATTCAAGAATAAACAAAAAAAAAACATTACAGTTATATTTTACTAGATTTTCTTATATATATTATATTTGATAATTTATATTAATATTAATTTATTATAATAATAAGACTATATGTTAACATAGGATTTTCAAAAATATTTATTATCTCATTATTTTATTGAATTGTGCCATTTTTTACAATAGCCAAATTTGAAACCGAAATAATTTATTAATTTATAGTGATTATTAATTTAGCGAATATTAATTTATAGAAGTTTCACTGTAGCTTTTTGTGATGTTTTATCTGCAAGTGGTTCCTTGTATGTCCTAGATATTTTATATATTAGTCTGTAGTAGTTTTGATCATTATTTGTTGTTTGAAAACATTAAATAATAAAAGAGTTCATATTTAAATAAATCATATCGGAGGTTAATAATTTTTTTAATTAACAACGTAAAAATTAAGTAATTTTGTCACTGATCATAAGAAGATTTTTTTTCTGCCTTCAATTTAAAGTTTAATATCCTTAAAAAATAATTTATTAATGATTTAGTTTTGTTTTTAGTTTAATTTTGAAATTGGAAAAAACTAACTAACATAAGCATCTATGCATCAAACATATAAGAATATGTTTTTTTTTTTCATATAAGAAATATCTTTATAGAATATTGAATGTGTAATTCGCATTAGTTCTTCTTTTCTTTCTCCCATTTTAAAACCAGATTTGGATATTTTATGAGATGGTTGATAATTGAATCCATTACTAAAAGATCTCATCAAAAAGTTAAAAAAAGAAAGAAAAATGGAACGGTGAAACTCTCTCAGGCACAAATATCGAGAGTCTCCTTTTGCTAATGGTTTCTGACGCCGGCGAGTCTCACCTCCGCCGGCGTCGGGACTCTGATCTTGTGCTCTATTTACTCGACATGTTTTGCTTTATGTTCTCTCTTCAGTTTCAACTTTTCAAACTCTCACGAACCTTCTATCCTTATGCACTCTTACAAGCCAAATCTTTTCCCATCACTAAGCTCCCCTTTTTCAGATCTGGATCTGTCCATATCTCTCTAGAAGAATCCTCACACTTGGTTTCGTTGATGGCAAGAGACACCTCTCTTGGACCGTCAGATGCGCCATGCCAAGTGGAGTCGTCGACGGCGCACGGCGATCCTATCTTCTGGTTGATGAGTACATGGCTTTCCGATATGACCGTAGCGATAAATTTGGGGAGTTCTCTCACTCAAAACCAAGTCCAGTCCAGATCTAAAGACTCTAGAACCTTCGTGATCCTCGTCGTTCCCTGCCTCTACCGAATCCCTTTGAAGTCAATTTTGTCATCTCCTCGCTCCTTGATGGAAGGGAGCTCTGCCTTGACGTCGGAACCGGTGAAGACTTTGACGGCGGAAGGATCAACCCTACCGAGTTCCTCCTCCATCGTATCTGGTCCGTACACATGCGGCGGCGTTTCAAACTCATTCTCAAAGGAAGCAACTCTAGGGTTTAGCATCTTGGGCCTCTCTCCTTATTTCGGCCCACTAATATTGTTCAGGCCCAAGACCACAAATTTCAGCCCAACCACACTTCTCAGCAGGCCCAGGTCTGTTTATGTTATCTCTTCTTCAAGCCCATTTACTTGCTATGTCTGGTTTCACGGCTTGTTCCGCCGAAGCCTATGTTCGTGCTCTGAAGTGTTAAATGATATATGGCGCTGCGCGTACTCCTTACAAACCTTGTTTTTAAACCGCCTTCGAACTACAACTATCGATGTAATCATGTTCTTCAAGTCTCGGATTATGGCGTATCTGGTACTTCTCTTCGGAAATCAGCTCCGCTTATCCTGTTGTGTAACCCCAGACACTTCCTCGTCAATCATCATCTTCATCGACTATCACCTGAAGCATCTGGATACTGATTCAGTCCAGCGGCCACAACCAGAAGATGTGAGTGCTTTACTTTTGCTTCAATTTTCTCGAACCGTGGCAAATTGTTCTCAGCAAATTTCAAAAGCCCAATTTAGAATATCATTCTTACCTGACCTCGAGGGTCCCCGGCGTCCAAGCTTTCCCGTCGTGGAGAGAACCTCGGCTCCGCCTTCCTCCTTTATGGAGAGAAACCAAACAAAATTCTTAGTTGTTCCATCATGCTTCGCTCCGGCGAGTCACAAGGCTAAGTACCCTTATTCAACGTCACGAACTCTATTGATAGTGACTTCTTCAAAAACTCTCGAACTCTTCGCGGAAGTGTCATTGACACACCATAATCTCGCTTGTGACATGTTGTTAACTAGCCTCTGTCTCCGAGTACATGGACCTATCTTTAAAGCTTTTCACTTATCGTTTTTATTTGATGCAAATCTGTATTCTAAGATATTGTACTCCTTGTTTTCCCCTCTTTTGGGTTGATTGAATGAAGTACTTCCTTGACAAAAAAAAAAAAGAATATTGAATGTGTTTGACAATTGAATGTAGACTAATTGGGAAATATACTATTAGAAAATAAGAGTGTGCGACTCTTTGTTTTTTTTTTTTTTGTCAACAGCATATATTGATTAGCTTATACAAGCCAATTTGGCGGAACATTGTTTACATAAGTAACATGTTGCGACTCTCTCTTAATACATAATTAGAGGAACACTATATAATTGTAAACATTAATGTACATTATAGCTAATCTTCAACTCTCACCACTTGTTGTTTAATCTATAACAAAGTAGTAATTAAAATAATAATCTTGGATCTATACCCACCACTTATTCTTATATGAGGAGTTGACTTTTCTGTCTATCAAAAAGGCCTCAAAGCAATCCCCAAAAGACCACATTTTGTCTCTATCATTAACTTATAATTACAAATCCCAACACACAATCAAAACCCACATCATAGAATCATAATCAGAATATCTCCATTCATCAGAGAATCCAAAAAATGGTAAGAGAAAGAAGAAAGACAGAGAAAAATGAGGAGAAAAGAGAACAAGAAGGTGGAGATCAAGAAGAGAAGGTGAAGCCAAGGCAAAGAAGTGTGAGCAGAAGAAACATGCAATCTCTAGTGATCGGACTCGTTGGAGCTGCGTTGACTCTTGGTGCTTATTCTCAGACGTATGTTGCTCCGGGCAAATCTCTTGGTGCCGGCCTCTTTGTTCTATTCTTTGGCTTGCTTGTTAGCGAAGGTTTCATCTCTCTTTAAAGTCAATGTTCTATATAAGCAAATCAAACTTTTTTTTTTGTTTATGTATGTTACAAATATACAAATCTATGAGCATCTTTGTTTCATTTTTATTTTAGTTCAATTGTTGGGAGTCTTGTACTTTTGAATTAATGTGATCCGATCCATATTGTTTTTACGGATTAGTTTTTGTTTTCTTGTAAGAATATGTTTTGATGATTTGATCTTTGCAATGCAACAAATTATTTTCATTTTAAAAAATAAAAAAAATCCATTTCTAAAAAATAAAAATATAAAAAAATCAAAAAAAATTAAAAAAAAATAATTCTTGATGGTATGAACGGAATGACACTCTTCAACATGTTGGGCTAAAGTTGACTTTGCCATGGGACATGCTCTTAGCTGTAAATATAGGAAAAGAAACAAAGTTAGATGTAAAATATGTTATAAAATAAGACAATAAATCATGACATTCATATGTTGAACAAATATATATATATATATATATATAATATATATATATTAAAATATATTTAGAAGTATTTCACAATTTCATATAATACCAAATATATATATACACAAAAAGAATTATGCAGTAACTTTAATTATGTTAAATTAATCATCAACATCTTATATATATAGTTAGACTAGGTAACAACCTGCACTATGTGCAGGATAAATCTATGCAGATAAAATTAGTGTTATGAGTAAAGTTATTTTTGAGGATCTAAAATTTGTTTGTGTAAAAATGAAATATATAACCCGTGAAAATATGTTTAAATCAAACTACTATGTACCAACTAAATATATAATCTGCTATTTCTTCAATCTATGCAAGATTTTTTATTTTTATTTTTTTTTTGTGTAAGAATATGTTTCACCCGTGAAATATTATATCAATGGTATTAAATAAGTCAATTTTCTATAGTAATGATTATTCTGATAGGTTTTTTTAGAAAATTTAAATATGTGAATAGTAATTAGGTTTTTTTAATAGGTGAATAAATTCGGATTTTAAAAATATTTTAGATCTAATAATGTTATAATCATTAAATCTTATTATATAAAGTTGGGTTTTCGAAGTTAGTAACTCACGAGATCATGACACGTGTCATATCTATCAGTTAAAGATTTTGACACGTGTCAAAAAAAATTTTTTTTTTTTAAATTTAAAAATAGAAAAAGATAATTATGAGAAAAAAAACGTAAATAAATTTAAAAGTGTAAAAAGACAATGTTAAGGAAATTCTAACTTAAATAATTTTTAAAAAATAAAAAAAAATAATTTTAAGAAAAGTTTAAAGGACCAAGTAGATAATACTATTCCTAAAAGAATAAGGAACTGTAAATACCTACCTCTATATAATCGAATAGATGGTCTCATATTTTTCTTACTAAACAAAATAAGTTTTTTTAAAAACACCATTGTTGATTCAACTTTATTCTATTAATAAAGATTTGTTTTTATTATCATTATAGGTTTTTGGTGTGTAAAACCAACCATATGGATCGATGCATGAAGATTTGAGTGATATTTTAACTAATTGGTTTAGATCTTATGATAAGATAAGTTTTGATCAAAACCTAATTGTTTTGGTATCTTATTATATAAAGTTGGGTTTTCGAAGTTAGCAACTCAAGAGATTGCGACACATGTCATATTCATTGATTCGAGATTTTGACACGTATCAAAAATATTTGTTTTAAAAATTTTATATATATAAAAAGATAATTATAACTTAAATAATTTTAAAATATAAAAAGATAATGTTAAAAAATATTTAATTTAAATATTTTAAAAAGTGTAAAAAGATAACTATGATATAGACAAGTGTCATATTTATCGATTCGAGATTTTGACACGTGTCAAAGATATTTATGAAAAAATACTAAAATTTAAATAAATTTAAAAATGTAAAAATATTATATTAAGAAAATTATAACTTAAATAATTTTTAAATATAAAAAGATAATGTTAAGAAAACCTTAAATTTAAATATTTTAAAAAGTGTAAAAAGATAAATATAATTACTTATTATAGTTTTAAGTTATGAGCGCATAGAGATGAATTTTTATATTTTCTAATAAGATACATTGATAGGTTTTCGTATCAGCTCATATAGGTTTATTGCGTTTTATAATTGTTACTATAATTTTATATAAATTTATTTTTATTTTTATTATGGTGGTAGATTTAGAGGATGTGGAACAAACCATATGTATCGATGCATGAAGATTTGAGTGATGTTTCAACTGATTGATTTAGAAGCTATCATCGTATGATAAGGTAAGTTTTGTTCAAAACATAATTCTTTTGGTATTGATTTATATGTTTTAATAATTGGTTTTGAACTATTTTTTTTAATTTTTAGTATGTTGATACCCAATGATTTATTCATTAGATGAAGACGTAAATTTTTTTAAACGTATAATATATTTAACTTTTGATATGATTATTTAGGGTTAGTGTATTAATGTTTTTGTGGATGCGAAGATTTAGAGACGTTTGATATGACTATTGTGTGATAATAGAGGTTTTGATCCAAATATGACATTTTCGTATGGTTCTACACGTTTTGATAAGGTACGAATTCTTTTGTCAATGTTCAGGAGGTTGATGCGTAAAGATTGATTTCACCGGATGAATATATGAAAATAATTACTAAATAAATAGAAAACTTAAATTAAGTAATTTATAAATGTTTTACAGAATATCTTATTTTGTTTTTTTATACGGGTTATAAAAGTTTTAGTTATACAGCCGCATATACGCAGATCCTAAGTTTTTTCTCTTACACGGGTTATAATTTATATGAAAATAATTACAATTTTAATATTTAAAAATTTTAAAAATTAAATTGGTTAACTTATAAAATATTTTACAAAACTTTAGATTTTATTTTTATACGGGTTATAAAATTTTAAATTTAAACCCGCGTATACGCGGGTCCTAATCTAGTATGTTATAAAAATGATTAAAATATATTTTAAAATTGAAATGTTGGATTTTTTTTTAATTAATTGAAAAGAAATATTCCTTAATCATTCAATAGCAATTATGTGTAAATATCCATAAAAATGAAAGCAATAAATTCGAGTTCTCTAATGACGACACATCAGCATTTTCTTGAGAATGCTTCTCTATTAATATATAGGGGATACTTAGCAACGTGTATATTTAATTAATCATTACCACCAATTCGATTACATTATCGAAATGAAACACTACAAGTCTACAATACACCAACGATTGTGATGAAATGTTCGGGCCGTATATAATTTTGCTTTAGATTCGTTATTGGGCCGCTTAATTATGAATTTATTGTTTTCATATGAACCCATATTGTGTTGAAATTTCTATCAGACCCCTGAGTTTGTGAATATAATGTCTTCATAGTCTCATAGCACACATACTTTGAAATTAACATTTTCATAAGCTGTGTTTGAACTTTAGACCATGATTGACTTTAAAACCGAGGAAAAGTCTTATACATTTATTGGATGAAGAACAAAGCTAAAGTAAACAGAGGGGATTGAAGATCAAGATGAAGATAATAGAGGCAGAGAAAACTAAAAATTTAACCAAATGGTGGTGGTTTAGTGGTTTCCACTTGACGATGAGTTGTTATGGTAGTTTAGGATAGAGATCAATTCCTCTCAAACGCGAAATTTACTAAATTATTTCATTTGCTCAGTTGAAATGGTACCATACTTTAGGTCCACTAAAAAATTCGATGAGGGGACTATTCGACGGTTTTAGTCAACTTGAAAAAATTAGTCGGATGGTAAAAATTCGGATTATCCCCTGATTATAGAAAAAAAAATGTGTCTAAACTTGTGTGTATTCTTTTGTTTCATGTACATTGTACTTGTGTGTATGCTGGTTAGATTAAGGCTCCGAATGGTAACTGCGTTTTGCGGGACGGGAGAAGTGCGGTATTACATTGCGATACGGTTCAACTGCGGGACGTGCGGGAGAAAAATATTTGCGGGACAAGTGCGGTTTGTATAAAATAAGCGGTGCGGGATGATGTTTGATTGGTGAAAAAATAATTTGCGGTACATAATAAGATGTTTGAATGGTAAATAATTAATAAGTACTACTAATTAATTAAAATTTGTTTGTGTTATTGTAAAAATAATTCCATATATTTATAAACTATTAACACACAAATTGATCAAAATCTAATTTTAATTGATTAATTAATATACACAAACATACATATTGTTAAATCCGTTAAAAAGTTTCATCCAAAAAGTTTTAAATTTTCTTTGTTTTGCAAATTAAACCATATGTTGTAAATTAATATGTTAATATACAAATTAAAATCTATTAAGCATTTAAGTTAATATTATAATATAAAATACATTAAATTAATATATTACCTAAAAATATGGGAGAGTTGAAAAATAAAGTTTTTAAGAAAAACTATCAAACAAAGTTTGTGTATAAAAAAGATGAAAATGTTTGTGTTCTTAACCTATATATATATATATATATATATATATATATATTAATAATTTGAATTATTTTTTAAAAAAAAAACAAATTCTATTACCTACTGTGTTGTGCGGTTTTCTATGTTTTCTTCATCATTTTGTACCGTAACAGTGAAAATCTTTTTTTAATAATTTAACAAGGACAAAACGCAAACAGACCTATTATTGACGTGAATGGTAACAACACTGTGGATTTGACCGCACCGCTTTTAAATCCGCTTTTTAACATGTCACCATTCAAGGTCTAAGTAGCCGTGACAATTTTTTAACTGTCTAACAACTTTTACCTTTTCGCTTAACAAAGTGGTGTTGTTTGAGTGATAGAAAAATCGTTACGTGAATCAAGACTAGGGGACGAGTTTCACTATTTACCGCCATCATTTTGGTATTCTTTGATCTCACTATAGACACTGTAAATAGTAAAAATACCGAAGTTTTTATATACTTCGAATATTAGTTTAGATTTCGGTGTAAGATCTATTATATACATATTGTTATTAGAAGTTGAATCTAAATAAACTTTGGTGATATTGAACAATTTTGTTTTATCACCGACATAATTAGCTGAAATAGCGTCATGTCAAAGTCAATATTTTCCAACCACCCATGCTTCATGCATGTGAAAATGGGTACTAGTGTTGTACCAATTTGAGTATGGATTAATTAAGACTTCATTGGCATAATGTTAAAACGTGCAAAAATATTTGCATGTCGCATATTACATGCTACGTTTTCATCATTTCAGTTACAAGAAATAAATTTTGTGTATCCATAGATATTTTTCTAACTAATTTAGTAACATATAGCATATGATTTTCATATGAAACAAAACAAACTATCAAAGTATATGATTTTTCTTATATACAAAACAAACTATAGAAACAAAAAAAGCATATGATTTTTCTTATATACAAAACAAACTATCAAAGTATCATATGTATTTTCTTAGTAAAACAAACTTTGTGATTTTCATATGAAAAATTTCTAATTTTAAAATAAATACTACATATATGTATTTTGATGTTTTTGTTACATGTGTTTCTTATTCATTCAATGCACGTCCATGTCTATTTCTTACACCATAGTTTTCGTAAACCGTCACAAGGTATTTCTTGATCAGTTACTATCATTATCAATATGTTTACAATTATATAACATGTATAGTTTCGGTTTTCCAAGAATTGTTACTTTCGGCATATTTATTTAATTGACAACAGATTTTTACAGTTATTCATAAATTGCAATAAGAAGATTTGAACTCTGACGTCACACGCAAAGAAAACATATTTGAACAAAAAAAAAAGATTATATATTTTATTAAAGATTTTTTTTGTACCGTTGGCAGAAATTTAAATTTTATAATTATATAATTCCTAAACCCAGAACAAAGATTTTATTTCTTCCAAACAAAGTAATTACTCAACCAAACGAGATGGTCGAAATCATATCTTCTTAATAAATTGGGTCCATTAATTGACCATTTGATATATTTAACACTTTGTTTTTTTGAATGAATATATTTAACACTTTTTATACTAAGTACTATTTATGTTATATTTGATATGGTCTCACCATATTAGAAAAAAAGTTATGAGTTTCGTTGATGGACGGTCCAAACGCTTTATAGTATGTCTGGTAATTGCACAAAGTGTTTGATTATAAAACGTATTTGTCCGAATTGGATCTTTGGATAGATAGAACTCACTATTATTGGCTTGTAATTTCTTTACGTTATCAAGAAGTAGTACTCAGAGTATTTTTTCCTGTAAAGGGAGTCAGTGCCAATTAATATTACCTCTTGTTTTTTTTTTTTTTTTTTTTTTTTTTTTTTTGGTTGAACCATTAGCTCAACATAGTCGACTATTCGTAATTGGAGTTAATCGTTTACCGACCATTTAAATTTTTTTATTTATCTTTGAGTTAAATCCTTAATCTCTTCAGCCTTTGTAAATAACTAAATAGTCTCTTCGAACTATTTATCTTTAAATTAAATCCTTAATCTTTTAGTTAATAAAAATAAATTTTTAATCTATTATGATATTCAAGTACTAGCTCAAGATTGCGAAATTTTGTAAAAAACAATTATGTTTTTTTTTAACGAAAGATAATTGTTTTTAGATTCTACAATATATCCGATCAAGATGAACAATGAAGAATCAATTCATGTAATTTTCTACAATTCATATCTGCATGTGCGCATTAAGTTCTGTGACCACGCAAGGAAATTGAAAGTTATACATGTAATTCAAAAAGTTGGGTTTTGGGACAATTAAATAACCCAATTTAGAAAAACATAATTGGCGTGCCATGTCCATGACTTCAATACGTGGGCTTAAAATTGTCTAGACAAAATGTTATCACCAATTTATTACAATATTACGCGTCTATCTCTTTTTTCTATTATTCTTTTTTTCGATTTATTGTTATTTTATATGAATGTGGCCTACCAAAATAGTGATTAGTACAGTTATATTACGCATCAAAGCTAACCAAAAAAATATTGCGCATCAAATGTATTTGAGCTTTTTTTTTTTTTTCCTTTGTTAACAATATGTAAATGAGTAGAGTATAATATATAAATTCCGATTTTTTCTGGCATCATACTATACTAATGTATTAATTTTATTTTTGTCAACAATACTGATGCATCTTCACCAACCCAAAACAATTTGTCACAAAAGTCACCACCATCGTCCGAAACTCTATCCGGCAAATCATCGCCTAGATTAACGCTTCGACCTCCAAGTATAGTCAAGAAAGACTTTTACGAACATTTCTTGTTCCCATAAGGGCTCATTCCATATCATGACTCATGAGAACAAAATCAACCTAGACCAAAGAATAAAACGGTAGTTTATCAGAAATTATCAATATAACACTATTATATCTCTAAACCTAATATATAATACTATACTCATTTACACTTTTAATGATATATATAGTAATATAAATATTACAAATTAAAATACTAATATGTAAATAATAACAAATTATATCGTCCTTTTTTGTCAAGTTTAATTATTTCTACTACCATTAATTTGTACACCTGTACTACTTCAAATGCATCATCACATATAAAACATCTGTATTGTTTTCGTGGTTGTAAGAAAATCAGTATATATTCGGAAAAATATTTCTACAATAATTTGTCGTTACGAAAATGGTTATGATTTTAGAGTACAGAACTACAGATCCCCTGATCACATGCATGCATGGACAAATATCTCGCTTTTAAGTAGCTTGAGATCGAAAGACTGATGTCACACACCACTGAATAACGATGTCATACACCAGTTCTGAATTTGTTGTACTTTATAAGATTCGAAAATTTCAAAATATATATTTGTTACGTTCTTATAGAAAAAAACTGAAAAGAAAAATATTTAATATCATAACATGTTTTAGCTTCTAAAAAAAACATGTTTATATTATATCCCTACAGTTTAATTTTATGACTTTTAGCATTGATTATAACATAGACGTTGTTAGTCAATCATTTTACAATCGTTCTTATAATATGCATTATGCTCATTCAACAAATTAAAGCATCATATCAGGCTATATAATATTTGCCAAAAAAAAAAATAAATAAATAAAAAAATCAAGCTATATAATATTATTCTTCTACATACTTTGTAAAAAAAATCAAGCGACTATTACTCGTTTCATTAGAATATAATAAGTGCTTTTTGACATTTTCATTTGACTTTTGACAAAAAAGAAAATAAATTAAAATTTATATTGTACATCAAAAAATAAATCTTAAAAAAAGCTACACTTTTATTAATTCTAAGTTAGGGTAAATTAGATGGTTTCTAGCTAGTTAATTTTTTATTAAAATTGTAAAATAATATTTTTAATTATAATAGTGTACGACGATACTTATAAGTATGAAAGAAGAGATTTTCAATTTAAAATCCTCGTATGAACATCAATTTACATTTTGTGTTTAAATGCAAATATAAGATGGAGTTACTGTGTGGCTGTGTGCTTTTTTTTTTTTTTTTAACGCTGATACAAATTATGAGAACTACTACTAGGACAATTCTATAACGGACAACGCTACCTGCTCCACTAGGATCCACGACCACGATGAAACGGCTCCGGTTGCACCACGCTGAAGACCTCCTTGTAAACTTGTCTCGATTAATCTGTATAACTTGCTTTCTCGGGGATTTGAACCCGATACCTCCTGGTGTAGAAGCATTAATGAACCCTTGGTCAAACCACTGGAGTTTCTATGTGCTTTTTTTTTGTGAGTTTCTATGTGCTTTTTTTTTTTTTTTTTTTGAACACCGTGAGTTTCAATCTGCAGTGTGCCAGAGTAGCCGTGCTTATTATATATAGTTATATACACTTTGTTTTTCTTTACTTTTAATATAAAGATATATACTATACACTTTGTTAAAAGTTAAAACATTATATACTGTACTACATTATAAGTATAGTTTTCTTTTAACAGCTGTACCCATTTTTGTCCAATGACATATCTACAGTTTTATGAAAAGTCCCAACCGTTCTTCATCACTTCTTCTGCTACGAATAAAATGTAGCTCCAATTTATAACAAATTAAGAAGACAAAAAATAATAAACCCCAGACATACAATAAATATATTTTATAAAATAAATTGTTTGTAGTAAACTAGACCAAAAAAAAACTAAAAAACTAAAAAACTTTAAATTTAAAAAAAAAGAAAAAAAAAACTGGACCAAAAAAAATGCATTTAACTTCTCACTTTATTATCCGGATAATATTATTTATTGAGCTATATATTGTCTGTCTCAAACACTCAAACCTTCATAATTTATGAATGTAAATGCTATGCAAATCGTGTCTCCGTATGATTACTTTCTGACCTTTAAAATAATCAATACTTTCTAATATAAAATGAAAAAAAAAAAAAAAATCTATAATGTTACAGTATCACTATCACATCTACTAATTTCTGATACGCATTTATTTCAATTTCTTGAGTAACCTTTACGATAAATTCCGACTCATTTTGACAATTTTTCTTTGGTCCATCTCTTAAATTAACATTCACCTCTCCTTTTTCATTTTCGTCGGTTCTTCTAATATCTTCTTTAAAATGTTAAACACCTTAAAAATTAAATAAATTAAATTAAGTGAGTATAGTGAAGACCAATAAGCAGTTGCATGGACCCTGATTGATTCATTACCGCTAAAACTTTGTCCGAATCCTCTCTTCCTATTTATACCACTCTCTTCTTCTTCTCTATTTTCATCACTCACACCAAACCTCTTACTTCTCCACATTCTATATTTTGACATAAATACCCATTTGCTTCTCTTAGCTTTTCTCTAGCTCTCTCCTTTGCATGTTGTGATTGTTTTTTTGCCTTTCATCATGGGCGTTTTAGTAATCTCGGCTCTCGTGGTGCATCTCCTATTAGCGTGTTCCGTCTGCGTACAAGGCGGATACCGTCGTGGTGGTCACCATCCTGGCGGCCATATGGGACCTTGGACCAACGCTCATGCTACTTTTTACGGCGGTGGTGATGCTTCCGGCACTATGGGTACATTATCGATATCTCCAATGAAAAACTCTTTTTATTTTCACTTGCATTACCTTAATTTAACTGACAAAAGGGTAGTTTAGTCATTTCATCTCTTGATTTCAGAATTATCACCCCTCGTAACATGCAAACAATTTCAACGGCTAATCATAAATATATTTACAAGATAGTAGTACTACTATATTATAAAAACAGAACACGAAGCTAAAACTCGATTTGTAGTCTCAAATTGTATGATTAACATTTAATTTAGTTTATATATCAAATGTCAATGTTTTTTTTTGTTTTTTTTAACATCGTCAAATGTCAATGTTTATTTGTGTTCCGCTTGGATATGAAAAATAATTAAAACAAAAATATCATAAAATTGTGATATAAAACTTTTTTTTTTTATCTTCATTCAGAAATCAGAATCTAAATGCAAACGACGAAAACGCGTCTTCTTTTTAAAACACTAGCTAACTACAAATAAAAAAAAAACGCAAAAAAGTCAAAGTCTAGCATTTTCTTTCTAAAAGATTTAAAGTCTTCTTTTTTTGTTGATGGCTTTGTTTTTTTTGAATAAATGTATAATTTTTTCAACCAGACAATTTTATTTACAATATACATTTTCTTTCTAAAAGAGATTAAGAAAAATTGAAACCCTTTTAAAACCCCACAAGCCAAAGTGTTATATTCATGTATTGAACCAAATTAAAGAAGTAGACCGTCTTCTAGTTTTTTGTTGATGATTAATTTGCCTAATGAACTTAAATTAGGTGGAGCATGCGGGTACGGGAATCTGTACAGCCAAGGCTACGGACTAGAGACGGCAGCACTAAGCACGGCGTTATTCGATCAAGGACTTAGCTGTGGAGCATGTTTTGAGTTGATGTGTGTCAATGATCCTCAGTGGTGCATACGAGGCCGGTCTATTGTGGTCACTGCCACTAACTTTTGTCCTCCTGGTGGTGCATGCGACCCTCCTAACCACCATTTTGATCTTTCTCAGCCTATCTATGAGAAAATCGCTCTTTACAAGTCCGGTATCATTCCGGTTATGTACAGAAGGTACTAATTTTATTAACCCGGTTTAGAACCTCACAATGGTGTTATTTAATGTCCATGTGCATAACTGAACTATATAAGTGTATAGTTTATAAATATCTCACATTAAAAACTTGTTTATAACCATTATAAAAGGGAAAAAAGAACACTTATTAGTTAGAAATATAATTAACTCGTATCTTTGATTTTTCTAACACTTTTAAGTAGATCTCCTTTTCGACTTGAGAGATATATAGCCAAATTTTCTAGTGGGATATTTAAATGAAACTAATCGTAAAAGCAAATAATAAGGTAAGACTAAGATTAAAGTTGTACTTAGAAACAGATGGACTTCTTCTTCTTTTTTTTTTAATATATAGAAATATTTATTCATTTTTTTTTTAGTTTTGTACAAATTTTTTTGTACTATTTTTATAGACTAACGAAGGTAAAGTAAGATTTCTTCTTACATTACTTAATTATTGTTTCTGACTTTTCATAGTAGAACATATATGTCGGAAGACACAAAAGACGCGTAGAATACAATGAAACATTTATAATCAGCTTTTGGTCCTATAAATAGACATTTAATACTTTTGGACCAGTTGATACATGTGGTAGAAATATGGTACTATTAAATTATTAATAGACCGAAAACTGAATAATAGTGACATACCGAACTTCCTAGTGGTGAAATTATATTGCTTTTGGTGGTGAAACCAATTTACATATTTAGGCAATGAATGTTTTGTACTTTTTATTAGTTTTTTGGTTTTTAAATTTTTGGTTTTTGATTTTTGGTGGAGATTTTAACTTTTGCAAAATCTTAAATGATAACTTGTTTAATTTTTATTTTTATTTTTATGTAATTATATAAAGTTACGCAGATTTTGTTTGAAAACCAACAAAATTTGGTTTTCGGATTTTATGAAAAAAGTTAAAAAAAAAATTACTAAATCTGGATTCCTTAAATTTTAGGGAATCTACATTTTATAATTATGAAATGAACAAAAAATAAGTTTTACAAAATTAAAATCCAAAATCTAATTTAAAATTAAATGTCATTCAAAACCTTAAACTTTCATTATATATAGTATTGGTTTAAATTATGAATCTTTGATGAAT
This sequence comes from Erysimum cheiranthoides, assembly GCA_011420285.2. Lineage (NCBI taxonomy): Eukaryota > Viridiplantae > Streptophyta > Magnoliopsida > Brassicales > Brassicaceae > Erysimum > Erysimum cheiranthoides. Next base: position 3,357,876 of record CM022183.2, on the reverse strand, counting down.
ATGATAGGGTTCGGTGCAAGAGAAGCGGTGGGATAAGGTTCACGATCAATGGCCACTCATACTTTAACTTGGTGTTAGTCACAAACGTCGGTGGAGCTGGAGACGTACACTCGGTGTCAATGAAAGGTTCGAGGACAAGATGGCAATTAATGTCAAGAAACTGGGGGCAAAATTGGCAAAGCAATTCTTATCTCAATGGTCAAAGTCTGTCGTTTGTTGTTACTACAAGTGATCGTAGAAGTGTCGTCTCGTACAATGTTGCACCTCCTAGTTGGTCCTTTGGCCAGACCTACACTGGAGGGCAGTTTCGGTATTAATTATAAATAACCGCTTGGTTTGGTTCGGTTTGGTTCGTTTATGTAATATGTTTTTTTCCGGTTACAAGTTGGGGACTCTTTTTTGGTAACCAATTGAGATTGGGACTGATAGTGATATGTAGCGAATGTGTGTGGGAACGAGAGAAAGAGAGTAATATAATTCTCGTTTTATAATGTAAGAAAATGAAAGTGATGTTATGTATGTATTGGTTTTAATTAAATTGTGTTTTATTTTATTATTTTTATATGAAAAGTAAATACATTAATTTTTGTTTTATAAAAGATAAATATGTTTCTCCATATTATAGAAATTGTTTTCTTACCACCTTATTCTTCTTCTTTTTTTCAAAAATGCTACCAACAATTCATTTGATTAACTGACAAAAAAATTGGCAGACATTTTTGTAAGAAGCAAAGTATAAATATTAAATCTATTAAACCTCCGAGCAAATTGCTTAAAGATATCGTCACAATTAGACATATTATCTCTTTAAAATGTTTTTTTTTTTTTTGTCAACATTTGGGCCACAACTGGCCGGCCCATTAGCCTAATTCCTACAAATTGTAGGGTCGGGGACTCGATCCCTGGTGTGATGGTGTCTGTCTTCTGTGGACTTGCCACTAGACCAAGATCACTTCACTCTTTAAAATGTTCTAATACGAATTTATTTATTCTTCTTAAATAGTACTATAGCAAAATTTGGATTCAAATATATATGGGATGCTAGAACATTAATTAAGCAAGATTAAAAATAAAGCTAAAGATATTGATGGGGTTGGTCCATTGTCGACAATTTCATAATTTTTATTGTTAGATCCAATCTGATTCCATGGACCAACCAATTGTCGATCACAATATACAAGTTAATTGACGGATACGACTCAACCCGGTCCAAAATTTGTAGATTAATTATAAGAAATGATTCAAAATATAATGTTTTTAGCTTTTGTTAAATAACATTGTTTGAGAGATACAATTTGACTCGATCCTAGCAGGACTAATCTCTATTAATTCTCTAAAAGCTTATTGGAACTAAACCTAGCAAGATCTTTAAACGTTTAAAATTGGACCCTAGCAAGATCTCTAAAGGACCTATTTTTCAGTATACAATTAAACCTCTCTAATTCAAAGAAATAATTACAAGATTGACAGATCCAGCTTAGCTCGACCCTAGCAAGATCTCTAAATGTTTAATCAAAACAGGTCCATGTATGGTCTGTCTCTTCTTGTCCTTGCGGTCCAACGAACCAGTCTACAATAAACCATATTTAATTGGTATGCTTGATGGATCCAACCGGATCCAAACTTGTTAGTTTTATATAAGCCATCATTGCCTTTAATCTATATATATATATATTTTTTTTTGTCAAAAACTTAATATATTATTAACTTTTTTTTTTACAACATATATATATATATATAGTTCTGTATACTGACTTTATAATTTTGATTTGATATCAATGAATTTAGAAGGAAAAAAAAAATATAGATTAAAGTCAATGATGGCTTTTTTTTCATGGTTCTCGACAACGCCGCTTTCGAAAGATTTGTAAGTTCTATCCTCAGTGAATTGTTTCCTACTTGTCGGATATGAAATCTAAAATTAAGTTATTTGAGAGATACTTTAGCTTCGCTATAGGAAGTTTCGTCAGTTTCTAATGGATTCTGTTCGTATGGTGTGGTTAGCTTTGCTCATCTGGATGTAAGGGAGAGCTTTTTGAAAAGTCTTCTTTGTTAGAGACTTTGGTTATAGACTTTGTTTATCATTTCGCTTTTGTGGATTGTAACTTCATCTTTTTTACTCTTTTTCACTTGTTTCCCTGTAACTTAGAACTGTTGCTTCCCTTTTTTGGACTTTGTCTTTGTGGATATCTCGTTATTCCGCCGGCATATGTATTCCAATCATATATCTTTCTACGGTTCTATAATAAAAATCAGACTAAAGACCTAAAAAATGGGTCTTAAAACATTGGGCCTTAAACATGATGCTTTCTTCATCTTGAACCATATTTGCTTATGCCACTATGATGAGCTCAAGTCTTAGTTTTGTGCTTTTACTTGAATAATGCGTAGAACTTAGTTTTGCATAGGCATATTTATTTAACTTATATAAGAAATTACATCCAAAAATGGTTATACATAATTTTGGTCTTATATACCTACATTTATACATATACAAGGAAATGGTATATTTTAGAGAATGGTTAAAGCGTGAGGAAAAGAATATAAAGGTGACAAATAATTCAAACTAAGTTAAAAGAAAAAAAAAATATGATGTCAGAGAACTGAAACTGTTTCTTAACAGAGCAACCATGAAAGATGTATGCGTGGGGTTTTTTTGCTATTTCCATTTATACTCTCTCTCTTCACACAATGTTCTTCTCTCTCTTCAGGTTTCTATTTTTAGTAACTAAAAAGATTACTTACGATAACATAGCCATCATCAAATCCAAACATCACATGCTTCTTCTCTATATGTATGTGTCTCTCTGTTGAGACATTGGAGACTAAGTTGAAGAGCTAGAGAATGGATTTTTCATGTTTCCAAGAATACCCTTTTGAGTTTCATTACAGAGAAACATTTAATGGAGAGAACAATGGAGTGTCTGAAACAGTAGAAGAGTTTTGTAATAAAAGAAGGATGCAGAAGAAGAGTGATGATTTAAAGAAGAAGAATAAGAGGGTTTGTAGTAGAGGACATTGGAGGATTTCTGAAGATTCACAACTTATGGAGCTTGTTGCAGTTTATGGTCCTCAAAACTGGAATCACATTGCAGAGAATATGGAAGGAAGAACAGGTAACAAAAAGTTGAAATCTTTCCTCTACTATGTCTGGACAAAATGTGAATCTTATTACAATGTGTGTGTTTTCTTGTTTCTTTTGTGTTGTTGTTTAAAGGCAAGAGTTGTAGATTGAGGTGGTTTAACCAGTTAGATCCGAGGATTAACAAGAGAGCTTTCAGTGTTGAGGAAGAAGAGAGACTACTTACAGCTCATAGAGCATTTGGTAACAAATGGGCTTTGATTGCTAAGCTTTTCAATGGAAGAACAGACAATGCTTTGAAGAATCATTGGCATGTCCTCATGGCAAGAAAGATGAGACAACAATCAACTTCTTATGTCCAAAGATTCAATGGGTCTCCTCATAAACCTAACACAGATCACACAAACTTCAATCTTTCTCCTGGTTTGTCTCTTCTTAACCCTTTCTAGTTCTTGATACAGTGAGTTTACTCTGTTATTTGAGTTAAGTCATTAAAGTTTAGATATTTATCACTCAGGAGCAATGTTCTTAGAGAACAGAGAATTAAAGGCTAACTATATTGCAAGTTCTTAGGGAGATTCTATTGAAGTTGGTGAGATTTAAGTTTCATGTTTCTGTGTGTAATGTAGATGATGAAGATATGGATGTGAAAACGTACAGCTGGAAAATGCTAAATGAGGAAACTACTAACCTGAAAGCTCAGCATTGTTCTTCACGCATGCCGATGCAGGGTCCACAGTGTCACTACTCAACCTTCCCTGCAGATTCCTTGGCACTGACACTGCATGTTTCCATCCAGCAACCATCATCATCATCGTCATTATCACTGCCGTCATCATCAACTGGACAACATACAATGGTGACCAGATATTTTGAGACTACTAAACCTCCAGCATTTATAGACTTTCTAGGAGTAGGCCATTAAAGCTCCAACATGTTAAGAGCAGGAACTAATCAAGAACTTGATTACTCCTGTCATTATTATCAAAGTCACTGTCCTTTGTTAGCTATTAACATGACAAACTAAGAAATCAAGTGTCTTCTTTTCTTTCTCATTGTGCTATTTATCGAATTTCTGATTCAAATTTCGAAACAGTATTACAAAATCAAACATCAGCACATATTTATCTTAAGAATTCTGAGTTAGGCCATGAATGGAGACAAAAGTAGTGGCTCTAACCCGAGGAAAAGAATCAAGAATCAAGAAAACTATAGTAGTTTTGCATTCAAGAAATACTCTCATGCATACTGAGAGGTGTGAGCCAGTGCTTCTTCGAGTTCCTTCATTGTAAGAAGCCTTGTGCTCTTAAAATGTTCGCCTTTTGTGTAGAAATCAATATCCTCAAGGTTCACTTGTTTCAATGTGAATTGGTTTCCCACAGCCTTAACTGTCTTCTCAACAAAATCCGATCTTTCAATGTAATCCTTCATTCTACACACGAAATCCGTGTGATCTCTTTCCTACAATGTACCAAACCAGTTGGAATATATAACTAAATTCCACAAACCAAAGAGTCAATGTGAAGATGATTAGAACGAGATGAAATAAGGCTCATACCAACCGGTACTGTGGCACTCTCGAAGGAAGCTTAAGGTAAGCCATGTTTCTCACATCATAATCCCATAGAAACGACGTATGGTGTATCCATCTATTCCTAATTATCGATTGCGCATTCCCACCAAACTTACGATCACCGAAAACATAATCTACAAAATCGAAGAAACATTAAACCTTTTCATTGACAGTAACTAAACAAAACATCTAAAAACAGTTCTACTCACACACCATTCTCGCGTAGTTGGAAACCTTCAAGACCCTTAAACACTTCACCATACAACAAACCACTCCAAGCCATAACAGAACGAGGATAAGGCTGAACATTAGGAACATCATCTTTATTACAAATCAAACTCACAAACAAAGTACTCTTGTCTACAATCACAGTTCCTCCTCCTGTAAATCTTTTAATCACCGGTATTTGATCTTCTATAACAGGTTTAACCTCAAGAAGTTGACTAGGCTTACTGTAACAAAAACATTGCATAAAAGTTAACATTTTTCGCAATAGTTTCGAATCGAATTGACGAAAGATGAAATCATTAAGTGCTTTACCCTGACATTCCCATGACAATGGTAGGAACATTGGTTCCATCATTAACAATACACCAATTATGAGATGATGTTCTGAGAAGCTTTTCTTCTAAATGAAGTTGCTCCAAGATTGGTGTTCCTTTAAGTCTAACCAGATTCATCAATGGAAGCCCCAAATCCTTAGCTCTACTTAAACTCATCTTAGCTTCTGTAACACAAGAGCCATAATCAAAACAGAGCAAGTTCAATCTCTTGCCTTAGAGGCCAACAAAGTCTGTATCACGAAAACCCACAAAGACCCAGGAACCTAAAAACAGACAAATCTCGAAATTTCGAATCTTTGGTCGGATTTGATTTTAATGAAGATGAATAAAGGTATCTGATTTTAAGGGTTATCAAATCTCGATTCCATTAAATAGGGAAGCTTACCTAAGATCGGATTCCGATGAGGGTCGTTGGTCGGCGATCTCTAGCTTTGACTAGAAGCTTTCAGAGTTAATTTATGTCTCTTTATATATCAACCGAGAAATAAACATTGTGCACACAAGGTGTTCGATATAATGCCACAGAGAGATTGTATCTTTTTGAAGTTCGATACGTTTTTGGATTTATAAATAGATTCATACCCAGTTTAGGAATCAAGCATCTATGGCTAGACAAATCAATCGTCTGATTAATCTCTGCGTAAAACACAGGAAAATACTATGTGCATGGAAAGTGTTCGATTAAATGCCGCAAAGAGTTCAAGAACATATACAAGAAGTTTAGAAGAAGAATAAATAATTAAATGTTATTAAAAAGTCATGATTTTAATAGAAACTATTCTCCATGAATTTAACAAATTGGTCAAAATCGATTTTGTCGACTTTGTTACCATCTAATGACCTAATCATTACCAAACAATTATCTAAGTAAGATCCTTCTTTAAAACCTAAGATTGTTAAAACTCTTTGTAACTCTTTAGCATCAATGAACCCATCTTTGTTTTCATCAAACACATCAAAAGCTTGCTTCAATTCTTCCAAACTCGCTTCTTTCTCTTCAAACAAATTCGAAACTTGCTTCACACTGTACCGTTCTTGAAGCTGATCATCATCGTTGGGAACAAGCCCTAAGCTTCTCATAACCATCTCTACGTCTTCTTTAGAAAGATCATCATTATTATCTTCTTGTTCTATGTGTTTGATCAAACTCTCTTGTTGATCTTTATCGTCGAAAACATGATGATGGTGTTGAAGAAGAGGGACGAATCTTGATACAAAGAAGCGAGTAGAAGAAACCCATCTGCAAAAACTTATGAGGAACAAATTGAACAAAGCAAATAAAGGAATAGAAGAAGAAGAAGAAGAAGATTGTTTGTATTTAGACAAGAAACTCTTTGACTCCATGGTTATGTTGAATGAAAGAGATCACAAAGAAGTAATAAAAGCTTCTTAGAGTTGATATTTGCGGTATTATATGTTAGATATATATATACAAGATTGTGTTGTTGGTGCGAGGAAAGTGGTAGGAGAGGTCAAGACAAAAGACAAAGTCCGTGTTTGAAAAGAAATTGGAAAAGAGAGGAAGTTTCTCGAGTTTCTTCTTCTTACATTGTTGGAATTGTTAAAGAGTTTTTTTTGGTCTTATTTGGAGGTGAAATTTTGGTAGACTTGACTTATTTTTGTTTATTTATCTATTATTAACTAAGATATTGGATATATAATTATGTTAAATATCTAGACTTTGTGTATACTTATAATTTTAACAATATTTATTATATGAAGACTTGAAATACCAAGACTTTGAATGTACGGAATACTTTTTGTCTATTGTACATTTATTTCAATCCTAATTTGACTGGGAATAAGAACGCAATCAGATGATAACTAGATTAATTCATGTTTTTCTAATTTAAAAAATGTAATTTGTATAATAATAATTATTTTAATAAATGTTTAATATGGTTGCGTCTTGTTATTAGAATTTTCATAAATAATATTTTTTGTTTTAAAATAATTTTATATTTGAAAAATCACATCTTAAATTTTTGTAAGATACATTTGTTATTTAGAATAGTGTTTTCTTACCATAACTTAGTTTTTGTTTAACGTCAATTTATTATTATCAATATGAATAATAGTTTACAACCCAAGTAACAAAGTAATACTAGTTAGTTTACAAAGTATTGATGGTGAATTGGTGACTATGGTGAATATACTTGTGACAATTATAGCGATCATGTTGTTCATTTAAGATATGCTTATGGAGAAAATCTGAAAGGTATACTAGAGAAACTGATATGATATCTGATATAATCTGATATCTGAAGAACTTATACTTCATTTTCTTCATGACCATTATCTCTAGGTTAAGGTCAACATACTTTATAACGATAATAAGTTTTGTCAAACTTGTGTTTTGCTTAACTTTGATGGTAATTCATATTCTTTTATGGAATAGAGTTATCCTCAATGAAGCATGTATAAAGGCCCCTCGGAGAATACAACAAGCGTTACATCCACATCTATTAACATTATTATAAAAAAAATTTGTGGATATAATTCTAGTCGCATCAAATGCGAAATGCAATACTAGCTAGTGAGCGTTTTTGTGGTAGCTTTATCTTTGGGTTTCATATAGGAGATTGCAACTTCGATCTAGATGAACAGTACTGTGCTTCGATTCATGAGATGTATGAATACAAAGGTCATGTACATCCATTGTTCATTTCTTTAGACCCAAAAGAAAAACCCACATGTCACGTATGCAAAAAACAGTTAACTTGCATCAAATATATTTTTATAATTGCATGTATCAAGTGCGCTACTTTACTATAAAAATGCAAGGTATAAACATGATAATTACTTTCTTAAAATTTTATGTGGAGAAAAAAGTATGTGAAAAGAATTAGTGCAAAATATACGAGCATAATATAAAAGATATATACTAACACAACACTTTGGAAATACCTATATGTGAAGTCTGGTAAGTTTTTCAAATTAAATGGAGAGAAATTTAAAATATTTAAAACATCCAAGAAATCAAACTTTTAGCTTCGAGAGCACAAATCTTTGATCAACTAGGCTAACAAACAACAATCACACAACTTTTTTATTTATCAACTAGGCTAGAATCGTTCTTTATAAAATGTAGTTGTGTGTATCATCTGGAGACTTATCTATTCCTCTATCTAAATCTAAATGTGATATATTTCTTTACTTTTGATTTGACATTTTTTATCTTGTTAATTAAGCTTTGACTTTGATCATACCTGATTTTTGTTGGACCTTTGTTTGGTGATTTGGCTAGCGGATGGGGCTGAAATCTCTGTGTAAACAGAAATCTATGAGAAACAACGAATAATTGATGTTTGTGAATTTTTCCGACGTCGATTGTGTTCACTAGAATCGGAGTCATCGATGGCAAAGGTTGATCGAAATGTTTACGCATTTCTCCTCTGACACATCTTGTTCCACGCGTCTATGTGTTTGTCACGTGTGCTGTTTTTGCGATTATCCTTCTTTTCTTGGATTGTAATCGTTTGGCCCTAGACTTGTAAACTTTGTTTATGGATCTTTTAATAATACTGAGTGACAAAAAAAATGGACTAATTTTTATAGTTATTTTCTAAATATGTACTTTTATATGTTAAATACCATAGTTACAGGTTAGAATATTTATCTTAAAAATCAAATTAGAAAATAAAAAATGTCATCAATAATGATTTAACATAAACTATAAATCAGGAAATAAGATTTCTTGATTGAAAAAAAAATAAAAAAATAAGATAATTAACAAAAATAAATCTTTATACAATTTTTATTTACTCCTAAAAATAATAATAAAATACAATATTTTATATGATAAAATTAAAGTAAAATAATGAGTAAGATCTCTAGTTAAGTATTGCGCAATATGGTTCCAAATTTTCTCTAGCATATATAAATTTGATGACATTGGATTGTGGGCTTGTAGACGGAGATGGGTGTTTGGATGGTTGAAGGTAAATGAAACCCTAACAAATTGCTATCATAGCATTAGTACTGGTTGTGATTAAAGAGAAGCAAGTATAGATCTGATTCCGGATCAATGTCGTTCATCAAATCGTCAAACAAAAGTCTCTAACAAAATATTCATCCGTTGAATATTATTGCCTCAGCTTAAAATTTCGGTTAACAGATATGTTCCAACATCAAACTCTCAAGTCAACCAAGTCAGAAGGGTCTTTCCAGATCAATTAAAGTAACAGAATAGTAAAGATTAGAGTGCATGTGAAGAAAAAGACTCCCAAATATATATAAGTTTCATTTGAACACAAGCTGACATGAACTCGAAGCCCTGACCACGCTTTCGAGCTCCTCAACCATCTCAACTCTCTTTTCCGAACTAATTCCACTTCTGGAGGAAAATGTGGCATTTTTCAAACGCCTTGCGTTCCTTAGGATGTATTTGGCCACTTCTCTCTCATCTTCTAATCTTGCTTCGTAATGTGTCCACACAAATGTTTCGAGGTGGAGCAACAAACATTCGGGAACATTCTTCGGTTGATTCCATTTCCCGCAAGACACCTGATTAGGAAACACAAATATAAATCATATAGACTAGATCATCAAACCCAAAACTGAGCTGGAAAAAATTGATTAAAGATGAACTTACCATGTTGAAACCGATGACGATGAAACCGATAAGGTTGAGGACTTGTAAATTAGGACAAGTATCGAGCATGAGCGTTAGTAGATTCCACCAATCACTGACACAAGATATACGCAGCTCCAAATATACCAACCGATAAAAGTTACTACCGGTAGGAAATGTAATCTATACATGAAGTCAATCATTAGTAGAGAAACAATTAATGCAATATTAATAAAGTAACTCAATAAATCACAAGAAAATCTTACCTCCAAGGGTGATACCTTCAAGGAAAGACGTTTGACTGAAGTGAGTAACCCCAAAATGTTCCCATAGATTTCATCATCAATGTCAATGTTTGCCTCTACCACCTCAGGCGCATTCTCAATCAAACAATATCTGCCTCCACTAAAATGCCCTTTAATCATCAAGTATTTCAAAGAAGGGGCATTTACCTCATAGTCCACATCAAAACTGTCATCAATAAGTGTTAGCCTCTGTAAGGATGGCACGACAATAGTGAAAGTATTCACATTGTCATATCCATTTCGATTAACCATCAAATTTTCAAGATTAATACAGCCAGATAAAAGGTTAAGAACTGATTCATCGTCTTTGTAGACCACTTCATGAAGGTGTAGAGTTCTAAGAGACTTGAGACAAACCGGAGAAGGGACATCTACTATAATGGTACCACAGAAAGCTCGGAACTCCAAGGTCTCTAGTGTTTCACCGTTAACCAAGCTTCTAGGAAATCTGAATGACCCTCGGCTGCAGAAAGCTTTGAGTACCAAGTTACGCACATGGAGTCCAAATGCAATTCCAACTAATCTTCCAAGATCAATGGTATGACCTTCATCAAAACTAACATCGAGATGCAAACTCTGTAGAACAGGAGCTTGATGTGAAAGCAAACACCTATAGACATTATCTGAAAATATCTTGAGATCATTATTTGGTGTGCCGCCATAGTATATAAACTTGAGATTAGGTAACATCTTCCAAAGAGACCTCCATCGTTTAGACAAAACACTTGTGGCTACGGCATTTCCTGTTGGAAGTAGAGACAATATCTGCACAAGTAAAGCTTCAGGTAGCTGACTAATCCTGTCTTCATCTTTCAAACGTTGATGACCACACCTGTGAGAAAACCCCAAATTCAAGAAACAAAAGAGCACTGAGTTAGAGCTTACAGTTTAAGAAACCCTAAGAACAATTCATAAGAAATAATCATACCATCGTTTCATTGTCGTCTTTGACAGAAATCCAAGTGAAATTAAATCGAATACTATTTTATTTTATTTTTTTTTGTCAAAATCGAATACTATCCTATTTACAAACGCTGTTTAAAACAAACCTCAAACGCAGATGCATTGCAACACTCGAAACGCTAGCTCTTCGATAGAGAACGACTCAATCCCTAGTGATCTTCAAATCCAGCTGTGTTAAGGTGGACGAAGAAGTTTGACCGCTCTGAAAATCGACGGTGGTGAAGAGACAAAAACACGGCTGACTTTAGGGTTTTTTTCACAAAGGTTTATTCCGAGTAATTTCATCTTTCAATAGATAAACTGAACTTTTCTGTTCATGGCTGGTTTCTACGCAAATTTAATCGATTTTGCTTGTAGCTTGTTACCAAAATTCTCTTTGTAATTCAGTTAAGCAAATCAATTACTTGCGTTCTGTAATCTGTACTTTTGCTTATTGAGGATCCTATCTGGTTTGGTGTTTTCATTGATTTAAGATTCATGTGTTAACTCTTTCAATTTCCCCCAGAATGAACAAGTTTCAAGCACAAAGAAGATAGGCGAGAGAATTTTGATCATAAGGTAATAATATAATCACTACTATATTAATTCATTCCAGTGACTAATTTTTTTGTTTTCACTTTTTGCAAGTTCAAACGTGTCTTGTCTTGGGTTTTCTTGATCCACAAACTTGATTATTTGACCTTAGTTCACGTGATTTCAGAATCAGTGTTCGATTTGTCCTCCTTGAGATTATTGTTGGTTTAGGTAGATTGCGATATCTGAGAATCTTTGTCATCACTTGTTTAGAATGTAGCTATAAGAACAACTGCCTTAAATTTTTGAGGATATCGTCTGATTATTATGTTTTGATATGTGGATGCTTTATAGGCTCTTGACAAGATTCGATTTGAGAGTTTAATGATCAAACAAGATCCAGTCTTTTTTTGTAGATTAAGTCTTTTTTTGATGGCTTGTCACAAACTGCTAGGGTCTTAGGTTAGGACTTACGAGTTTTTGGAATCTATTTTTGTTGTCTTTCCATGAAACTTGTTGATAAAATAGCTAAGACCCTAGCAGTTTCTCAAGTGGAGGTGAAGACGGGTACGTGAGGCTGCATCATTTTGACTCCGATTACTTCAACATCAAGATTTAGATTCTTTGGATTTCTTTGGAACAAGTCTCCCATTCCGGATTTTACTCTCTCTCTTTTTGACATTTTCATCTTTTTATGTATTACCAATATACTTTGACGTTAAAGCTTTTGAATCTTAGGCGGAATCTTTATTTTAGATTTCATTTCCAAAGTTTTCGAGTACAATATTTGTTAATCTGCGCTATGTGTGAGCATTAATATTCAATTTCTCAGCCAAGAAAGGTTGCCTTCTTGATCCAACTTTATGAAAAAATTGGAGATACAAGACACGACTGCTAAAATGTTTATCTTTATTACTCTATTCTCTATTGTCAAGTCAAAGTTAGGTTTTTCTTTATTAAGGTTTTTATATGATTTTTGTAAGGTAATTATTGTAAGGTTTTATAAGGCTATTATATGGTTTTTAAATGGATATTATATTGTTTTTACATGGTTTTTATATGATAATTATTGTAAGGTTTTATATGATTTTTACATGGTTTTTACATGGTTTTTATATGGTAATTATTGTAAGGTTTTATAAGGTTATTACATGGTTTTTATATGGTAATTATATGGCTTTTATATGGCTTTTACATGGTTTTTACATGAATTTTACATGAATTTTATATGGTTTTTACATGGTTTTTTATGGTAATTATTGTAAGGTTTTATAAGGTTATTACATGGTTTTTACATGATTTTTATATGGTAGTTATTGTAAGGTTTTATAAGGTTATTACATGGTTTTTATATGGTAATTATATGGTTTTTATATGGCTTTTACATGGATTTTACATGGATTTTATATGGTTTTTATATGGTTTTTACATGGTTTTTACATGGTTTTTACATGGTTTTTATATGGTAATTATTGTAAGGTTTTATATGGTTTTTACATGGTTTTTATATGGTAATTATTGTAAAGTTTTATATGATTTTTACATGGTTTTTACATGGTTTTTTATGGTTTTTATATGGCTTTTACATGGTTTTTACATGGATTATACATGGATTTTATATGGTTTTTATATGGTTTTTATATGGTTTTTACATGGTTTTTACATGGTAATTATTGTAAGGTTTTATATGGTTTTTACATGGTTTTATATGGTAATTATTGTAAGGTTATAAGGTTTTTACATGGTTTTTTATGGTAATTATATGGTTTTTATATGGCTTTTACATGGTTTTTACATGGATTATACATGGATTTTATATGGTTTTTATATGATTTTTATATGGTTTTTACATAGTTTTTACATGGTAATTATTGTAAGGTTTTATATGGTTTTTACATGGTTTTAACATGGTTTTATATGGTAATTATTGTAAGGTTATAAGGTTTTTACATGGTTTTTATATGGTAATTATTGTAAGATGATGATGCTGAGCTTGTGTTTCAATCAAAAGATTCACTCCCTTATAATTTTATAAGTCATCACGTTGTTGTTCATTCGATCCTAAAAGAGGTGCAGACAAGTAATAGTACTAACATTTCATAGTAAAAAGAAGATTCCATGTTTAGGAAGGGGGAATAGATGATTCAATCTCTAAATAGATAAGAAACAAAATGTACAATCACATATAGATAAACAATGTGATCTTGTTATCCCAAGGAACCAAAATTGACCAAATTACGCATGGGCCTACTCAGACATTATAAACAATATTTCTTTCTGTTATATTTGTTTTTGGTGTATATTGACAAGAAATGGATGGTTCTTGATTTGGTGTGTGCAGTAGTTAGACTTAATTAAGGATTTATCAGAATGATCAAACGAGGGAAACTTTTGACTTTTGAGCCCAACGACTTATTGATCACACTGACACACACATTGACTCTCATTCCCTCTTTTTTCCGTCTTCCTCTTCCAAAATGGTTTTTCCCTGAGATTTTATCTACAGTACTTATAACTGTTCAAAAATGAACTCTTTAATGTAAACTAACACTTGAATAACAACAATATATCTTGATGACGTTTATACATACAAAAATGATCACGAGTCATCAAACACAGTCTTGCTACGGAATCTGTAACTTTGATGATATAATTGAGTATTTTTGTTACCATGAAAATCTAAAATTGAGATATTACAACCATGCCCACAAACTGTTCGACGAAATAACACTAAATTAACTAAAACACATTCTTAGAAGACGAAGCTAGAAGATGATTCTCAAACTCAAACACCAGTAGATCCAAAACCTCCTTCACCACGAACAGTAGAATCCAGATCTTCAACCTCCATAACTTGAGGAGTCACAATCTTCTCAATAATCAATTGAGCAATTCGATCTCCCAATTTAACATCGAAATCAACATCTGAATGATTAAACAAAATCACACCAACAGGTCCTCTGTAATCAGCATCAATCACTCCAGCTCCAACATCAATCGAATGTTTCCAAAGCACAAATCGATCAATTTGAAATGTCAAATCTATCGAAGGAAAGGGAGAGAGAAATATAACTTGACTGGATCCATCTTAGCGGTGAGGGATTTGAGAGAGAAGAGAATACCAAACATGAGCTTCTGTTCTTGCTGAGAATTAAGCAGATCGGAGCAATAGATCGGAGCAGCAGAGCAGAGCAGCAGAGCGGAGCAGTAGATCGGAGCAGCGGATCGGAGCAGCAGAGCGTTCGAGAGAAGTGAAATCTGGAAGAGAATTGATAGCTTTAGGGTTTTGGAGGGCAATTCCGTCCGTTTACCACAAAATGAGGGTATTTTTACAAAGTGACAAAGTAAAAGGGCATTTTTGCATAAGGGCAAAGCTGAAAGGGTATTTTTGCAAATCTCCCTATATTCTTTTGATAAACATTTTTTCCTTTCTTTTTAATAAAACCTTTTTAGTTTTGCTAAATTAGAAGATTTACCTTTAACAAAATTAAAATAATTAGTATTTCATATTAATTAAACATAATTAAAACATTCACACAAACGTATCATAAATAACATATTTTGAGGATAAATTTTTTTTTCTCGCAATTATATATGTTGTTTTTTTTTGCCGAAAAATTTTGAGGATGAGTCGGTGTAAAATTTATAAATCTCTTATGTTGAATTACTATAAATGAATTCTTATGTTGTATGTTTTTTCTTAAATTTGTATTAATTTTTGTTAGAATTCATTTATAGTATTTTGATATTGTCTGTTAGACATGATAATTATTTTATTACTTGTAATTGATTCTAGAAGAGTATTGATTATAACGGAAAAAACTTATTTTTTAGCAATCTTTTTGAAAAAAAAATACGAAATAAGGTAAATTTCTCTATAAATTAATAATTCTTAATTTATCGATAAATTAATACCTTTATAAATTAATAAAATTTCACGGTCCTGACATTATTAATTTATAGAAGTTTTAATTTATAGAAGTTTTACTGTACTTATGTAATATATAGGTCAAATCTAACTCTATATTTTGGATAGGAGCCCAAAAAAACCGTGCATGCCTAACTAATTTGGTCAAAACGGATAATATAATACTAATGTGAGACTTGTTTTGAGGTTGGAGAACGTACCCAACAATTAGTTCAAAGCATAAGTTGAAAAAAATGTGGACCTAGAAAAATTGTACGTGTGGGCTGCATGTCCGTGTGAGAATAGTCTTTAATCTGATGTTGTTAAAAGATGCCTCAATGTGACCTCGTAATCAAGGGTTGTCGGTGTCTAGGTACCAGTAATTCGTTGGAGGGGAAGGGGAGACCAAACTTTCGTGGTCCATGACCATGATTTGAGAGAAGAATTGCTGGAATATTGACTTACATCCCATATCCGAAAATTATAAAATAATTGTCTAATATATTAGTTAAATCTAAGTCCAGTAGTAGTATGAGATATTTGGGAAAAGATTCCAAAAACAGAATGTGCAGGTTTAGTAGTTGATACAAAGCGGATGATATATCATGCAAATAAAGAGTTTGTTTGGGATTAGAGAATATTTGGTTCAGTGCCTAGGTTGAAAGGTGTGGACTTAGGAAAGTGATGTGGGCTTCATGTTCGGTGAATGTGACATGATTAAATGATGCATCACTGTGATCTCGATCGCTATTATGGGGGGTGTGCCGGACATCCAAAGGTTCGTGGTCCATAGTCTGAGAAAAAAATTGTTGGGATACAACCTACGTCCCATATCAAAAAATTAAAAAATAATTGTCATAAGTTAAAATATAACTCCAATTGTCTAAAGCTTATTCATTAATATATAGCACATGCATCACAAATAATTTTTTTAACTTATTCACTAATTTAAAGAAGGATCACATATGCATATATAGAATTAATGTAACGTTCTTAATAACTAACTAGAGAACTAAGACTTTCTTAATCGTCTGATGAACTGGAAATGATGCTCTGAATCATCTGGTTTGTCTATTCCTCTGACATTGGTACATTTTTCATAATCTTCTGCTCGTACGTCTCGAAGAAGTCCTTGTTCTCTTTCACCAGCTCCTTCCACACTAGTTTCAATTCATTGATCGTGATAATATAAACAAGAAATAACACATTAATTAATCTACAAGTCCGTAGACTATTTTATACGAGAAGATCGAGAGTGTTCCTCAACATATTACAAAAGTAAAAACAAACAAAAGAGCTATAAGATCATCGAAGGTTAAGGACTTTATCGTAGAGCGTTTTAACATTTATGTATACACTCATGTATGTGTAATATCACTAGCATATACTCAGTGTCGTGCCTAGGTTAATCGGGGCTTAAAGCGAGATTGAAATTTGAGGCCTTTCTAATATAATCTTTTTATTAATAAAATCAACATAAAAATAATTTTAAAATAATAGAAATTATAAAAAATAAAATAATCATCTAAACAACTAAGACATAATTTTTCTTCCTTTTATTTTGATAAACTTTATCACCAAATTTTCATAATCTAGGTTTCTAACTAGTTTTCTTTATATGGATATGATAGGTAAGTCATTCAATATTTCTTGTGACGACATAGTTGATGGCAAACCAAAATTTGGAGTTTTCAATTTTTTTAACTAAACTAAAAATTTTATTTATAAACTTACAAAATTTGAGATTTCTTAAAGATTTAGGATTATACTTTTATTTTTGGTTTGAGATATTGTTTTCTCTATTGATTTGGATTCTCATTTTTTATTTTTTTGTCAATATAAATCTCCTTTTTATAAAATCTTTTATTATTATAAAAAAATTATTTAAAAATATTAAAGTTAAATTATCAATTTTTACAATACAGAAAATCCAAAACCATATTTGCTAAATTTAGAGGCCCTAAAAAATCTCTATATTTTGGGGGCCTGGGGCAAATGTCTTTTTTTTTTTACCCTGTAGGCATGGCTCTGTCCATGGGATATACCTATCACATAATTTGGACATTTCATAGACGTGCGATTTACCCTGAATTTGAGAAAAGAAAAAAAAAACGCTCTTTGAAATATTGGATCCTACATAAAGTGATACTTATAGCTATTGTATAGAAGCTGTAAAACAATAAGTTAAAGCCTTCTAAGATAGTCTTTGCATTCGCAAATTGTTCAACTATAATTTCACATTGCACCATCGATGACTTACCGGTCCAAATAAAGGATTTTCTAGTTTCGACTAATTATAAGGTCGTGATATGATTAATGGCTATAAGATGCCATTGATACTCGAAAGAATTTTCTTAGCGACAGTGGGGGGAGTAGTAATAAATACGTTGAATAAGAAAGTCTCATGAACCAAAATTAACAAAAATCTTCGACAAGATTAGCCCTACTAAACAGTTTGTCAGACGAGTCTCATGCATCACTTCAACCAAAAAAGGGGAAGGAACCACAACATCTTTAGCATATTCATTTCAAACATTAAAATATTTTACAGTCGAGCTAATGAAGTTTAGCAATAGATTGGTGGGAGACAACTTATTGGTAAAACTTTTATGTTTTGAATCTTTTGCATTTGGTTTTCAAATTCTTAGATTTTGATTTCTTAGAGCATCTTTATTGCAATAACCCTTATTTTAGATCTTAAAATTTTTTAATAGTATAATGTATGTAAGATACTTTGCTAAGAAACAAGGGTAAATGACTTGATTATTTGTAGAACCATTAAGTTAGTTCTTATTAATATTTGTTTGATTCCTTTACAAAATTGAAAACCACTCAGAGTATGACATGTGGCGCTAAGACTTGAGTGTGAGATCATATGGGTTTTGGTTGATGGAGAACCAAGTTTGAGATCAAGAATATGGGGAAATATAAGTGAGTTGTTCTTTATCATCAAGAGGTTAAGGTGAGGTGTATTTGCGAAACATGGAGTTATTTTCTCTTGTTATGCTTCTTGATGCTTGACATGTAGGCTTAGATCTAATTGCCTAGGAAGTTATAATGTGATGTATGGTTTGTTGATTGTTAAGTTAATAGTTGTTATGTATGTTTAATTTGAGGATGTATGTATGATGATGTTTTGATTGATGGATTGTGATGGGCCGACAACTTAACTTGGATGCAAAGAACGGCTGACGAGCCCGGAAATAGGAGTGACTGAGCCACGAGGGCCGGCCTCCAACTTAGGAGGTTCTAGTCATCACGAGAATGATTAGACCTCAGTCTGGATGTATGTATGTATGTTGGTTCTAGTCATCACGAGGATGATTGGACCTCTATATGTATGTATGTATGTATGTATGTATGTTGTATGTTTTGAATGAGTGTCATGTATGTGTTAGTAAGTAAGAAATGTTGTATGATTGCTAGAATATGTGGTTGTATAGTTTTAGAAAATGTTCTATGTTTCAGTCGGCAGAGTTGATCTCCTCCTCACTAGGTAAACTTGTTTACTCACCCCTTTTTTCCCTTTTTCCTCAAGTTAGTAAGCTGCAAAAGTTATGCTTCAAAATTTTTATCGAGTGGTGATTTTAAAGAATTCATTTTTGGCGAGATCGGATGAATAACATGCTGTCTTGGCCTGTGTGGCGGGACGGGTGTTACAATTCTAAGAATTTAAAATTTTTCACTCTCATAACGAGTATAATTATTAGTTCAATTATTAGTTAAACTTAAAGGTACCTAGTTTGTAATTAAAATTTTAGAACTATATACCACCAACCAATTAAACTTTAAAACTACATATTTCATTAAATTACCTTTGAAACTATGTGAAACCCATAAATATCGGATGAGTACTTTTTTTTGATAAATATCGGATGATTACTTTGTGAATTGAAATGTGTTTGTTGGTTTTTTTGCCTCTCCTAGATATTTTTATATTTATTTTGGTCTTATTAAAAAATTTTGTTGCATCTGCCTCTGTAACCTTATAGATAACAGGCTAACAGCTAAATCAATCGTCGTCAAACTTCACTTCATATCTTCATCTTTCAGATTCATTTTTCCTCTAAATTTCAGACCAGAGATATGTAATCAATAACACAAAGTTCCAAAAAAGGTATTGAAAGCACATTTTAGTGGTTTTTCTCAAAATCCGAAGGTTTAGGGTCCATGAAGACATTTGAGTCATTAAACAGCGACTGCTCTCTGCTTTCCTCAGAAAGCTCAACATTCCAAACATTGCTCAAAGCTTCTTCGTTATGTTTTTGCTATATATCATGATGTTCTGGACCGACTCCTATAATTTTCATAGACCCGAAACCACATCATATAATATTAGTTTCGTCCCAATCATCACTTGAATCGTAAACAATTACATTTTTTATTTTTTCTTTTCTTTTAATCAGCTGACTGAATAATTTTTGTCATTCTAAAAACAATTGTGCATGGTCGAGAAGAAATTCTTACCATCTAGAGAGTTTTCTAGATTGATTTAACATTCACTGTATATATTTAATTGGACATTTTTAAGCTTTAGTTCAGCTATATATAGTTTCCGGTTAGACCACTATTTCTAAAGGATAAAATGAATCTAACAACGTTTGTTCAATGATTGATTCATCTTGCGACTCTAAAGGGTAAATCAGTTATTTATTTTTATAAATAGAAGAAATTTTTCTTTCCTAACAACCTTTTTATTTGTATAAATCAACTATCAAAAAATGCTTTATTGAATAACAAACGACAGAAAGAATAAAACCAAAAAGAAAAAAAAAACACCAGAAATGACAGAAAAAGCTATTGCCAAATTAGTCATATGTTGTACAGTAGAGTTTTGTTATTATTGATTTTTGGAATTTTCAATGAGTTTTAGAAAGAGTTATATACATATATATATATATATATATATATTATCCAATAAAAATTTTAAATGTAAACATTTCAGTTTTTTTAATTTAAAATACAATAAGTCATCAAAGATAAAATGTTACAAAAATATGATTGAAGCATATTATTTCACACGTTATTTATATTTGTAGCTATTTAAATCTTTTACATGTTTAATCAAAATCAATGCAAACTTTCATTTTATTCAAATATTTAAATAAAAAAGTACATCTTAATGAATTAAATTTATGATATAATTAGTGTTATTCAGATACTCAAATTAAATTTCTTATAATAAAAATTTTGTAGTTGAAACCTTGGAAATATCCAAATTTTATGTAGACAAATAACTATAATTTTTGGGAACGTATTGAATTTTATTTTTAATAGAATATAAATGATTTTTTTCGTCAAATAGAATATGAACCATTTTAAATTGATTTTATGTGGGTAATATGAACTAGGGGTACTATGAATTTATGTCTGCTGTATTTTGTGCATGTGGTTTATTTTCGATAGAATTTTCATGTAATGGCATAGGCAGGGGCTGACCTACTTGTAGAGGAGTAGGATTGACTACACTAAATTTTAATCGCTAATGGCTGACATATATGAAATAATTATAATTGAAAATTTGAAGATATACTAATATAACTATATTTTTTTATAAACATATTTTTTCTTTTTCTTTTTAATAAAAACATTTTCGGCTTTTTTTGTTTTTTTCGTCAAACATTGATTATATTGAATATAAACGATCAGTTCAAAGGTAGGTTTAATTTCAAGCCATATCAGTGGAGTTACAGAATTAGAATAAAAAAGAGAAACTAGACAATCTTGTTTTGCTAGAGTATGAGCTAGCCTACAACATTGCATTCCCGCTTTGCAAATACGAAACGTAAACTAGAAAATTTAGATACCTAGTAGTAAATATCATGAAGGAAGGTCGAGATTGACACATCAACTAATTCGCCATGGAGAATGTGAACAAGATTTTCACAGTCGTCTTCAAACAAAATGAAAGTATAGTCTCTGATCCATAATAGTTGTAGCACCATTATATAGAAGAGCTTTTATCTTAGCTTCTAAAGGTGAAGCAGTCCCTTGTAGATCAACCACTCCCCAACACTTTGGAATGCCCTCATGATCCCGAATAACCCACCCGCGAATAGCTTGAGATGTATGTATATTAAAGGAAGCATCATAGTTGCACTTAACGGTCAAAGGGGGAGGGCGTGTCCACCGAGGCCTGGAAGTAATGGAAGGTGGAGATAGGAGATTACGATTCTGACGATTGTATATCATCAAAATCCAATCTCTAATTTCAGCTCATGTTTTTAAAACAATTGGCGAAACACTTTCACGTATGTTATTAAAGACAAAATTGTTAGGTGCTTTCCAAATTCGCCATAATAACCACACATGGAGCAATTGTTCCTTCATAGATAAATTCTGAAGATAAACGGGATCAAAAAAAGCAGAGACATTTGTCTCAAAATCATCGGAGAGCCGATTTAGATCAAGTAACGAAGTATTGGAGTATCTCCAAACTATTTGTGCTAACGGACATGTAAACAAGATGTGGTTAATCGTCTCATCCTCGTAACCACAACGAGGACAAAGTGTTGCTAAAGACATCCCTCGCGCTGCTAAACGGGTCAGTGTAGCGAAAGACCTTGAGAAAGCCCGCCAAAAAAAATGTTTTATTATCGGAAGAATTGAGAGCTACCACTACAAGAAAAATGAACATTCATAGCACGAGATTTACGCTATAATATGTTATTAATATATAGCGTGACAGTAAATGCTGTGAGATCCACAGCTGTGGTAGGTACCCCTCTTATAATAGCATTTATGGAATGCTATTATAGATCGATCTATTATAACACTATCCGAATGCTATAATATATTTTTTTGTATCACAAGTTCAATGCTATTATATATTGTGTTATAGCATTTTTTTATAGCAAATATTCTAGTGTAGCATTTTTAAAATGCTATAATAGGGTATTTCAGGCGTAGTCTTTTTCATAGCAAAATCGAAAATCGTGCTATGCTTAACTGCTATCAATGTAACCTTTTTTAGTAGTATACCAAACTTTATTCTTTAAATCAAGGGAACCATATGGAACCGGTGGTGGAGGGACAATACTGTGTGGATCATGGTTGAGTAGCCAATAACCCGAATGGACGGTATAAACGCCTGATTTTGTGTAGTGCCATACTAATTTGTTTGGACACACCCACCGAAGTAGATGTATATATATATGCTCAACCAATGAACGATCTTGGGGTAATAGATGACTGTTTATTGCTTCCAAATTCCAAAAACGATATGAACCATGGGAGGAGAATAAAAAATGTATATGTTGACTATAAAGAGACTCAGGGACCGTGATTGGTCGAGGAGGATGAGCCGGAAGAACATTATCTTGACCGAGTTTAACAGTGTTACCATTGCCAATAATGTATACCGAGTATGTTTTTTTTTTTATCGCAAATATATATGTTGGTTTTTTTTTTTTTTTTGCCGACAAATTTTTAGGAAAAGTCGGTGTTAATTGTGGCTGGACGAGCTAGAGGACGTTGGAGAAATTTGAAATACATCAAGCTTCTCATTTTTTCTGATAACACTCATTTGTCAGAAATAACAAAAAAATATATATATATTGTTGAGTCTCACAGAGTTAATCGTTTAGTTTAACACTAATCATTCTAAAAACTATCAGATAAGATACTGCTAAAAACTAACAAAAACTAAGTATAAATATATAGCTAGCTAGAGGCGTTATTTAAAATATATATATTCTACCATGCATAATTAAAGAAGTTGAATAGATTTTTTTTGGTTTTTGGTAAAATATAGAGCCTATGGATCTTCGATCACGTGAAGGAGACGTGAGATAAATATTGAAAAAATGAAGGAAAAACAAAAGAGAGAAGTGAGAAAAGAGTAATTTTTACAAATATCTCTCTCTCTTTCTTTCCCTTTCTTAAATCTCTTCGAATCCTGTCTCAACCATTTATATTTAATCTGGTACGTGTGTTACTTCGGGCCACATGCTTACATTACTCTTTATGTTCTTCTTCGTGAGCTCTTCTATATATAAGTGAGCGTTAATCATTAGTGGAGGGTGTACCGGTTAAATTAGGGTTTTACCAAAATATATACAGAAATGTGTGACTCTTCTTCCGCTGCATACATTCACATGGTACTAAATCATAGCCATTCGAACATGCATGCATTTCTTGAATGTATCAATCAATATGTTTCATGTTGTACATTCTTAGGATATATGAAAACGTGATCTTGTGTCATGTGTATGTATAGGTGCAACACTTGATAGAGACATGTTTGACCTTCAACATGAACAAAGAGGAATGCATGGAAGCTCTCTCTAAGAACGCAAACATCAATCCCATCATCACGTCAACTGGTTTGGACCTCTCTTCTCCTTTTTCTATACATTTGATACATTTTTCTCGTTTATTATTTTACCTCTTCTTTCCCATTTCCTCTATGTTTGTTTTTAGCAAAACCTATAAAAGCCAAAAAATCAACTTTTAGTAGTGATTGTATATACAATTAGGGGCTTATATATGAAGAGTATATGCTAGTGATATTACACATACATGAGCGTATATATAAAGTCCTTAACCATAGATGATGTTATAGCTCTTTTGGTTGTTTTTTCTTTTATAGTATGTTGAGGAACACTCACGATCCTCTCGTATAAATTAGTCTACGGACTTGTAGATTAATTAATGTGTTATTTCTTGTTTATATTATCTAGTGTGGAAGGAGCTGGTGAAAGAGAACAAGGACTTCTTCGAGACGTACGAGCAGAAGATTATGAAAAATGTACCAATGTCAGAGGAATAGACAAACCAGATGATTCAGAGCATCATTTCCGGTTCATCAGACGACTAAAAGTCTTAGTTCTCTAGTTAGTTCTTAAGATCGTTATATTCTATGCATATGTGATCCTTCTTTAAAAAATTTCCTTTCTTATGCATATCCCATGTATTAGTGAATAAGTTTTAGACATTCCTTTCTTATGCATATCCCAAGTAGTAGTGAATAAGTTTTAGACAATTGGAGTTGAGTTTTAACTTATATATTAGATAATTATTTTTCTTTTAATTTTTTGATGTAGAATGTAGGTTGAATCCCAACAATTTTCTTCTCAAACCATGGACCACGAACTTTGGTCCCCTCTCAGATGAAACCTTGGAACCTAGACACCGGCACACCTTGTAATAGCGAGGGCACATTGAGGGATCATTTGATCACGTCACATTGAAGGCTCCTCCACACGACTTCTCTAATGTCGAGACCTTTCAACCTAGGCTCTGAACCAATATTTGGGCTCTCTAATCCCAAACCAACTCTCCATCTACATGATATTATCCGCTTTATATTAACTAACTAAACCTGCATAGTCTATTTTTGGAATCTTTTCCCAAAAATCTCATACTAACTAGAGTTGGATTTAACTAATATTTTAGACAATTACCTTATAATTTTCATAAATGGGACGTACGTATGTCAATATCCCAGCAATCCTCTCCTTAAATCATGGACCACGAAAGTTTGGCCTCGATCCCCTCCAACGAAACATTGGCACCTAGGCACCGACACCCCTCATTGAGGCATCTTTTAACCACGTCATATTAAGGGTTATTCTCACACGGACATGCATCCCACACAATTTTCACATTTATATGATATTATTCGCTTTGAACAAACTAACTAGACCCACACGTTGTTTTGGGCTCTTATCCAAATAATCTGATATTAATTGGAGTTGGACTTGACATATATATTATACAGTTATTTTCTAATAGTATGTGGAACATGAGTTGATATTCCAACATTTTGTATTCAGATTAATTTTAATGTCAATAGATTTGAAGATATTTTTATTTAATTTGACGAAATAGGTTCAGTAAGGAAAACTTAGAGAAAGCTTTCTCATGAGATGTTTTTTTGAAAATGTATGGTATATAAGTACTGCCCTTTGTTAAAGAAATTTTGGGACAACAAAAAAAAACAATATATATTAGAGCATCCGTAATGCTATAACTTTTGTAAAGATCTTAGAATTAAAATATTAGGAAATAAGTAAATAATGTGAGAACATGTGAATAAAAGATCTTGCCCATGAACTGTGCTTCCTCTAGTCTTAGAGAGAAAAAGCAGTAGTATAGTATCTCTCTGCATATAATCCACAACTCTTATTTTAATAATAAAACCCTCTTAAGATCTATGCAAGGAGATATCCCTTTAAGGATGGTCATAAGCCACCCTTTGTCACAAAAAAGAATATACAATCATTCATGATGAACAAATTTCCAAAGTGAAAGATCCCATGGAGTTTATCTTTTCTTGCTCAATCGTAAATTTTTCCTTTAAAGATGTTCTTTGAAATATTAGGTCATGCATAAATGTGATATGTAGGGCTATTTTAGAGAAGCTGGAAAACGATAAGTTAAAACCTTTCTAAGATAGTCTTTGCATTCGAAATTGTTCAACTACAATTTCACATTGCACCATCAATGACTTACCGGTCCAAATAAGGGATTTTTTTAATTTCGACTAATTATAATGTCGTGATTTGATTAATGGCTCTAAGATGCCATCGATACCCGAAAGACTTTTCTTAGCTATATATTGGGAGAATGGGAGTAGTAATAAATACGTCGAATAAAAGAGTCTCATTATCCAAAATTAACAAAAATCTTCTACAAGATTAACTCTACTAAACAGGTTATCAAACGAGTATCATGCATCACTTTAAATACTAATTATTGCTTAAATCTTATATAATAAGAGAAGGTTGTTTTCTGACATGCCCTATTAATTCGACACGTGTCCCCCTCTTTTGTTCAACACCTGTCCCTCTCACTATTTCAAGTTTTCTTCGGCTCTCGGTTCTTCTTTTTCGGTTCTTCTTTTTGTGGTACCAAAATTAATCGAAAACTGCTTAACCAGGAAAAAATTGGGATAGTACCCTAATCCTCAAATTACGAATCATCAAATTTCCTTCCTCCTCTCTCACACGAATCCTCTAATTTCCTTCACCTTCCATCGATCAAATCAGTTCGCTTCACCTGTCGCTAGAAACCTTGACTTCTTCTTCTTCTTCTATGTGTTCGTCCTCCCTGTTCGCTTACAATCCTCTGAAGCTACCAAAGACGACTTACCTCCTCCGTCGTGTTTCATGTCTCCGGGAAAGTCTATCCTCTTGGGTAACTGCCAGATTTCACATCTTTTGATTGAACTTCTCCTTTTATTCGTTAGATTTATTGGTGCCCAGAGATGTGGAAAGGCCTGAATCTGCACCTGCTTTTGCAGACGAATCGTAGTTACCGAGATACAGTCAAAGCATCGACTTACCCAATTATCAGCATCTGCAAGTCTCTTCTCGCCTGTGGTGTCCCTAATGGAGTGTGAGTCATTCATCTCCTACCCAATTAATAGTCTCAATCTGCAGCTATTTCAATGATCGTTTAATTGGCGGAGGAAGCAAAGTTAGCGAGCGACTCCAATTTAGTAAGAATATTCTTCTTCTCTCTGTTCAATTTTTTTGGCCCGTGGGAAGGAACTTTACAGCCTCCCCCATAAGAAACATAATTAAAACTTGGATTAAACCGAAAGGAATGTAAATCACGTATGTACTCATTTGCTCATTGAATAGAGAGCATGTGGAGGGATTACATCGAACTCTGAAACCTGGGTGAATCTTCTTCTCTCCCCATCATTACATGCTTACTTATGTCTTCCTCACGATCTTCTGTTAGCTATCTGAGAATCTCTTCCAGACTTTTCTTTTTTATATTTACATATATTTGCCAATGTTGTCTATGTATTTATCCGTATACGTGCGATGATTTTGTGAGCAGACAACCTAGCACAGAGAGAGCATGGGGTGTGCTTCATCTTCTTATGATGTTGTGGTAAGGAAGAACAAGTTTGTGTTTCTCTCTTATTATGTTTAGCTTTAAAGTACACGCTTATCTAATTCATAATTTTTAAGTTTGAACATGCTTATCAACGATCTTACAATGACTGTTTATGTCATGTTGATTGGTTAATTATTAAAAACTATGACAGCCTACAAATCAGTCGTTAAACTTATACACTCATTATAGCCTTTTAGATTTAGATTTAGTTGACTAATCAAAACTAAAGATTGCTTTGCTAAAACGTTGTTCTTCTCTTCATTTGCGACACAGTTTCTGAGCCTTGACAAAGACAGTGGTGTGCGTGGAAGTGCCCTTTCAGGGTGAAAGGTTAGTGACAACTATTTTGGGCTTTCAATTTTTGTAATCATAGTTTTTATGTGGATTCATGTCTCTTTACCTATGGGAATACACACGACCTGGATCTTTTAATGAACTTTTTTGTTCAATGTAGTTGACAGGTAGCTACGGACACCAACAGAGGACATCAAGCTTCCCCACACAAAATTTCTTGGTTAGTGATAACATCTTCCCTCTTTGTATTTTTAACTATAAGACATTCTATTAAATTATCAAACCTTTTCAATTACCAAACTTCCCACAAACATTACCACTATAGAAAAATGTATCCATTTATTATTATTAAAACACTACCAAAACCATAATAAGAAAGAAGATAATCCCTTTCCAATATTGAAAGACAAAATATAAAACTGACAAAAACTTCTTCTATGTGTTTAATTAGCTACAGATTCTGCTAAAGGTGGCCAACTCCAAAGAGGACAAATATGCAGAGAGCGAAAGAAATGAACTGCTTTTATGCAGAAGAGGACATTTATCCCGTTTGAGCCATTATACAGTGATGGAAGAGTTTCGTAGTGGAAGTGAGTGATGGAAAGCTTTAACTTGAAGTCTGCCCTTTTCTAGAATATCATGGAAAGCTTTGATTATCCCCATCAGATGTTAATATAATAAAAGGCTTTTGATTGCCCATTCATTCTCACAATCATTTAACAGAGTCGGAGACCTCAAATGAGTGATTACTCTTCCATTACTCATTTTGGCTTAATGTTTTGCAGCCAAGAACTATAAGAAGAGGAAATTAGAATGTTATAATGAACTAAAAAAATTCATGAATGACATTCAAAGTTATTTTTAATTTTTAGGAGTTACAGTATAATACTTCACTATTTAAAATAAATCTTTAATGACGTTGACTCACCACTTCAAATGTAACGTATCCACAATTTCTAATTTTTCTTTTTGTTAAACAATTATTTATGCAGCTGCTTATTTCTTTTTATATATGAACAACCAATGAATTTGATATTTTTACTATTGAGCTAACCTCCCCCACGCCAATAGCCAATCAATTTCTCAAATTCAGGTTTCAATTGAGGGTTCTTGCCAAACACTTGAAATATACATACTGGCATGTAATGAAAATAAAAAATAAAGAATGAAATGAAATATTAAGCTAAACTATAATTTTTTTAGTTTTTCCCATTCTAATGTTCCATTTAATTCATTTGCCTATTTTAAGAAAACTATTGGTTTTTCTTCAACAAAAAGAATAACGCTTTTCTTTTATAATAAATCTCTTTAAATGTATGTATTTTAATGAGAAATTCAAGTGTCATGAACGTTTTATTTAATTTATTACGAACGTTTCAAGTTTCATAGTGATTTATTGTCGTCATATATACTCATTAATTTAATGAGAAGAATGGATTTGAATGACTTTTAATATCAAGCTAAACTATATAATTTTAGTCAACATCTTCGTTATATATATATATATATATATATATATATATATATATATATATATGTAATTATGATTGTAAAATTTTAATAATAGTTAAAAAAGGAATTATATTTCTCTAAACAAATATGATAGACATAGTTTCATATATTTGTTCTTTGTTTTCTTTTCATCATTTAATATAATAAAATTTAATCAAATTATGTTATAATCAACAAATTTAAAATATATAAAGGAGAATGTGATTTCGTATTTGTAGGATAAAATGTAAATTTCATTAATTAACAAAATTTACAAAATAATGCTTTTGTCAACAAAGAGTAATCTGTTTGAATTAGACTGATTATATTTTGGATGCTTTTGTTGAATTTTATGAAAAAGACATAGGACTAGGCTGTAGAGGAAGTTGCTTCGTAAAGTCTCGCATTCCTTGCAATTCAGAGGCAATATGTTTTGGCATGCACCAAATTAGAATTTGTTTTGATGGCGATGAAAGTTGAAAATTTATGAACTGTAGTGTGATACATGAGGTATGTTTTGATATGCTAATTGAAAACTTATTTATATATTCAAAAATAATTAGTGTTCGACACTACATGAACTGATGAACTCATGAATGTTATAACTAAAGTCTAAATGAGAAATATGAATTCCTTGAGTTTTAAGATCTATAAAACATATTTTAAATTAACTTTCAAGGGATTTATACTGTAAAACATTTATTATTATAAATACTTTCCATTGAGAAAATATGAAATTTTAATACGAAAAGATTAATTTGTTATCTCACTTTTATGTTTTCGTTAAAAAAACATGTGATTCTATATTACACGTCGTCAAATAGTTTAATTACAACTTACAAGTGTTTAGTCTTCGGCCACGAGTTGTTCTTAGATCAATTGAAGATAGTCTTCTACGTAGAGTCTATCATAGTGATTATACAAGGTTTATTCATTTTGCGGATTTTCGGAATTTACTATTGAATAAACCTTTAAATGTTTATCTTTATTTTTACTCTATCATTTTAATTGTATTTCCATCTCTACATTGTATAATCTTCCCTCTTTGAGTTTTAAAATAAATAAACTTTGCCTAAAAAAAAAATCATGGACAATATAGAAATAAATACATATAAAAATTATTTATAAAAAGTCTTGGACAAATTTTTTTTAAAAAGTTCTCGACAATATAAAAAAAGTCTTTGACAATATAGAAAGTCTTGAAATGAAGTCATGGACAATATTAAAGAGTATTGGACAATATTGAAATTCTAAAAAGAGTATACATGTGATAATCTTATAGTTTGAAATGAAATTATTTTAAAACCACCTAAACATATTTTAATATATATTTAATTATGAAATATTAAATAATTTATTGCATTAATCTTAAACCCACGCAACGCGTGGGATACACAACCTAGTGCTATATATTTGTGAGTTATGTGGGTGGTGGAGCCTAGAGGAGAAAGTAACGAAGATGTTAGATTTAAGAGATAAGATGAAGAACAAGTGAGAGAATTTGAGATCTAGATCTAGAATGAAGGAGAGAGAGAATCATTATATTATTTTAATAGAAAAGTTACAAGAGATATTTTCTTGGTGGAAGCTATTAGTCCTTATAAAGAGAGGAGAGAGAGAGACATATCATAAATGCAACGGTCATATATTGAAACGGTCATATATTGGTGAGATTGTCTTCCTCTAGAAACTTTGTCTTTGACCCTTCCTGTCTCCTTATCTTCCCTTTATAAATCCTTATAAAGCTCCCCTTTATAACACCCCTTATAAAACTTATAAGACTCCTTATAAATCCTTATAAACTTGATAGGCTTGATCAATACTCCCCCTCAAGCAAAGCCTACAATACGAAGGCTATGCTTGGAAGCCCATGAATCAACACCTCATTAAAACCTTAACATAGAAAAACCACTTGGGAGAAAACTATGTTAAGGAAAAAGAGTATGTTGATCATGAGAAGGGGACATGAGATCAAGGGCGAGTAAGGTCCACAAGTCCAAGTTTGTTGTGTATGTGGGAACAAACCTTAAGACTTGCGGCCTTGGTGAAGATATCCGCCAATTGATCTTCACTTCTTGTGTAACACGGAAGAATTGTACCATCTTCTATCTTCTCCCTAACTTTGTGACAATCCACTTCAATGTGCTTGGTTCTTTCATGAAAGACCGAGTTGGAAGCTATGTGTATAGCGGCTTGGTTGTCACAATGCATAGTGATAGGAGTCTTTGACTCAATTCCAAAGTCCTTGAGAAGCGCCTTGAGCCAAGTTAACTCATTTGTAAGTTTCTTCATAGCTCGATATTCAGATTCCGCACTCGAACATGACACAACCTTTTGCTTCTTTGTCTTCCAAGTAACTAAGTTGCCTCCAATGAATGTGCAATAACCCGTTGTTGACTTCCTATCATTCCTATCACCGGCATAATCCGCATCACAATATCCCACTATCTCGGTATTGTTGTTCTTTCCCATCCATATGCCTTGACCCGGACTTCCTTTGAGATACTTGAGTATCCGATCTACCATACTCCAATGGTACTTTGATGGAGATTTCATGTGTTGACTCACTTGATTAACTGCAAAGCACAAATCCGGTCTTGTAATGGTGAGATAGATGAGTTTGCCCACGAGTCTTCGATATTGTTGTGGATCTTCATACGGTTCATCGTCTTTCTCCCCCTCTCGACTGACCTTGTATCCATCTTCTAGAGGAGTATTTACCGGTTTGGCTCCGCTTTTACCTGTCTCATGTAGAAGATCAAGTGTATACTTTCTTTGGGATAGAAAGAGGCCCTCAGGTGATCGGCACACTTCAATCCCTAAAAAGTATTTGAGCTCACCAAGATCTTTAATATCAAACATGGACTTAAGAAAGTCTTTGGTAGATTGAATACCTTCCTTATCATCGCCGGAGATGATAAGGTCATCCACATAGATAAGCACTACCACTAAGCCATTCGGACCCTTGAGTGTGAATAACGTGTGGTCCGATTCGGATTTCTTGAATCCATGTGCTTTGAGAGTGTTGCTTAGCTTGTGGTACCATGCCCTTGGGGATTGTTTGAGCCCATAAATGGCTTTCTTAAGCCTTAAAACTTTGCCGGGAGTCACCATTTCTTCTAAGCCGGGAGGTGGTGTCATATATACTTCTTCTTCAAGCTCGCCTTGGAGAAATGCATTCTTGACATCCATCTGCCATAAATCCCAAGATAAGTTAGTAGCTAAAGACATTACAACTCTTACCGTGTGGAGTTTTGCTACGGGAGCAAACGTGTCCGTATAGTCATCTCCATAGGTTTGAGTGAATCCTCTTGCCACCAACCGAGCTTTGTATCTCTCAATGTCTCCATTGCTTAGATATTTGATAGTGAAGACCCATTTAGAGCTCACGGCTTTCTTGTTGGGAGGTAGATCTTCTTCGTCCCATGTGTGGTTTCGGGTCATAGCTCCAATCTCTTCATCAACGGCCCCTTTCCATTCTTTACTTCCTTTGGCTTCTTCGTAGCTTTGTGGGATCTTATGCATCTCGATCTTGCTAAGAAAAGCTTGATGGGAAGATGGTAAAAGGTCAAGAGAGCACACGGCTTGAACCGGATGGGCTATGGCATTGTTATTGTAGTAGACTCGATTGTCTTTCCAACGTGATGGAAACTTTTGTCTAGTGCTTTTTCTAGGCTTTGGTGATGGAGTTGGTTCTCTCCCTTCTTCTTCTTCATCTTCTTCTTCTTCTTCTTCGGAGCTTATAGGTTCTTCTTCCACATCCAAGTTTTGATCTCGTTCTTGTTCTTGATTTTGAGCTTGTATCATTGGCTCTTCCAAGTCAATTGGATCACTTGGTGTCGTGGTTGGTCCTTCTCTCCGTTCTTCTTGGTTTGGTTTTGTGTAATTCCCAAGATGCTCGATGATGAATCTTAGGCTTGTGGCCCGATCGGATGTCGAATGCGAAAGATTCTTTAGGCTTTCCCAATCTTTCTTGTCATAATAACCTTGTTCTTCCACAAACTTGACATCTCTAGATACAAACATCCGGTTGTTCGAGGGATCAAAGCACTTGTATCCCTTTTGAGTTGTTGAATATCCTATGAACAAGCACTTTGAGCTCTTCGCTTCTAGCTTGTTCCTCAAGTCACCGGGCACTAGTACAAAACAAACACAACCAAACACGCGTAAGTGATCAAATCGTGGTTTAGTATTGTTTAATACCTCAAATGGTGAAACATCGTTGAGGACTTTAGTTGGAGTCCTATTGATGAGATAACACGCGGTCATGACCGCATCTCCCCAAAATCTCTTTGGGACATTAGTATAAAACATCATTGATCTCGCCACCTCCATTAGATGTCGATTCTTTCTCTCGGCCACTCCATTTTGTTGAGGTGTGTAGGGGCAACTTGTTTGATGCATGATTCCATGTTTTGCTAGGTGTTCTTTAAACTTTTGGCTTGTGTATTCTCCTCCATTGTCGGTCCTAAAAATCTTAATCTTGGCATTGAATTGATTAGTGACATAGCTTTGGAAGTTAATAAACGCATCAAACACACGATCTTTAGAAGGTAATAATGTGATCCAAGTATATTTTGATTTTTCATCAATGAAAGTCACAAAATACTTGTTATTATCCCTAGATACGCATGGTGATGTCCAAACATCCGAATGAATTAAGTCAAAATAATTCTCATAAATAGTAGACGATTTAGAGAAAACGGTTTTGCAATGTTTTCCAAGAATACAAGCTTCACAACTAGAGTGATCATAAACTACATTAGGCATCATCAACTCAAGAGCACAAGAATGAGGATGACCTAGTCTAGCATGCCACATAACATTAGAAGAAACACCTAAACACGAATTATAAGAGAAAGTCTTTGAATTGCTTGGAGAGAGGTTATCAAGAATATAGAGATCATCTCGGGTTCCACCTTCTCCTATGACTTTTCCGGTCTTAATATCCTGAAAAAGAACATCATTAGGACTGAAAATAGCCTTGCAATTCAGATCTTTAGTTGCCCTCTTAACCGATAATAAATTGGATGTGAAACTAGGCATGAAAAACGCTTTAGTGTTCTTGTCAAACAACTTCAAATCACCTAGCCCACTTATAGGAATCAAGTCACCACTAGCAACTAGCACATTACCGTTTGTTGGTTTAATATTAGTAAGTAATTTCGGGTTACTAATCATATGGTGTGAAGCACCCGAATCTATTACTAATGACCTACTCGGTTTATGAGCATAAAAAGTGATACCAGATTCTTTTAGTTGGGCAATGGATTTGAAGAAAGCTTCCAAGTCGGACTTCCTCACGTAATCATTGTGTTCTCCCAAGGTGGATTCGCCACTTGATTTTGGAGTTTCGGCTTGGCCTTGTCCGCTTGATGTCTCGCCCGAAAGATTTGCTTTTGGGTTGTTGAATTTGCTGGCTTGAGATGTGGATGGAGCACCCAACATTTTTCTTTTGTATGTCCTTTCTTCTTGCAGTGGTCACACCACGGCCTCTTGTCTTCATTCTTGAATGAGCTCTTATTGGCCGAAGGTAATTCACTTTTGCCGTTGAATAGACCGAGAGATCCTTGTTCCTTTTGGATTTGTGAGCATACTTCATCAAGACTAGGGAGTTTGTTGGCTCTAAGAAGATGCTTGATGAGATCATTGAAGGATGAGTTCAATGTAAGAAGGAGTGCAAACACCTTGTCTTGCTCCCTTCGTTCGTTGAGGACCTTTGGGTCTACGGTGCTCGGCCTAAGCATCTCTAACTCAGCCCAAAGTGACCTAAATTTTCCAAAATGCTTGGTAAACTCCATATCTTCTTGGCTTAAGTCGTTGATAGCCTTCTTGACTTCGAAAACTCGAGTGAGATTGGAGACATTTCCATAGACATTCTTGAGAGTTTCCCATAACTCGCTTGCGGTCTCACAATAAGAGTAAGCCTCGAGAATGGGTGCATCTAGAGAGTTTTGGAGAAGTGCAAGAACGGTTTGATCCTCTTGAAACCATTTGGCTTTCTTCTTGGAATCGTCTTCTTTCTTGCCATCTTCTTCTTTGTCGGCTTCTTTTGGATCCGGGTTCACTTCCACGTGATTCCAAAGACCACGACCACATAAGACAGCTTTGGTGGTTCTTGACCACAAGAGGTAGTTTACTCCCTTGAGAACCACCGGAATCACCAATACCTTGTTATTATCTGTGAGAGAAAGGGAAGAATCCATCGGATAATAGCTTTACCCAATGGTTAAAGAGGAAGAACGAATGTAGAGTTTGAAGAGATGAACACGAGGAGTAGAATAAGTGAAGAGGGAAGAGATTAAGCGGAAGAGATTAAGAATCTTTGCTCTGATACCATGTTAGATTTAAGAGATAAGATGAAGAACAAGTGAGAGAATTTGAGATCTAGATCTAGAATGAAGGAGAGAGAGAATCATTATATTATTTTAATAGAAAAGTTACAAGAGATATTTTCTTGGTGGAAGCTATTAGTCCTTATAAAGAGAGGAGAGAGAGAGACATATCATAAATGCAACGGTCATATATTGAAACGGTCATATATTGGTGAGATTGTCTTCCTCTAGAAGCTTTGTCTTTGACCCTTCCTGTCTCCTTATCTTCCCTTTATAAATCCTTATAAAGCTCCCCTTTATAACACCCCTTGTAAAACTTATAAGACTCCTTATAAATCCTTATAAACTTGATAGGTTTGATCAATAGAAGACACATGCATAAAAAACATAGAGAGAACATGATATATATATAAGAGGAGATGAGAGAGCATAAGAAAAAGAGTAATTTAATTAATACTAACATTGTAAGAATAAATGTCTCTGTTCTTCAACATTATCTTTATTTTTAATGTATTGGTCTATTTTGTACCATTCTTCAAAATAATAATAAAATTTTCGTAACTGTCGCCAAATTCTTCTCAATTATCCTAATATAGGAAACCCACTTTCTAGGATCTTATATTTATAATAAATATTTTTTAAAAAGCTCATCATCAATGATGTTGTAAAATATAAGAACCATGAAACTCTTTACTATTATTTAGACCTTACTCCACCAAATTCTCAATGGTCAAATAGTCACTGATTCTAAAGATAGAACACTAAACATAACTATAAAAGCAAACAAAGAACTCCATAATAATTCATTCATTCCTCAACCTTTCTTCCTAAAAAAAAAAGAATAATCTTAAAACCAAAAAAAAAAAAAAAAAATATATATATATATATAAAGAATAATGGCAAGAGTTCAGCTATTTCTATGTTTCACCATTCTTTTTGCATCTGTGGCTCTTCTAGACGTTGTTTCAGCTCACCTGAAGCTTAAGCCATCTTTGCCTCAGATTGAAGATCCACAGACGGTGAACGATGTGGAGCCTTACACCGTTAAAGTAGTTATGGTCTTTGTGGCAGATCTTGAGAAGGAATGTCCCAAGACAAATAAGTTCAAGGCCTTCTTTGAGAAACTTAGGGGATTTGCCAAATATGTTTGCCCAATAAGAAGGAGTGGCCAAGCAGATTACGACCGGGACATGAAGGCTAAAGCTGGGGGAATCTTCAGGGCCATATCTTCTTTTGCCATTGGAAAGGTACGTAACTTTTTTTTCAAGGTTAAAAGTTATGGCTAATGTAGGCAAAGTCTAGAGATGACTAGTTCGAGTGACACTTGGGAGAAAAGTATATTAAATTATGGCTAATGTACCATATTATTTACTTTATCATGCATATATATTTGACAGATAAGAGAGGAGATTCAAGAGGAGAAAATGGAAGCTATTAATACCTTTAGGTTTATGAAATCGGTCGCGGCTAAAATTATGGGCGGCCTTAGAAAAGGCGAGAGTGAAGATACCATGAAACTAACAGCAGAACAACAAAAGGAAATCAAAGAAGGGATCTTGAAATGGGAAACTATTATTACTAGGATAACAAACACAATGGTAATGAGCTCATCAAACTCTTCTTCTAGTGAAGATTCTAAAGTTGGCAAAGAAGATTCAAACAGTAACAACCAAAGTGAAAATGCTACAACTGAGAAAGGAGCTGGTTCAAGCGATAAAAGCGAAAGCTCTGGCAATGGAAGCTCTAGTTTCAACAAAGGAGGCTCTTATGAAGACACTACAGGTTCAAACACTGACTTGGGAAGTCCTAGTGGAAGTCCATCCAGCAGCCCATCTAGCAGCCCATCTGGTTCAAGCTCTTTTGGTGCAAGTGGAAGTAAGACTTCCTCTAAGGATACTACCTCTAAGGATACTACCTCTAAGGATACTATCTCTAAGGATACTACCTCTAAGGACACTATCTCTAAGGAGACTACCTCTAAGGATACTACCTCTAAGGATACTACCGGTGGAAGCTCTATTACCCCTACTGAAAATGGAAGCTCTAATAGTGGAAATGTTGAAGCTAGTCAGAGCGGTGGTGTAACAGTGACACAACTCGAGTCTGAGACTTCCAAAGATATCTCTACATTCATAATGAACCTCGAAAAGAAGTGTCCACAAAAAGAAGAGTTCAAGGCCTTCTTTGAGCAACTTAAGGGTACAATGATTGCTCCTCCCAAAGAAAGAAAAGGTTTATTTACTAGGATTAGATCTGCTGCTGGAAAAATATCTGGTGCCATGGCATTTATGCGGTCAAGAATTGGAAGCAAATCAGCAGAGGTATGAAACAAGACACTGTCCTTATCTGATCCACAATAGCAAAGTTCATTATCATAATATTTTCTTTTTCTTGTGCTATGTTGATAGGTGAAGAAGTCTATGGAAACTTACCAAGAACAAGTGATGAAGACTCTCCAAGAACTAGAAACCATCCATGGTCAAATTGTGATTCAGAATAAAGGTAAGACAGAAGGATCTTTGACATGCACACCAGCACAACAAACACAGATTAAGCAGACAATCACTAAGTGGGAACAAGTCACGACCCAATTCGTTGAGACTGCAGTTCAGAGTGAGTCATCACAATCATCTTCAACTTCTTCCTCTTCGTCCTCTTCTCTTGGCAAGCTCCAGGCAAATTAAACTCAAAGGCATAGCTACAATAATTCATCAGAAATCAGCAAGAAAATGCCAAATATTATAGATTTTTTTGTAAATAAAACCAAGATATGTATAGGCTAGCCATAGATATATCGACCGGCCTATGCAAGGAATAATTTTGTAAAAGTAAAAAATAGATTGTTACCGCTATGCATGTTAACAAACATTCATAAGTGAGTGAGATCATTATAAAGATTTTTTGATATTTTTCTTCCTTTTTACCATCTATTTATTTATTAAGTGCATAAAAGACACACGACATAACAAATTTTTAACTAGGTTTAACACAATCATAGTTACTGTGTTAAAAGTATTTTCTTAACACAATCATAGTTACTGTTTATCCTAGGATTTATACTATTCTATGAGAACAGGTAGTTATATTGGGTGTTTTTCAAGGAGTTTCTCCACACTAAAAAAAAAAATTAAAAATAATACTCGTTATGTCCCATTATGTTAAAAAAACAAAGAAAAAAAAATTTATATATATTTTAAATATCACGGTTTTACGTAGAAAATATATCTTACATAATGAATTAGAGGGAGTGAAAGAAAAAAAAGGAATAAACAGTAACTATGATTGACTTCAATCCGATCAAATCCGAAGCCTTCTTGATGAAGTCCACTCGCGATTTTATCATGTTATCTATCTTTAGTGAGTTGTATTTTCTAATTCCGGTTTAATATAAGTACGTTTTGCACAAAAAAAAATAAAAATTAATAAATAACTGGTCTCCACTAAATAAAGGAATAAAATGAATTGCTCAACGTGCTTAAATGAATATACTAATCATTTAGAACACTTTAGTTGATCAAATGAAATACAAACTAGCCAAGCCTTTGCACTACAAATATGTACATAAACCCTCTCGTTTCTTCACACATCCTCGTACGATCCTCCAAATATCAAACAAAAAAATGGCGATTCGAAACGCATGGCCGAGACCGCATTTTCGCAGTCGCGCGCCGGACTGCATAAAGAATGGATCGAGGGTGTCCCGGCATTAACGAATGCTGCAGCAGGTCGGGTTTCTGTGGTACCAAAGACGTGCATTGCGGATTTTGGTGCTTTAGTGGTCCTTGGAAGCTCAAACCCAAACCTAGTGGCAATGTTGGCTTAAACGCGGGTCCACGTGCTACGATAGAGAGCATTGTACGTTTAATAGCATCATGAGCAAAGTAGGAAGTAATTGCTCCGCAAAAGGATTCTATAGTCACAAGGCTAAAAGCGAGATCGCGGCCATTTTGGCTCAGTTCTCTCATGGATCTAAAAGTAAGCTCACTATATAATACACATCAATTGTATTGCCCTGTAAGAGAAATTCTTGGAAATACCACATTTCTAAATTGTTTTTCCAAAAATACCATTATTAGTTTAAATTTCTCAAAATTACCAACAAAAATTTTGTTTTCCAAAAATAACATAAAAACAAAAATTGATTTTCAATAGTGTAGTTTAATTTCTGGATTTGAGTTAGCTATTTCACAATTTAGGGTATAGTTTTTAGGATTTAGAGTTTAGTTTTGAAGGTTTAAAACATAGTATAAGTTTTGTGATATTTTTGAAAAAAAAAAATATTTAATAGTATTTTTGGAAAATAAAACTAATAATGGCATTTTTGGAAAATAAACTCATTTTAATGGTATGTATGAGAATTGCTTATTTTTTAATTACTATTATTTTTGTTAAATAATATTTGGGAGAAATTCTAATTTTATTTTTATAAACCAGTTCAGCTAAATGTGTTTTGACTCATATTATATGTGGTATTGTAAAGGTTTTGTTACAAAGAACAAACAGCGAGCGAGAAGTATTGTTCGGAGAGCAAAAACTACCCTTGCGAATCGGGAAAGAACTACTACGGTCGTGGTCCGCTCCTAACCAAATGGAATGAATACTATGGTTCGGCTGGTAAGTCTCTCGGACTCCCACTGTTGAAGGATCCAGACATTGTGGCTCGTAACCCGGAAGTGGCCTTTAAATTCGGCATGTGGTTTTGGAACAAGAACGTGCGTCCGGCAATAAGCCTAGGGTTTGGAGCCACCACAAGGAGGATCAATGGCTTAGAGTGCGACGGATGGAATCGTGGGGAGGTTAAGAGCAGAGTTAACCAATACTTTTTTTTGATAAATAGAGTTAACCAATACTTGGAGTTTTGTAAGTTGCATGGGATCACTCCTGGAGCCAATCTCAACTGTTAGTTTAAGATGTTAGTCTTGTCTTCTTACGTTTGAGTTCATAATAAAGTTGCCTTGTAATTGGTCCAGTAAAAGATTGATATGCCATGTGGTGAGATTGCGTATTAATACAAGAAGTTAAATTTTTTGTTTTTCGTTTTCCTTAACTATTTAACGCATACATATAATATATATCAAAACGGTAAATTTGAATTGATCTGAATGGAACTAAACATAGATAGAGTTTTATGTATACATATAACAATTTTATGTATAAAATATAATTTTTGCGCAGTCCATCATTACTATGTAGTATGTAGTCATAGTGATAAAAAATTTACTCTTTTTATATAAACTATCAATTTTGATGGTTATAATTCACTCTTTCTTACATAACTTTTTTTCTTACATAACTTCAACAAGAAAAGAAAAATCGGTTTAATAAAATGATTATAGAATGGAAATAAAATTAAAATAACCGGTTTAATAAAATGATTATGGAATGGACTTCATCCAATATATATTAAATTGTATTATGAATTAATTTAATGCATTTTTATATCCTATGATAAATTATAAATTTTAAATACTAAATGTGAAAATAGATACCTTAACAGTTTAAGTAAATTAAAAACAAAAAAAATATAAAAAATATCTAAACAATAAAAAATCAAACGATAAGATCTAACTAAACACATAACGAATGTACCGCGTGAGCAACTATCTTGTTTTCAGTATTTTTAAAGGGTTCTTTTGACAATTTTATGGATTTTGATTTAAAACAAATTATAAAAGAAAAGAGAAAACATAGAGATGACATTTCTGAATAATTTTTTTAATCTGTGGTATTTTAGCCATTGTTCCAGGTTTGCACATAATCATTGGCTTCAAATGGTCATAAAATGCAGACAGATCACGAGAAAAAGACATATTTTGTTCAAAGTTTTCTCCTATCTCCTAAAAAAAACTGTTAATCTTTTGAAGTATTACTAATGTATGATTTTTAGAGAATATCATTTCATTCATCACATTTGGTTTTGATACTCTAGTTGGCTTACTTCTAACAATTATTCTCCTGCTCCTTAAAATTCTTCTTCCTTCTAAGAGTATCTTCTCCATAAGAAATATGCTTTCATTTTCTCAAATTATGGTTTATCCGTTTGAAAATTCAAGAAAGAAACTATAAGAAATCAAAATTACATAGTAGTTTAATTTGTTTCAACTACTCGGGAATTAGAATATACTTAAATTGATTTGGGGATTTTAATAGATGTCATGACATCATTTTCATATAACTCTTAGACTTGAGGTTATTGATCAAATAATGATAACGAAAAAATAAATTAATCAAACTTTGATCTTTAAATTTGTTAATCTGCATTTCGCTTGCCAAGTTTGTGTCTCAGGGAAATTTAGAATTGGTATTCACATGTGGGCTTTAATTACTAATTTTTTTTTTCTGTTACCAAAATGTAATGCTTTACATGGTCTACCAAAAAAAGTTGAATTAGAATGAAAATAAGATCATGATTGCCATCCAAAATATTTTCCTCCGACGATTAATTATTTTCTCGGACTAGTTTTCATCAAATATATGTATACTAGATTGCAAATTAGAGATTACTCGTGCATATCAGAGAAGGAAATGCAGTTTTCAAAACATTCCCTAGATGCAAGAACCAGAGGTCGCATCTCTTCATCTAATCCCTCCAACTGCTCTTAAGAATCAGGCTGAATGCGTTGAAAGAACTTATTAACTCTTGTGGTTAGTGAATCATGTAACATGGTATCAGAATCAATTCTTGTCGAAGACAAGAAAAAAACAAAAAATAATAAAAGAAAAAGCACAACAGAATTCTTAAGATAAAAAGAAAAAACAAGTGACATACCATTATTTTGTCGATGATGTTATTGATTTTGACAGCTACATCATCATCTGAAAAACGGATTCCGTCTAGGAGTTCCTTGTTGTTTCCGACGAAAAGACCATCCCCCCAGAAGTCAGCATCCTTGTTGTTTCCGACAAGCAGAGAATCCCAGATGTTAGCCTCTTTCAGTGTATCCACATCTTGCTGGCGTATATGGTAGTCGCGTACTGGCAAAAGGAATAACAATCAACAGAGCTCTAGTCACAAGATATATAGCAGAAATTCATACTTTAAAATCATTAGAGATCACATTTATCAATCGATAAGAACTTTTCCTCATGAACGCGCGCCTCTTCAGAATACACTAAGAGAAACATCAAAAATCGAGAAGAGATTCAGAATTGAAGCCAAAAATCAAGAGCAAACTAAACCAAAAAATAAAAAGGGAAGAAGAAAACGGAAGAATCATGGCAGAAAGGGAGTGATCAACTTATTGAAAAGAGCAATCACCGCTCAAACGAGAGAGGCACAAAGACTGATATTTGAATCGCTCGACTGAAGAAGACCTAGATTTTCCAGATTAATCGGTGGGGATTTGGATATCTTCTTGGCCCAACGATTATTTTTAATATGAAATTTGAAGTTTAATAATTTAATAATGGACCTTGGCTGAGAAAAGAAGACTTTATTTTACGTCAATGGTGTCATTGATTTTGACAGCTACATCATCTAAAAAACCGATTCCGTTTAGGAGCTCCTTGTTGTTTCCGACGAAAAAACCATCCCAGATGTCAACATCCTTGTTGTTTCCGACGAGCAGAGAATCTCAGATGTCAGCCTGTTGCAGTGTAGCCACATCTTTCTTGCGTACATGGTATGTGCGTACTGGCAAAAGGAATAACAAGCAACAGAGCTCTAATCACAAGATATGTACCAGAGATTCATACTTTAAAATCGAAATCAAAAGACAAATATATGTATACTAGATTGCAGATTAAAGATATTCAAAGTTCGGCTTGTTCTTGAATTATTTAGCCAAAGTTTGATTTTCTGGCAAACAATCCGATTTTATTTCAAGTTTCCGATCTCGGTTTACCTTAACCCAAAAATCCATGGTTTAAATGATATTTAACTTCTAAAATATTATTTAGTATATATAATTTGCTTTAGTTAAAATTGGTTTTACAATTATGCCTCGGAGCCTAAATATTTACATAGAGATTTGACTTCTAATGGGCCTTTGAGTTTGGGTCTGACTAAGAAATATTTCATCAGAAATATTCGAATAAACAAAAAAAAACATTTCCATTTTCCATAATTTTTTTAACTCTTTGCTTTTCGGATTTTGCCAACTTCGATTTCTTCGTTTCTGATTCATTTACACGTTTCCTG
Source organism: Erysimum cheiranthoides (assembly GCA_011420285.2). Classification (NCBI taxonomy): domain Eukaryota; kingdom Viridiplantae; phylum Streptophyta; class Magnoliopsida; order Brassicales; family Brassicaceae; genus Erysimum; species Erysimum cheiranthoides. The sequence goes on along the minus strand of CM022183.2, from coordinate 3,314,284 downwards.
AATCTAATTTTTTTTCCCCTTCGATTTCGCTCAAGCTTCGATCAAAAAAGCTCCAAGCTTGAGAGAAATTCATGGATTCTTCACCAATTTCGTGTCGATTCGATATTTTCGAGATTTATCGCAGATTTTGTGGTAAAGTCTTAAACTTTCTTCTTCGATCTGTTAAATTCTTATTCATAAATTTGGTTATTAGATGTTTTTATGTATAAAGGATTGATCTTTTAATTACCCTCATAGTGTTAATTGAAAAAGTTGAATCTTTTTGAGTTCTAATGGTTACTTAATTAGGGTTTTGAGTTCTATGATTTGGTTATGGTGGTTTAAATTAGTTAAATTGTGTGAATTTGTTATAGTTAAGTAATGTGTATTGATGCTAATTTGAGTTTCTTTGGTTAGATATTCGATCAGGAGGACAATTGTGTGATTATAATAAACCCGAAGATGGCGAAGAATCGTTAAGGACTAACTTATCTAAAGAAGCATTAACTCAGCTCTTGTATTTAGTAGAGAATAAGTTTCAAGCAAGGTATGGGATTGAGTGTTCAAATTCAATATCTTCAGGGTTTATCTTTTGAAGTAAAGATTAGTGTTCTTGAGCTAATTTTGTTTGCTTGTGTACCGTTGTAGAAACTCCATTTTTGATGAATTGTTCAAGTTGATGTCTCGGCTGGATTTAATGGCAAGTTGTTTCCGTCTCTCGGTTGGTTTCGTTAATTCGTTTTGTTGATGAGCTTGGTTTGTGATCGGATCTTTGTTATGTTGTCTTTGTAGGTGGACTTTTCTGAGTTTACTTGCTTTTATGATTTTGTTTTCTTTATGTGCCGCGAGAATGGACAAAAGAATATAAGTAAGAGCGTCTTCGTCATTTTTCAATGGTTGCAATAGCCAATGGAGATGATACTTAAACTTGTTTGAAATGTTGTTCCAGCTATAAGTAGAGCTATTACTGCGTGGAAACTGGTTTTGGCTGGGAGATTTAGGTTACTTAATCGCTGGTGTGACTTTATCGAGGTGCTTTTTTTGTTTTTTTTTCGTAACTATAAGCGTTTTTAATTGTGTTTGTATATCTAACAAGAAGAAGATGATTGTAACTTGTAGAAAAATCAACGGCACAATATTTCAGAAGATACTTGGCAACAAGTCTTAGCGTTTAGTCGTTGTGTACATGAGAATCTAGAAGGATATGACTCTGAAGGTATCAAATTGTTAGATTTCTGATAACAAGTGTTTATATATTTGTTTGTGTTTGATTCATCTTATGGTATTTGCTTCACTCAGGTGCATGGCCTGTCCTAATCGATGACTTTGTCGAGCATATGTACAGGTTTGAAACAAAAAACCTTCTTTCTCAACACATTAAACAATGAGACTCAATCCTTTTGTTGTTGATTCGCAGCGTTTTAGGACCGAATAAGGACACCAGCTTGGTCTGCAACTGTGGTGATACAGAATCTGAATCATGCCTCTATGAAGAAGGTATAGCTTTTTACAATCTTAGATTTTGAAATTTTCTTGACATAGTCTTATTATCTTCTTTTGGTGTCAGATGAGCATCATAAAGATTATCGCCGCCCCAACACGGGTTTAAGAAACGTTCCAGGTTTAAAGAGAAAAACATCTAAAGACTATGACGAAGAAGAAAAAGAAGAAGAAGATGAAGAAGTATCAGAAACTCACAACTCGTCTTTTTCGCCAAACTTGAAACGAATCAAAACCAACAACAGTCCAAGATGTTCATCCAAGTCTCCTTGCGCGATGGAGCGAAGTCTCTCTCAAGGGTTTGCGAGTCTTTTATCGACTGGTGATTAGCCATGAACACTAAAACACCAGAGCACATAATCATTGATTATACAAAGTAAAAGAGGTCTCAAGCTGTTGTCTCATTTTTTAGTCTTTAAACCTCACTTTCATTAAATGACAGTTGAGTTCTTCTTTGTTGTAACTTGTAAGCGATACAATAATTTGTTCCTCAATAGATTCATAATTTCCACTAGGCCTGGGCCAAAAATACCCTAACCGAATAACCAAACTGATCTGAACCGAAAAATCAGGATTCGGTTCAATCTCGGATATGTTGAATAAATTCTGGTTTCGGTTTGGGGTTGGTTTTTAACCGATAACCTAATGATAACCGAACTAACCGATAACAAAACAAAATACATACAAACACATATAAATATATACCCTTTTTTTTTTCCCGAGACACCGTAACCGAACAGTTGACCAAATGTCCATGCCGGTTATTGTTCAAATATTCCATGTTTTTTGGTTAATTCGGTTAGTTTCGGATAATAAACCGAACTGACCCAAATCCATAAGTATTTATGTTTATTACCGGTTTTTGATTTTACAATCCAGATTGAACCGAACCGATTAGTATCTAAACCGATCCGAACCGGAAACATCTTCGGTTCTTAAATGGTCAGTAAAATATTAAAATACCCTATCCGAATTAACCGTAACCGAATGGAACCGAACCGAAACCGAACAGTTAACCGAATGTCCAGGCCTCCACTTTATTCTTATTTTTAAAAATGGTCCTTTTTCACTACTTTTAAATAAATGTTCAAGTTTCTAGAGAAAATTTGACAAGTTACAAAGCAGCATTAACTAACAGAAGAGTTAATACAACACTAAACATTATGTATTCGTTTAATGTCAAAAAGAAAACGCCATAAACATTTGAGCATTTGTTTCGTTTTGTTTCATTGTTTTGTATCTAGTCAAGTGCATTAATTATGCTATAAATGTCCTCTTTTTATATATAGAAATATATGTTAAATATGTAAAATAACACAAAAAATTAGTTGAGTTAAAATTAAAATGCTAACCGAACGAGATAAAAAAAAAATTTATATAATATATACATTTTTTAATTATTATTTTAGATTTTAGATATATTGAAAAGGCTATTAGTTATCATGTCAAGTGCTTTTTCATGCTATTTAATAATTGCTTACCATATTCTAAATTATTTTTTGGGTCAAACTTTTTAAAATCCTACATTTTTGTAAATTAATGTATTACTTTTTTTATTTAAAAACAGTTCTAACTAAATCCCAAGTATCGTGCATATCCAATAACAAAACTAATAAATATTTATTTACCAATATTCTAGGTCGCTCTTGATCTTTTTTCACAAGCTTTAAAACACTCTTCAATCTCCAATTTCCTTTGATGAGTGATGACTGATTTGTGACTTAATCAATTGCACAAATTAGTGTGATTTCTCCGGTTCATCAAGCTCGTCGGCTCTCCTTCTTTTTCCGGTTTGATCTCTTTCTTTTTCAATTTGTTTTTTACCACAAAGTTTTGAAGTTTCTTGTCCATGCATTTGCTCGAGTAATATTTTATAAGCATAGTTCTTTTCTCAAACAACTAAACAAACATTCTCTTCCAAGAGCTAATTGAGTTTCGTTTAAGTTTCGACTTTTTTATTTTTCTTAACTCTCATAATTGTATTCAATTTTTGCGGTAGCAATTTTATTGGAATGATTAGGAAAAAAAAACCTAAAAGAAGAGATCTAAATCACATACATAGGCAGCCTAACATAGGCTGAATCTTTTCAATCCCAGAAAAAAAAACAAAGTTTGAGTTTTAGGGTTAAGAATTTAGACTTAGGTTAGAGTCTATGATCTAGGTTTAAGGTGTATGATTTATAGAATTTAATATAGAGTAGAGGGTTTAAATATTAAATTACTTTCCTGATTTTGACCAAAATTTTTGACTATAGTTAATTTATCATAAATCTTTATTTTAACAAAAGATGGAAAAAGCTAAAATCTAATTAGTTGGCATTGAATATCTATCGTATAGGACATTTATTCATCATCACGTTAAAAACTAAAAACCAAAAAGTTTCCTCTTACTTGCATATATGTGTGTGATTCCACTCATTCCTCTTTCATGATCTCAAAGCTTGAATTGTTCTCACGAACTCTTCAAGAGAACTTGTCTTTGTTTTATTTTTCAGGTTAGAGGTAGACAAACTCTTCTAGTTGATTTTTAATACAAAAGCTTTAGTCATAGTCCAATTAAAATTACCATTTTTTTTGTTCTTTTCCTTATTGCAATAAGATTTTCTATTTATTTTTTATTTTTTCGTTTATGTTTTGGGTTATTTTTGCTTATAAATAGGGTTGAAGCTTGTTTGTGAACATTCAAGAGTTTGGAGGGTTTATCGTTTATCTGAGGGAAGAGAAGAGATTTTCTTTGAAGGCTTTTGTTCTGTTTTGTTTTCACTATCTTAGTATAGGTTTTGGGTTCTTACCTCTAACAATTTTTCAGGTACATTTTAAGGTTCTTGAATTGGTTATGTGATCTTTCATTTCTGTATGGATATCTAGAGCTTACTTAGAGTTTTCAAAAAAATTCATGTATTTTCTATGTGTAAGCAAGCCTTGGATTTTGAGATTATAATCATATATTCATGCATGGATAACCAAAATTTTTATTTTCTTTGATCTATATAAAAATAATAATAAAAAAATTATCAAACTTAGAGTTTGCTTCCATTTTCTTTGTTGAATATTAGTCACAATCAAATTAACAATAACATGCTTCTCTTGCTTTCGCTTTAAATTACTCAACCATATTGATTTCTTTCTTCTCTTCTTTTCCCAAAAATCTACTTTTTTTTTAATAACGATGTATATTATTTCCAATACTTTTCACTTAAGAAGTTAGAAACAAAAATATAATTACATTGATGATAACAGTTCTCCATTTTTCTTATTAGATGTCAATAGCAATGGAAGAAGATAACCATGGAATACGTGACAATGTTGGATCTTCCTCTTTCTTTAAGACATGTTTCAACGCACTCAATGCTCTTTCAGGTTCATTTCTCTTATGTGCATGGTTCGATGCATTTATTAATTTGGTCGTTCTTAATGAAATATCGCTAATTGTGGTATTGAATTATTGCATTAGGAGTTGGAATATTGTCGGTACCATATTCACTAGCTCGTGGAGGATGGTTGAGTCTTTCACTTTTGTTACTCCTAGCCGCAACCGCCTTCTACACATCATTACTCATTACAAAATGTATAGATTCGGACCGCAAAATCAAAACATATCCGGACATTGGCGAACGCGCATTTGGTAGACCAGGAAGAATCATTGTGTCACTCTTTATGCACCTAGAACTCTACCTAGTCACCACGGGTTTCTTGATCCTCGAGGGAGACAACCTTCACAATCTTTTCCCGGGTTTTAACATCGAAATGATAGGATTGAGATTGAATGGCAAACAAGCGTTCATGGCGACTGTGGCATTAGTTATCATGCCAACTCTATGGTGGGATAATCTAAGTGTCTTGTCTTATGTTTCTATGAGTGGTGTTTTAGCTACGACAGTGACTCTTGGATCAATATCTTGGGTTGGAGCATTTGATGGAATTGGGTTTCATCAAAAGGGAAAGTTGATTAATTGGAGTGGGATCCCTACAGCTTTGAGCTTATATGCTTTTTGCTATGGTGCGCATCCAGTTTTGCCCACTTTGTATTCTTCTATGAAAAGCAAACATCAGTTCAACAATGTAAGTCATTTCTTCATAAATCAATCACTAACATTTACCAACAAATCCATCACCACTTGCATATATAATTTTATGTACTCTATGCTATATATGGTTTATATAGGTCTAGGCATTCATTTTTTTTTCCAGTCTAATTCGTTTTGGGTTTTGGAAAATTATTTTGGTTCAGATTTGGATTCAGTTTCTATTCGAGTTTGATTCGGTTTAGAATTTTTTTAATTAAAATAATTAAATAGTTTAGTTAATTTTATATATTTTTAGTATATTTATGTGTATTTTTTTTATCTATTTAATTAAAATATTAATTTTTAATGAATTTCAGATAATTTAGTTAATCTGGTTTTTGGTTGCCCAAAATTTAGGTTTGGTTTGGATAACTTGGTATAGAAATCTATATACCACTCGGGTTAAATTAATTTTGGTTTGGTTCGGTTTCTTTTTCCACTTTTATATTTAAAGACTGAGAAACAAATTATGTTAATTCCACTCTATATTTTTTGCAGGTCCTACTTATATGTTTTATATTATGCACTATAGGATACACATCAATGGCGGTTTTGGGCTACTTAATGTATGGATCAAATACATTATCACAAATAACATTGAATCTTCCAACTCACAAGACAAGTTCAAAGGTGGCAATATACACAACCCTCGTTAACCCTATAGCCAAATACGCATTGATGATCACACCAACAGTGAACACCATAAAAGATTGGTTTCCTTCACGTTACGCCAAAAAGACATACTTACATCTCTTGATAAGTACATTCTTCATTATAAGTAGTGTCTTCATCGCCGAGACACTTCCCTTTTTCGGTTATATGATGTCGCTGGTTGGAGCATTACTAAGCGTAACGGTTTCAATACTTCTGCCTTGTTTATGTTACTTGAAGATCACTGGAAATTATAAGAAGTTAGGGTGCGAGACTATAATGTTGTTTGGTATGGTAGTGTTGAGTGTTTTTGTTGGAGTTTTAGGTACTTATATTGCAATTCGAGAAATTATTGGTAGTGTATAAAAAGGTTTGAGATCAAATAATAGGGTTGTGAATTGTCACAAATGAACTGGTTACAATATTTCATATGTTGTGGACTTGTGGTATATTTTCGTATGTTCTCTCTGAAATTTTGAGTTCAGTTAATTTCATAAATATTTCTTCTTCTACGTAACTTATTCTAACTAGTTACTAGCTATTTTTTTTTTATGAATTTGAATATCATTAAAATTGAAGAGATTGTAACAAGGTTGCAAAGTTCGATATGTTAATTGGGTCCTTCTCTTTGGTTCACATCTAAGTTCATTATTAACATATTAATGGGCTAAGTCTGTTTTAGTTATAGGCTTGTGTAATGGGCTCTTACCTTATAAACTCTGGTCCATCGATACCATTTCTTTCTTTCCCTATTAAAAACCTTTTATAGTTTTATCAAAAGAAAGAAGAATATGTTGTAAACCACTTAATGGATGGACTCCATAACCGTGGCCCATGTCTTAGGAGGTTAGGCCCGTCGGTCCGGTCCGTGGAGACGAGACCATAAGCGGCTACTAATGACGGTTTAACTTAGGCTTAGTGGGCTTTTGTATACCTAGCCCATCTAGACTTTGACCTCCTCATGTACCTATATATATATGTGATGTAACCTCATTCATAATCATCAATAATAAGAATCACAAGATTTATAACAGAATACAGAACAAAGGTCTCCATACTTTTCACTTGTTCGATGTGTTTGGTTTCCATATTATTCTTTCTTTTTTTTTTTTGAACACCAAGCTTTTTATAGATTAAACCTCTCCATAGAAGGAGGAATTGGTTACAACAGAAGACAACACTGTCATCGCTGCTTCAAAAAGCAAGCGGAATACACAAGCATAAAAGATAAAAGGATAGATACATGCAATCTTAACACTTAAGCCATAGATGTCATGGAGTCTTCGAACCTTGACAATCTTAAAACTAGTAAGTGAGACGAGGCCTTGGGAAGCAAATAGCACAAGCAGTGATCTGCTTTTTGCGATTGAAACTGTAACTAAGACAGATATAACAATCATAATATGGGCTACCTTAGCAGAGGTGACAAAGCACCAATTTGCAGAGCCTTTGAAGATATCAGAGAGCAATGTCTCTGAAGCGTCTCTTTCCAATTTGCGGTCTGATCGTGCAACACAAGCACAACGATCCATGAAGACGAGGATAATGATGGAACAGGTCTCTCCTTTGAAAAGGAGGATGGGGAAAACGATCTCTCTCTGGCCCCGACAGGAGGAATTTTGGTAACGAGGCAGTAGACAAATAACAAGAACGATCTCTCTCTGGCCCCGGCAGGAGGAATTTTGGTAACGAGGCAGTAGACAAATGACAAGAACGATCTCTCTCTGGCCCCGGCAGGAGGAATTTTGATAACGAGGCAGTAGACAAATGACAAGAAACAGTGAATTGGACTCACCAGTTCTCAACGATATGCATAACAGCAGCGGTGGTGGGAGAAGTCGGACTTGGTGGCGACACTTCAAAAGATGATACACGATCATTCTAAAATTAGGGCAGACCAAATAAAACCTCCAGATGGGCCAGCTGCAATAGGAGCCCATGAATCTGAGCAGTCTAAAATTGTTAATGGGCCAAGCCCAATATGAAATCAAACTGTTCCTGCCGTAAGAGCCCATAGAACAGAGCAGGCTAAAATTGTTGATGGGCCAAGCCCAATACGACATCAATCTGTGCATCTCCTTCAACGGCATCTGACCTAGCTCGGACACAGGAGCACTATGGCGGCGGCTGACGGAGAAGATGGTTTCAAGAGATGCAGGAGGCTCCTGATTCTTCTGGGTTGCAGGAGGGGTGGGTGGGAGGACGATGAATATGACTTGAGCGGATATATCTTGTAAGTCGACTCTAACAACAAGGAGATGAGTTGCTGGTGAGCGATTTGACCGGGAGTGGATGATGGTAGATCGGGAATACAAGGATCTTCGGTGGAACACCGAGAAAGTCTTCGTACCAGTCACGAGCAAGAGAACACCAGAGCCGGAGCCAGAAGAGCCCGCACGACGGAGCCACCCAAAGCTTGGACTGCCAGTGACCAGATCTGGCTTCATTGGACTCGTGAAGTGGCCGGGAAAGTGAACAAAGAAACAAAACGAAACCGAAGAGAGCACAAAAGAAGGAACGTAAACGGGAACGGAAATAACAGTCCGACGCCGGCGAGCCAAAGCTCTACCGGCGTCGGGAGACTTTAGTGAATAAGCTTCCTCGATTATCACGCCCGAGAGAAAACGTTTAGTGAATAAGCTTCCTCGATAATTTCATTCCATATTATTCTTTCTAATAATTTTTTTTTTGGACGAATCTTTCTAATAATTTTTGTACCAAAGTTAGTAATTATTGAGCCATCTCGCTGGATCCAAATGGTGATTGCGGAATTAATATCATAATACTATTAAACAATTGGATCGGATGAAACAAGTGAATCAGTGAGAACGGATGCAACTTATTAACTATTGGAGTAATGGTTGATGAGCATATGTTTTTTTCCAAAAAAAATGTAACTTCTACTTAAAATTTTAGGCGACTATTACCCAAATCGAAAATTCTAAATCGAACCGAACCGGTTTTTGGTCATTTTGGTTAGGAATCGATTATCATAGCTGAACCGCTCGATATGATTTTCAGATGGGTTTAGTTAACCGGTAGGTGCGGTTCGGTTTATTGAACATATCAGTTATCCAGATTTTTTTATATTCTTTTAACTGTTTTTGACGAAAGTAAACCGGCTTCTAAACCAAAATATACCGAATTTTTTCTAAAATCAATAACGGAACCAAATATTAGTGTAAATTATAAATACGTAACCGAACCAAAATACCAAACCGAAACGAACCAAACTGAATATTTACTCGAAAAATCTTGGTAGAATTTTTCAAAAACCGATTAATCGATTTAACCAAAGCCTCAAGCCTAAATTTTAAACTAATATATCTGCATTTCCCATTTATGGTATGCTTTAAACTTTTCCAGAAGTTAATAATTGGTATTATTAAAATTATGTAAACCAATCATGGACCAACGCAATAAAAAAACGTGGACCAAAATTTGTTTTAAAATAATATAAAATTATGAAGAAAAAAAAACAAAGTTGGTGTAGGAAATGGACTCATTTTGTTTTAATTTGTTCATAAAAAAAATTCACAAATCTCAAAATCATTGCCAAATTTATCAAATCAAAATCTCAAAATCAGAGGAAGAAGATGACTACTAGCTCTGATCCAAAACCATCTCACAACGTCTTCATCTACGGTAGCATTCTTGAACCCGCCGTCCTCGACGTGATCCTTGATCGCCCCGCCGTTACAGTCCCCGCCGTTCTCCATGGCTAGTACGCTCTCTCTTCTCTCACTCTCTTCCCCTCTCTCTCTCTCGATCATGGTTTTTAAGCTTGGTGATAGGATTCACCGCAGAGCCGCACCGTAATAGTAACAAAAATATATACATATATATTCGTTACTATTAGAACCGCACCGCACTTCTCCCGCAGTTATTCTGGACGTTACCATTCGGGACCTTAATTTCTGGTTATTTTTTTTACAGTCACAGGTATAAACTCAAAGGACTTCCATATCCATGTATTGTACCTTTTGAATCAGGAAAAGTCAACGGAAAGGTTTGATTTTTTTTTTATTCTTTTTGTTTTTAATTTTGATTTATGGATTTGGTTTGTTTTTAATTGAATTGGGTTTAATTTTGTGTGTGTGTGTGTGTGAAGGTAATTACTGGAGTTTCTGATGCTGAGTTAAACAATTTCGATGTTATTGAAGGTGTTGATTATGAGAGAGTCACAGTTGAAGTTGTAAGAATGGTAAGTGTGTGTGTGTTTTGATTTACAGATCTTTTGTTGTGTTTTTGATTGGAATTTTTGAGAGATTGTGATTTTGAATGATTGCAGGATAATTCTGAGAAGATGAAAGCTGAAACTTATGTTTGGGTTAATAAAAATGATCCTAGAATGTATGGAGAATGGGATTATGAGGTTAGTGTTTTTTTTTTTTTGTTAATTGATGATTTTAATTGATATTAATTAGAGGTTGAGAGTGAGACTAATCTTTGGAATCTGTGGAGTGTTGAATATTCTTGTTATTCAAAGTGTTTATGGTTCTTAGTGAATTTTGCGATTTTCGGATTATGTATCTTCAAAATCTGTTGAGTGTTGGGTATTTTTTTTGCCATTTAAGGCATTTATAGTGGTTAACTGTATTGAAATCGTAGTGGGAGGGCTCGAATGATGGTTCTATGGACTGTTTTTACTATTTTTTTTACGGGTAGTGAATGTTGTGATTATGTATCTTCGAAAATCTGTGGAGTGTTGAGTTTCTTTTGCCATTAAAGGCATTTATAGTAGTTAACCATATAGAAATCGTAGTGGGGGGATTCGAAACTCTGTTCTTACCGTTCTTTTTGCGGGTAGGGAAAGTTGCGAGTATGTATCTTTGAAATCTGTGGAGTGTTGGGTATTGTTTGCTATTTAAGGCATTTATAGTGGTTAACCATATTGAAATCGTAGTGGGAGGATTCAAACTATGGTCTTATCGACTTTGTTTGTAGGTTGTTAATGTTTGGATTTTGTATGTGTTTGTAGGAATGGAGAGTGGTTCACGCGGAGAAGTTCGTGGAGACGTTTAAGAAAGTGTTGGAATGGAACAAGAATCCAAATGGGAAGAGTAGAGATGAAGCTGTAGAACCATTGGTATTGTCAGAGGATTGATGATTGTTTGCATCATTTGTAATTTCCGGGAATAATCTTTGAAGAAGAGGAGTGAGTAAGTAAAGACTAAAGAGTGTTGTTATGAATAAATGTGTTTGTGTGTTGTTGGAAACTTGAAAGTGAGTCTTGAATTTGATTTTGTTTGTGTTTAATTCTGATTTCTGTGATCTTTGATTGAGAATTATGAATTCTATTAATAAGTTTATTTATTGTAGTTTTAAGAGTTTATTGTTAGAATTGTACATTAGTTTCTTCTTATGCACTAACATACTAGTGTAGTGATATCGTGTTAGAAGTCTTAACATGTGTGTGTATATATAATTCAACACTAAAAGAATATTCTAATTAATAAAAATCCAATACATAAAATTTGAATAGTTCAACTAAACGAAGTTTATAATATTCAAATTTAAACGTTTTTCTATTATCTAAATAATTTTTAATTATTCTATTGGGAAAACAGTAAATTCTTCAATAAACTTAATTGTTTATCGTATTTATACACAAAATTTTGAGTCGTAATTATAACTACATGAATTTAATAATATCTGAAATATCTTAAATACAATTATATATCTAAATATCGGAAAAACAATCATAAATACTTTAAAATATCTGAATTTTTTTGTTAGAATCAAAACCAAAAAATACCCAAAAATATTTTGGTTTTAGACTAGTTTCGCGTACAAAAAACTGAGTCGACCGAAACCGAACCAAAATTTTTTAAAAAAAAAAACGAATAGATACTAAACTAAAAATCTAAAAACCAAAAATACTGAACCGATATCAAACCAAATATCAGAATGTTCAGACCTACTTCAGAATTATATAAAACCTTTATAAATCATGTGAATTTATGTTATTTTATACAAATATAAAGCAAAACTTTCAGATCGGATCCACATATCCACCAAATTATTAAAGTCGACTTGAACATGGCATTTGATCCACATACAAATTAGTTGACTTAGTCCATTTTGATGATTAAAAAAAAAAAAGAATCTATTCTTCTTTGAAAAAAAAAAAAAAAAGTCAAGAAGATTAGGTGACTCTCAAAATCAAATCAACAATAAGAAAGAAAAAATAATAAATAGAGCACTCACTCATTCATCTCTCTTCAACACTATTTTCAGTCCAAATCAAGAAAAAGATGACAACTTCCGATCAATCTCCGTTACACAACGTTTTCGTTTACGGTAGCTTTCAAGAACCATCAGTCGTTGGTTTAATCCTTGAGTGTAATCCGATCACCATCTCTGCTCAACTCCATGGCTAGTACGTTTCTTGATTCTTTCTTCTTCTTCACTTTCTCCGATCTTGAAATGATTAAAAATCTGATTTCTTGATTCTTTTTTTGTAGTCATTTGTATAGACTCAAAGGTCGTTTGCATCCATGTATTTCTCCTTCTGAGAATGGAGTCATCAATGGCAAGGTTTTGATTTTCATCTCTGACTTTATGATGATTATCTTTGGTTCTTTGTGATTGTGAAATTTAGGGTTCTTGAATCAATAAATTGGGGGGGGGGGGGGGTTTTAATTTTGGTTTTATTTTATTTTCTGAAGTTGTGAACTTTTGTTTCCTGTTTATTTCCGGTTTAATACACTATTTGATAATTTTAGTGTATTTACATTTAAAAGGTTTTGATTTCATCTCTGTCTTGTGAATTGTGATGATCTATATAATTAAGGTTTATTTTGGTTTAAATTATCTCAATTTCTGAAGTTGTGAACTTTGTTTCCGGTTTATTTACGGTTTAATACACTATTTGATCATTTTAGTGTATTTAATTTAAAGGTTTGGTTGATTTGAATGAAGGAAAATTTTCAAATTTGGTTTTTTTTTATGCGACTCTCTGATTTTTCAATATTTGATCTGAGAATCTGAAGAAAATAATTGGGAAATTAGGGTTTTGATTTTGGTTTATCTCCGGTTTAATAATTAATACACTCTTGCTTTGATTGAATATGTAGATTTAAATGAAAGAAAATTTCCAATTTTTTTTTTTATGTATCTCTGATTTTTCAATATTTGATCTAAAAATCTGAAAAAATAAATGGGAAATTAAGGTTTTTGGTTTATCTCCGGTTTAGTACACTCTTCCTTTAATTGAATATGTAGAATTAAAGATTTGAATGAAGGAAATTTTCTAAATTTTTATTTTTTTATTTTTTATGTGTCTCTGATTTTCCAATATTTGATCTGAGAATCTGAAGAAAAAATTGGGAAATTAAGGATTTTGGTTTATCTCCGGTTTAATACACTATTATTTTGATTGAATATGTAAAATTTGTAGATTTGAATGAAGGAAATTTTCTAAATTTGGGTTTTTTTTGTCTTTGATTTAATTTTGTATCTTAAAATCTGAAGAAATGTGTTGATGTTTTTGGTGTAGATACTAACTGGATTAACAGATGCTCAGTTAGAGAATTTAGATATGATTGAAGGAGCTGATTATGAAAGGAAGACTGTTGAAGTTATATTAACTGTAAGTTCTCACTTAATCGCGTTACTATAATAATCTTTGATGATCTTGGGATTGCTTAAAGATTGAATCTTTTTTATTCAGGACACTTCTGAGAAGATGACTGTGAAAACTTATGTATGGGCAAACAAGGATGATCCTGATATGTATGGAGAATGGAGTTTCGAGGTTGAAACTTAACTTCTCGATTCATTCGAAAACTAATGAGTCTTTTTGAAGTTATTGCTTAATGTGTGTGGATTTGGTAGGAATGGAAGCGGCTTCATATGGAGAAATTCATCGAGGCGTCGAAGAAGTTCATGGAATGGAAGAAGAATCCGAATGGGAAGAGTAGGGAAGAGTTTGAGAAGTTTGTACACGATGATTCACCCGCGGCTTGATGAATTTCTCTGCATTTTATCCATCTTTATGTCTTTGTAAAGATCACTTTCCTTTACTACGAATAAAATGGTCTCATTATAGAGACAATAAGAGGCTTTGTGAGTTGGGAACACAAAGAAGATGTTGTAACTATATTGTTTGTGAACATTGAGTTGTATGAAAGTGTTGTGTTGTTTTATCATTTTCTAAATGTCTTTTGAGATTAAAGCATTTTGTGTTTGGGGCATCTTTATGGTCTTATTACGGGTCTTTGTCAATCAGAAAAAATCAAAAATGTAGTCTTAAATTTTTAATAATCCAAAAGAAATCAAATTGCTTTGAAAATTCAAGAAAACTAGGTGTACCAATTATCATGCTAACAAAATGTATTTAACATGGATTAGCATCTAGAAAAGCTTATATTCCACCCACTAATTCAGAAGAAAAAAAGTGAAATGTGTTATAAATAAGTGTTTAATTTTATGGTGGATATAAATATAAATAATAGAGAAAATTTATATCTCTAGAAGAATAGGGATACGAAATAATAACAAGAGAGAAATTTGTTATTACTTTTTTTAATTGAAGTCGAAGTTATAATTTACATCGATCGAAATCGATCATTTGTATAGATGTAAAAGAGTAAATTACTTCTTCTTTTTTCGTCGTAAAAGAGTAAATTACTATACGTGTATAATAACCGTAAACTCTATATAAAATAATATTTAACACAGATCAATAATCATGTGATATTGATACACTTCTCTTTTTTTTTTACTTTTTATAATAAAATGACTATTTATATATTTTAACGTTTGGTAAATGACTTCAAAAGTATACCCAAACTCAAAAATATTGTATAGATTTGAAATCAAAATAAAATATTATATAGATTAGTGGAAGTTTAGAAGGGTTTACTAACATGTCCAAAACAAAAAAAAAAAGAAGGGTTACTAACTGACCTAGTTATATATCAATTTTTATATTTATTTCTTAAATATGTATTTTTTATTCAAAAGTCTAGTCTAACCAACTAATCCGATGACTACCTAAAGTCGTGTCCAATCCAATTTTCAAACGTCAAATTGCTTTGAAAAGAAGAAGAAAAAAAACTAACACAAATGGTTGACTTTGAAAGTTTGACCAATATGAGATTGGTCAAAAAGTAGACTCACTCACATAACCAAATACATAGTACAAAACATTATCTAAGTTATAATAACTTATATAACATGGTTAATGTTATCAATCCCTTTGCCCCAAAAAAAAAAAAAAAAATGTTATCAATCCCAACATAAATAAAAGCAAACCAAAAGTCTCTAAACAGTTAAAAAAAACCCCAAAACATTACAACACAATATACTTAAGTGGTTAATGTAGTCAGTCATTAAGTAGAGAGACTAAGCAGGAGTTTTCTGACAAACAGCAAAGCTTCCAGGATTAATTGTAATGCTCTTTGTACAATTATCTGTTTTGTAGATTCCCACCAATCTATCTGCTAACTCAAACATGTTGTTCCTCAGACTGCACCATATTTCATAAAACGTCAACTTAAATAGGTAAGTACTGATTTGGTTCTTAAAGAGTAAAGTAGGAGGAGATTGAACTGACCTGATGATAATGAACTGAGCATCTTTAGTCCGGTCTTTAACGTAATGTCCAACGATTGATACGTTTTTGAAGTCTGATGTTAAAAAGATTTGAAAACATTTCAGGGAATAAAATGAGATTTTGGGTGATGAAAATGAGAATGGAGGAAGTGGGAAGAGTTACCGAGAGCAGCGTCGATTTCGTCCATGACGTAAAGTGGAGTAGGCTTGTAGTGATGGAGTGCAAAGACTAGTGCGAGTGAGCTAAGTGTCTGTAAGTAAAAGAGATAGAGAGTTAAGAGACAGAGCGGTTAAATAGAGTGTAAGGATTTTTGTTTTTGTGTACAAGACCTTTTCACCACCCGATAAGTTTGCAATGTTCTTCCAGCTTTTCTTTGGAGGTCTCACACTGAAAACCACACCTTCTGAGAAAGGGTCTAGTGAGTCTACCAGCTCGAGCTCTGCATCACCTCCGAGAGTGATCATCTGCAGAATCGAATTGGTATAATTTATCAGGGATACAGATAAGCGAAGAAAAAAAGGATTATCCGCAACTTGTAAGATTAAAAAATCAACGTTAATAGAAAGACACCACGAATCATGATCTTCTAAGTTTTCTTATCATTTCTGGATATCTTCTTTATTTGCCGAGCTTTTGGAGTTGTAAACAATGTTCAAAAGGTACCCTTACCTGATACATTTCTTTGAGCTTTAACGATATTGTGTTAAATCCTGCCATAAACTCATCCAACCTGAAATGAATTCATAGTCATCCAAGTTCAGTGTAGCTTCATGAGACTGAGAACAAAAGAGAAACAGATAAAAAAATGGAGGAAAAACTAGAGGTGTGTAATACCTTCTCTTTCTCAATTCATCATACTGCTTCCTTGTGTCATCACGCTCTTGAGTCACTGTGTTAAGTTCATCTACCCGTCCATTATAAAGTTCCACTTTGCCGCGATACCTTTAAGTAATTACAGCAAACAATCAAGAAAGCTAGAGGAACATGTGTCATTTGGAGTAAGAAAGAAACAATAACAAAATTCTTACTCGGCGATTGAGTCAAGATTTGGATTCAACTCTTTTAGCTGAGCGTCCAGCAAGGCAACCATTTCAAGAGCCCTTTTCAGATCACAAGCTTCATTCAAATTATTATCCATCAATGTTGCTTGAAGCTTATCGGGATCAACAAGATCTTTCTGAATTCTGCAATGGAGAATGATAAATTTTAGATGAAAATGAGGTAATCATAGACTGAAGGGTTTACCATACGTACTGTTCCATATGCTTTGTAAGTGCAATCTGCAAGTCGTTGAGTTTCTTCTTGTAGCCTTTCTCTCTTATTTCTAATTCATTGTATTTCTTTTTCATATCTTGGACTTTGAATTCTGCATCTACCTGTATTCAATTAAAGTTTAGATGATGAAAACGACGCAAAGAAATACAGCAACCAGTAAGAAACAAAATGATTTAGTAGTTTGTTACCCTAGATGCCTTCAACTCATCCACAGACTTTTTCAGGTTCTCGTAATTGGACTTTGCTCCAGCAAGCACGTCTTTATGCTCATCAATCATCTAAACAACAAAAAGAAAGGACTGCTATGTGACTCTTATCCGAATAGTATCTAGATAAGAGAGATAAGAACAGTTAAAAAACCTTCTGTGTTTCTTTATACGTTTCTTGGATCGCGAATGCTTTTTGTTCTATAGCTTTGAAAGTCATACGCAACTTCTCCTTCTCACCCTCTAGCCTTTCTATCTCTCGAGTCCCGTCTTCAATCCCCTTAGTCAGCTTCTTTATCAGTTTCTGGTTTGTTTCTATTTGAACATTACACCGATTGATCTCTGTATTATTTTTGTCGATATCCTAAACATGTGCAACATAAATTAGGACACACTAACTGTGAGTTCACTAATACAGCATGCTAAGAGCAAAGACAAACTTACAGTCTGAATCTTCTCAACCTTTGCCTTTTGTCCTTTCAATTTTTCCCCACCAGCGTTCTCTATGTTGGTTTGCAGCTCCGTAGCCTAAAATAAGAAACCTCATCAATTTAAATACTGTAGTTCTATATTAAAAGATAGATTATTCATTTACTGAGCTAAACAAGATTTTCCTAAAATGGCTGGTGAGACCAAAAACATTTAGGAAGAAGGGGGATGTGCCATATTTCAAAATATAAAAAGAATTTACTGATGCGACGCACTTTATCCTTCAGCTGTTTAGAACCCTTCTCAAGTTTTTCAATCTCTTTTTCTTCATTGGAGATGATTTTCTTGAGCTCTTTAAGCCTGTCTATCTCATCTGTCTTTGGCTGAGATGCAGCTTCCAGGGAAGCTAGTTGTTTTTCGAGATAATTATGCTCTGAATTGAGACTTTCAATCTACAGGATGGAAGAAAGAAACAATTGATTACATTTATGGCAACTTGATCGCATATCTCAATAGGGAGGGTTATACTGATAAATTCACAGAAGAAAGTACCTCTCTTTGGCTTTTCGCCAATTCCATCTCCAGGCGAGAGACTTCGTTTTCTGCAGCTCGATATTGTCTCACAGCATTGCCAATCTTTTCACGGATGTTGCTTAACATGTCAGCGATCTTGGAGAGCTCATTTTCTGCATTAGCAACAGCATCGCCAGACACACCAGTGGCTCGAATAGAAGTTCCCATTCTGCCCCCACGTGGCTTGCCTCCCCCTCCACTCATGGTACCAGATTTTTCGAAGAGAGCTCCATCAAGAGTCACAACTCTCCGGAAATCTCTGTTCCCACCATATGCAATACGTGTTGCCTAATAAGCAAGAAGATAATAGCTCAGCTTTGAGTCCAGAGAAACTTTGTATATCAAGAGGTATTACCCATCTTGGGTTTCACTAGAGTAGCTGAGCTTAGCTGAATCCATAATTGATTAATTTCAGTAAATGAATTCCGTAACTGAGTCAGTCTTGATGAGCAAACATAATATACCTGATCAAGATCCTTTGCCACAACAGTGTTTCCCAAGGCTGCATAGAATGCAAGTTTCATCCTTTCATCCTTAACTCTGATCAAATCAAACAGGCGTGGTACATCCTCGGGTGTTTTCACTTTCTCCTTCAGTTTATGTATATGATCTGTTTGTTTTTCCTGCAAAAACAATATTGTAGAAGGATTATTAACTCTTTCTTTGCACGAGCAATAACTAGAACCTACTTGGCAAAACAATCTGAAGTTTCGGATTCAGTCCCCTTGAGGATATATAAGAGCGCCACCTATTGCATTTGATTTGCTGATTCAAAATCCACCATAACACGCTCCTAACTTCCTAATTAGATATAATATTTTACTAAGAATAACTCATTATAACAGATCTAAAGATCCCTGTATAACAATTCTTCTGTTTAACTTAGCATTTCTAATGAAAATGGCCAGGCTAGTAAGATTCGAAGCATACAAACGAAAAGTGGTATGCAATACCAATATCATAAATGTTGCAATGCCAAGATTTCCCTTCCGCAGCAGCTCAACACATGCTTGTGCTGCAGAAGTTGTTTCCACAACAATGTAATCAAGGCCAGCGCACGCAGTTGATATGGCGACATCGTATTTTGCTGCAAAGGACAGCCATGGCAGTGATTGTTAGCTTTGCTGTATTACATTTAAAATAATTTAGACGAGCAACTGTGGATTTACATCGAAAAACCATTTAACATAAAAAAATTTGTCAATAAAAATTTAACACCTCATACTACAAGGAGAAAATAACAGTCTGCAATATTAAAGGACAAAGCAATATACTCACCATCAATGGCACCTAAGTCCCCCATCCTTCCATATATTCCTTCAATATGATTGTTCTCCTTCGCTCGTAAAACTGCCTTCAAAACATCACCTTGACTCTTCTCAGAATTCATCGCTGATTTGAGCTCTGCAACTTTTTCCCTGGCTGCCTGCTCTTGTGGAATAAGTGTTTCTTGTTCTTTAAGTGATTCCTGCAGAAGTTAAGATGCATACTCTCAGTTTCACCATCTAAGCTGCACAAATTACAGTCCTATTCTAATAAAAGTACCTCTTCCACTTTCCGAGCTTCGATTGCTTCATGTTTCTTCTTCTCTATATCAGCTTTCATAGAGGTAGTTGCTGCAGCTTTTTCTTCTTTTCTCGTTGATATATCAGAGAGCTGTTTCTGAGCATCTGTGAAGGCTTTCAGAGCAGCCTCATGCTAGAATAACAAAGTGGTAGTGTTCAAAAAGATTCAAAAAATTAGTCGTCCAACAGTATTTTGAATTATTCAGAGAGAAAGCAGCTCCAGGAAGCATATAAAGATTTGACAAACAGATTCTTTAAAGAAGCAGTTGAAGTAAACTAATAAAACCTCTCTAAAAATTCTCTTGAAGATGAGCCAAGTTATTTTGACAAGCAAAAGTTTCTGACTCAAAGCAAATCGTTATAACTCTATGAGATATACCTTCTTGCTCAAGAGTTCACTTTCAGATGATGCAACATCAAGCTTTCCCCTGTGCACAATTAGATCTTTTTCCCAAGGTTCTAATTCAGCACGAATTTTTGTAAGCTCAGACCGGAAACCTTCAGTTTCAACTGTAACAAATGACAGAAATAATCAAATGAACAAGCTTACTGTTAAGTAAGAAGCTAAACATTATAGATGGATACTAGCATGTTTAACAAGTTGCCAATTCCAAGTCCTTGTTAATGCAATGTTGTTGAAGAAGCTGCCAGGGTAATAAGGACATCATTATTGGGGCCATAAGATCCTAAAGCATAACACACCTTTAGCTATCTCTTTGATTTCCTCCAATGCCTTCTCCTCACCTAGCAAGCTCTCTTGAAGCTTTGGAATATTTTCCTGAAGTTTAGGTATTAGATTTCTCGAGTCCTCACACTCCTTTGTCATATCACTGATTTTGGATGAATCCTGCATAAAACACAGGTAAGGTATATGCACGCGTAAAAAAGGTTAACCATTCTTCTACAACTATTAACCTTCTCAAGTTTATCCTCGAGTTTCTTGATTTTTTGCTTCACATGCTTCAAGTCCTCTCTATGCTTTACGTCCTGCCTTTCAAACTCTTTGAACTTCTCCTTACACTCTTTAAGTTCGTTATCAAGAAACTAAACATTGCAAAGGAAGATAAGGTAATTCACCATTTGTAGAAACTTAGGAGAGAGAAAAAAAATTGAATAACTATCCTCATCAGCGATAAGCATGAGAACAGAACACATATGGATTTCAGACATACCTCTTGTCTCTTCTTATGTTTTTCATGTACAGACTCAAATTCTTTTAACTCTTTATTACTCTCATCCATTTTCACTCTGAAAAGGAAATGTTACAATGTTTGTTACAAATGAGTCCATATATCTTTTGATATTTCATCGAAAATTTAGTAACGCTTACCGCTCATCTTTTAGACTATTTTCCAAATTCTGCAAGCTTTCTTTCTGTTCAGTAATTTTAGCTACAGTATCTTCATAAGCCATTTTTGTAGCCTTTTCTTGCCATTTAAGATGTGATAGCTCTTTCAGCATGTAAGTCTCCGCCTCATTTTTCACACCCTGTTCCAAATGCACATTAACAACATGTACAACATAACCAGGTCGATTATAAGAAGGGAAAATGTAAACAAACCTCTAAATTGTCTCTTTCTTTCTCTGCCAATTTCACCATTTGAACAACTCCAGACCGCTTTTCATTGAGGATTTCAAGCCTAAATTTCAGAGAGGCAATTGCAGTTATAAAAATAGCATCCAACGAATCAGAAACCAGTTGCATCTAAATCTGCCTAGTGAATTATGAACCCATTCACAAAATAGCAAATATGTACATGCATTAAGAAGAAAGCAGGTGATATTGCATTTTCTATTCAAGCAATGCGCCTTAACCGCAATTCTTGGAAACTGGTCATTCACTGCTTATTTAAGAATGTATGGATCACTCACTGCTTATTTAATTCATCTATCTTCTCCACATATTTATTCGTCCCAATAATATCCTCAAGATATTCAAGAAACCCTTCATCATGAGGACCTTGTGCTTTCGGCTTCATGAGTGATATCTGTTCTACTTCTCCCTGTCAACAACATTAAAGAAACACTATTAGTAGAAAACACATGTAAAATTATCAATATATAGGCAGTTTCTCTAAAGTAAGAACCTGAAGAATCAAGAAACGGTTGTTGTCAAGATCTACTCCTTTCCCCTTCAACTTTTTGGTAACTTCAGTGAAATTGCTCGACCTTTCATTAATATAATACTTTGACGAATTATCTCGAAATGCAACCCGAGTAATCATGAAATCACTTCCAGGAACCGTTTCATACGATCCATCTTCCTGTATTAGTTCAAAATAACAATTCACATTACTAAAAATCTTTTCCAATGTCAATGAAAATCACAGAGACACAAAAAGTTAAAAACTTCAGAATCTTTCCTAAAGAACTACATTAAACAATAATGCAAGATATTCACCAACGTTCTTGTTAAATAAACTGTCACGATTTCGCCTTTTCAAGTAACAAAAAGCTCCTTATCATACAACAAGGTCTCAAATAAAAAGTAAAGAGACAACACCATTACCAAATCGATAATCTCTTCAAACTGTACAGAAACTCCAGCATTATCCAAGTTCTGGTGATTAGTTGAATTGTGAATTAGCTCTGAAACTTTGTTGAGCCTCATCTGATAACAAAAGAAACATAAAGATTCACTCAAACAGAGCTCAATCAAAGAACGTAACTAAGAGATAAACGCACGAGTAAAGTTACCTGTTTAGCTCGTTTCCCAAATACAAATAACATTGCATCAATCACATTACTCTTTCCACTTCCATTAGGTCCAACCACAGCAGAAAAACTCTGAAATTTCATATTAAACAAAAAAATTCAGTAAAATCAAAATTTTCCGATTCAAGAAATTCAACTGAAATTACATTTAATTCACAAAATTCAACAAATCGCGATAATACCCAAACCTAATTAGCTTACAATTTCCTCCAATTTTGCGAAAATGAAAAGATGAACATCCAAAATTTTAAAACAAAAACTCAGTAAATCCAATTTTTCCGATTCGAGAAATTCAAATGAAATTAACATGTAATTCACTAAATTCAACGAAAACGCGATAAAACCCAAACCTAATTAGCTTCCAATTTTTTGAAAATGGATTGAGGAAAGGTAAAATCAAAACCCTAACCTTGTGGAAAGGACCGACGCGTTGTTCACCAGCGTATGATTTGAAGTTTCTCATTATAAGCTCTTTAATGTATAGTCTCGGAGTTCCAGATTTCTTCTGGTTAGGCTCAGACTCGCCGTTGCGAAACTCACCCATTGGTTCGTCTTCCTCCATTACGCACCACTAAACTCTCTGGTCAACTCGGTGTTGACTTTAGTTTCAGACTTGTGAAATTTCCACCGGCTTTTCGCTTCTTCAATCGTCGGTTTAGTTTCCGGTGACTCGCCGGAGAGAGATGAAGAAATTGGAAATTGAAATATTTTATTTTGTTTGTTTTTTTTTTATTTTATTTCTTTTTTGTTGTTTTCGAGTTATTAGGGATTTTAGAGGAGCGTATAGAGTTTTAGCGGGAAAATAAATAATTCGAATGAAAAGTGTAAAAATCAGGTTAATGGGCCCAAAAAGGCTTTTATTAGGTCAAGTGTAATGGGCCAAAAAAGGCTTTTATTGGGTCAAGGAGGCTCACTTAGTCTATTTGTATTATCTTCAAGCTGATTTTGTATGCAATCATTACGAAGAGCATTTTAACCCACAACCAAAGTCAGGTCAAGATTCCGGGTCGGGTTGAGTTTTGGTTACTTAAGTTGGTTTACTTCCATTTTATTTTTAAAACGCGTTTTTTAACTTAACTGAACGTAAACCGTCAAAATTAAACACTACTATATAATTTTGGATCGAAAATAAAACTTTGTATAGTTTTGTGTCAAAAAAATTTGTTTTGTGTATGTTTTTTCAGAAATTTAAATTATGTATGGTTGGAAGAAAAATCGTAATTTTGCGTGAAGTTGTGATCGATCATTCAAAACATAAACAATCGAACATTTTATCAGTTTCGTGATAAAATGGTCGCTTCCAAAAACACTTGTATTCAGTCATAGGAATATGGATTAGTCGGATTTTAATTGTGTGGTATTAGTTTAGATTTTGCTTTGAGATATTTTGAAAATGAAGAATTAACATAAGCCATAATATTGAGGGTTTTTTTAGGGATACTGAAGCCATAATATTAAGTTATTCACATACCGACCAAAAAAAAAGTTATTCACATACATGATACATCAACCATAATATTTAGTTATTCACATAATGATCTGGAAGATCTATTTTTTGAAGTATTTGGACTCATTGAGATTCAAGTGTACTAAACTAAAAAAGAATAATAAATTAAAAAAAAAAAATTAAAAGTGTGTCCTAAACTCTCTTACTGTAAAATGAATGACATATTGAAGAATGAAGAATTACTCTTTTGCGCTATTAAGTCAAGTTGTTCACATTTGATTTTGCAGTCTTCTACATAGATCTGCTTTTTTTTTTTCTTGAAACTTAGTAAAACATAATATGTAATCTGATTATATATCAAACTCTATAAACCAAAATGAAATTTCATCTAGTTTTTCTTAATATGATACAATTATATATATATATATATATATGTCTTTCTTTTTGCAAGAATATCCACTTCATTAGGTTAACAGATATTGCTTTTTTTTTTTTTTTTTTTTGCCAAACATCTATAAAAATGCATTTGACTAAAGATTATGAGTAGTTTTATAATGGTATTAATATATTACAATAAAGAATTATGTGGACTAAATCTTAGGACATCATAATTTTTACTCAAGCTGTCTATGCTATGGATTGGAAGGAGGTTTTGATTACACCTAACATAGGACACATTGTGCCCTACAAAACAGACCATTATTTGAAGTGATTTTAAAGCCCAAACAACTCATGCATGTGTTCTTCCCAACAACTCATCAGATCCCACCCCTTAACTATACCATATTTCCAAGTTTTGCCCAATTTAAACTCAAAATTATTAATTAGATCCCTAAATATATATATGCTTATGACACAAGAATACTGGTTCTCTTACAGATTCTATTTCTTTTCTTTCTTTTACTGATTTGAAAACCCACCTCGTGTTTTCACATAAAGCTCAATTCGAAAGAGTGAAAGTTTTAAATAGTACGATACTTAGGTGTGTTATATTCTGAAATTTTTGTGTGATGTGACTAGAAGGTAAGGAGCAATTTACAAAGAGAATTAGAAAAAAAAAAAAAAAAAAAAAACTGATAATTGGTGGGGTTTTTTCTCCAAAAATTGCAGAAAATCATAATCTTAATATCTATATTTTATATGCATTCATAAACACATTTCTCAAATAAACCAACGCAAAGAATAATATGTAAGTTAGGCCTAGATGCTATGTGATATAC
The DNA here is from genome assembly GCA_011420285.2 of Erysimum cheiranthoides. Lineage (NCBI taxonomy): Eukaryota > Viridiplantae > Streptophyta > Magnoliopsida > Brassicales > Brassicaceae > Erysimum > Erysimum cheiranthoides. Next base: position 3,289,095 of record CM022183.2, on the reverse strand, counting down.
TCATATAAGTAACAGTAGAAATATGAAATTGGTGGTTTGTTATTAACAATTATTGGACCCACAAAAGATTTTGTAGTCCTATTCTTGAGTGATAGGGTCATTGATACTTGTTCTTTAAAAGGGGCCACATATGAGCCCACTAAACGTTGTACAAATCTCTCATATATTTCAATCAAATCTCAAATCTGAGAATAATGATTTCTCCATTACAGATTAAATGTTGTTGTAAAATTGTTTTATTTTTGGGTTGTTAATTAAGTGTCCATTTGGATTTCGATGTAAGTTTTGCCAAAGTAGTACCTTATGGATAATCTTATAAATAAGTGTTATAGATCATCGTACCTTATATATGGATAATCTTATAAATAAAAGTTATAGTCTCATCATATGATAGTCAATAGATCTTGATGATCGGTTAGGAGTTAATGATAAATTTCATTCCGTTGAGACGGAAATGACTGTCTTATTGAATATATGCACTTACCCTTTTTTAGATAATGCATGTGAATTAAATCTTATAGTATTGTAGTTTTTTAAATGGTTTTAGATTTTTCAAAATATTATTTTATAATTATTCAAAAAAAATTAGAAAACAGGAAATTTTTAAGTTTTTATCAATTTTGTAATAAAATCCAAAATCTGACTTCAATGTGTTTTTAATAATTTCTTCTACGATATTTAAAACAATTTTATTTTTATTTGTTTTTATTTTTATTTTTATTTTATAACATTCAAAAACCAAAAATCTAAAATCTAAAAACTAAAATCTATAATCTAAAAATCATTTAAAATCTCTTAAATATTCTTGGCATATATATGACTACACTATATTGTTAGAAGGCACGAAAATGAAAGCGATTGGATCGGAAAAGTTTGGTTGATCATATACTTTTTTTATGTTACGTTATGCTATACATTTAATGTGTTCGTTGAAGTGAAGAACCAAAGAAAAGGATTCTATTTCTACCTATGGCATCAAATTCTCAATAAGTTAGGAGGCCATATTTACAAAATTTTACTAACGTTAAAATGTTCGTTAAGTTATTCTTTTCTTGACTTCAAATGTTCACCAATAAGTCAGAGAGTCAATGTTAATCTATGTTTTTCATTCTTTCACCATATTAATTTTTCATTTTATCATTTTGTCTTTCTTTCACCACATTAATATTTCATTTTATCATTTTTACCAATTTCCTCTTTATAAGTCATTTTTATCCAATTTTTTATATATTTTTTAACAATATGCATTGTACTGATTTGAAATCGGGTGGTGACAATAACCCAATTAAAAAATCATTAGGCATGATTTGTGTTAAAGACACAACAATAACACTAATACAAATTATTACTCCCTCTTTTCTTTATTATAGTATTTTTTAGAAAAAAATTGTTTTTAAAAAATAAATTTTCTTATTTTTCTATGCATAAATTAGCTATATAATTCTCATTCTATCCTTATTTAATTTATTTCCTTTTTATTTATGATTCATTTTCAATATAGAAAAATGTACATTTACTCATGTTCTTTTATGTAAACTATTTTGTTTTGTAATATCTTTATAGACAAACTATTTCATAACTTATTTGGCTTGAAATTTTGTAATAAAATATCTAACACCAAACACATTTTTATATTTTATCATAATACATCATTATTTAAAGGTTAAATTACTTTTATAATTTCGCTCACAACTTTAAAAACCTTCGATATCGTTAATACTTGTGAACAAAATTCACCGTGTAACATAAAATTATCCATGACTTCATCATTAGATATGTATGTGTAGAAAATAACATTAAATACACAAAATATACTCGCTAACATAAGAATACAAATAAAGAAAAAACCAAAACAAAAAGAGAATACAAACAAAGGTAAAAAACTAAAAATGTTGTTTTTGACGCGTATACAGTAAGCTAGTTAGGGTTTTGCTTTTCAATTTAATCCCATTAATTATTAGTGCTTGTGTGTTTTAGGACCACAAGTTTATGCTTGCAAGCAAAATAAAAGCCAATAAAACTTTATCTTTATTATGGACCAACCATGCAATTCATGATTCTCTGCCCAAGTAAAATAAAAGAGGATCCTCGTTTTTATATATGTTCAGTCTTTATCATCTCTATTCAAAATTTAAACTTAAACATTTTCTTTTTCTGGTAATTAATTTAATATACATCACTTGGTCAACTTGTGAGCTGTAATAGCATTAATTGATTACTTATCAACCGTAGTTTGATTTATACTCTTTTCCCGGAAAATAAAGATTATGTCTTTCACTTTATTAACTTTTGTATTTGCTGAAAATGTTCGAAAAATTAGTAGAAAATATTAGGATTTGACTTTTCGGATAATGATTCTCCCTAGACAGTTTCATTTACGTGGCGAGCTCCTAAACTATATAGGTGATGTAGTCGAGTGACACGTGAAATTTTTCAATACGTGTCACGTTTAAATCTTATCGTGTTAATTATGATTACGTAGTTTGTTGACAAGTTTTTTTCAAAAATTAAGAAGACGATGCTTATCGTCATTGATAATCATCAATTTCAATTTATTAAAATAAAATAAAAACATTTGGTCGTGTCTAGTGGACTAGTGACAACAAGTGCACAGAAGGTTTAAAGTCTAATAACACGGCTCGTGGAGTTGATCGTAAATAATGTTGATCTCGTGAGGGTATATTAGTCAAATAATAAGAACCCTCGAGGAAATTAATTAAAGTACGGTTTGAGTTTCAGAGAGTTGTGTCGTTACGAACTGGACTGGTGTCGTTTAGCTGTAAGTAAAGCAAATGTTCGGACAATAGGACGTGAATATATTTTGTTGGTGATTGTTAAATTAAATCTCCATGATCTATAATCTATATATAGTATTTACAACTATTCGTAGAAATTATTAAAAGTAATTTATTTTGGAATAGACAATTCACGGTAAATTTATTGAAACATAGTAAAAAAATTTGGAATTTATATACTTTTTTTTTGTTTTATAAAGAGCGTTATTTGATATGTTTTCATACAAATTAAAAAAACTATATAAATTCCTAATATACTTTTTATCAATACATAAAAAAATTAAAATAATAGAAATAAAAAAGATTTAATTATAAAAACTGTAGTGAATATGTAAAACAAAAATAAAATTTTAAAACCATATTTTTTATATATGGACGGGATATTTGTTTGTCTTTGTCTCTTTGACCTCAAACTCTGATTAATATTATGACCTTTTTTTTTTTTTGGAAAAATATATTTTTTCATTCATATCAAATGTGTTACAAGACTCAGTAATATTATAAATTTAGAGCTTACAAACTCAAATATAAATGATCTAGAGATGCAACACAGTTATAGTTAAGATAAACTGACAAAGGATCGATCCACAAAATTTTGGAGACAAAAATTGAAACACGAATTGCCACAAACGAGAAGATGGTGAGTCTGAATATACAACCATGAAAACTCTGTGAAGTGCGGAATTAGTCGCATTCCAAAAAAATGTGGTGACACTGAAAACATTTCCAAAATTATATATGTGATCACATAAGTAATTAGATATAGTAAAATGTTGTAGAAAAATAAAAACAGTAGGACATAATTGAATTGAATTTAAGAAAAGGACTAAGTGGACGGTAGGTTAAAACGATAATCACCACACCACCAAGAGAATTCTGTAATATGACACATAATTAAGATTTTTTTTTTTTTTTTGGACAAATGACACATAATTAAGATAAGTACCGATATTGTGGCATATGGCACATGATTCATGTGTTATATGAAAGGGTCAGCTCTGTAAGTGGACATACATTTCTAAGGTATATGGTCACGGTTTACTTGAAAATAATTCTGGGGCACTTTTATATGAAGACATTTGTAAGGGTGGACGATGAAAAAGAGGAAAGAATCACGAAAGGTGGTCCTTGTGTTCACAAATGGTATATGTGCCCTTGAGATGGGTTAAAATAGTCATTTGATTTGCGGTCCATTGCGCCACTACAACTGGTCAAAATCGTATATCATTATTTTGTTTGGGTCAGTCAACTCGGTTTCTTTAAGTTAATAGCTAGCTAGCCACGGCTAGAAACTATCAGATCCAAATATATCAAAATAACCCGCATTATACTTCCAATTGATAAAGATGATGATTTAGATAATCAACATATACGAAAAGACCACACCTTAAAAAAATAAAAATTGCACGATATATAACATCTTATTTATTAACGACTAAATAAGGATGCGTAAGTTTTGTACTAGTAAACAAGGATGCATAAGTTTTGTTTGTTATATGTCCAAGAAGTTAAGTGGTAGCTGGACCTGGTACAAAGTGTAAATTCAGTTTATTTAAATTCGATTTGTATCAAAATAAAATCGCATATATGTTAGAAAATGAAAATTACTGAGAAAATGTTTCCTTTTTAAATAATGTTTGGAATATAGTTGACGGGTTGGAAATACTTTTTATAATATGCTATCTATTATTTTACACGTATATTATTTATAATACCTAAAAGATAATAAATAATTTAATTTATGTCGATAGCTTTACCGATCAACCTAGGAGACTTTTTGGGGGAGAGGAGAAGATGGTCACATTCCGGATTCAAGTCCTACTTGAAGTTGAAGCAAGAAAGAGATTTGTTTTTTATTTATCAAAAAAAAAAAAAGAGATTTGTTTTTTGTTGTGATCCCTGATCTAAGAAAAATGTGGTTCCATAATTCTTTGGACAAAAAAAGAAACAATAAAGAATATATACGTTAGTCCCCAAGACCCCAACAATGACATACATCTCATTCTCCTGCGGGCACCATGTCGATAATAAACATATTTTATGCACCGAATACGTATATCTACCATGTACCAATATACTTATTTTTAGTACAGAACTCAAAAATGAACATAAATGCATACATAGTTGTTTAATTTATTTGTGACAACAATATAGAATGATTGTTATTATCGGACGTAATACATGTTTGGACGTAATACATGTTTGGACGTAATACATGTTTAATATCTCACGTACTTGATTGAAGATTGAAGGACGGTGTAATATAAAGAAAATTCTATGGAGGTTAATATTTAATTATCAAACAAAAAAAAAGAAGGATTATATTTTTCGTAAAATGATCATTACCGACAGGGTCAGATTTCTCAATCCAATTGATGCAATCATTCGTTGGAAATAATTTGCGATCTGATCATAATCCAACCTGAACATGATATATACATTAGATTTTTCACTAACTTAAACACTTTCAGAATGACATTTAATTATATAAATGTGTTTGATATTTATTGAATCAATTTATAGTGGTTAAGTGGTTAGAAATGTTTTACTATGATTTTATAATCATAGTTGATTGCTTGGATATTTTAAATAATAAATTAAACTACAATATAAACTACATTTTATACTTCACAAGTACCAAAACCTAGTTTACGCGTAGGCTTAACAGTAATTTTTTTGTTAACGGCTTGAAAATATTGAGATGAAACTATTAACCCACACATAGTGATAATAGTCTTGATTTTAAAGCCGAGAGAGTAAAATAAATATAATTCTCAGTTCGATTTCATCGTGAGCAAATATTACGTTTGGATCACTTGGTCGCTTAAGATATTATCTATATATGGTGAATTTGTAGAGATTCTTTTGTAAATGAACCACTGTTCCAAAATTAGTTCGAAATTTTTGGCAAAACTCGTATACCTCTAATGCTTAATCTTAAAATATATATTTGAAACTGTTTGATCAGGTGACTATAACTTTAAGACAACAAAAAATAGTAATAAGAAACAAATTTCATAGAAATTTTTTTCCCAAATCATTCAACCAAGAAATTTATAAACTTATCAAAATAATAAATTTTCTTTTATCAACATTAGATAAGATATTAGACAAGAGGTTTTGTCAACCAAGTCAGAGATGCATTTTTTTATAAAAGCATATAAAAGCAAAACCACAAAATAAAACTTAGCGATATGAATCAAACAATTAGTATTAAAATAGCTAAAATGCGCATTCAAAGAAAGAAACTCCTCCAAATATGTTGAAAATTTTTAATACACCATCTTTACTATATTTAATACTAAATGATCATCAGAATAATTATTTTCTCCAATTTTCATCAAGAAAAATGAAATTGTAATGAAGCTAACTTTAAATGATGTCGCACAAGATAACTATCCACAAACATTAATTTTACATACAAAAGCTTTGTAATTCAGTTTTAAAAGATTATAGACCTTAAGTTTCTAATATTCTATATTTTAATATACAAAACTTAAAATTAACAAATTTCCGAACATGGTTTAGTATATCACACTGTTTTTCTTAACAGAAGGAACAAATATAAGAAAAGAAAAAAAAAGTAAAAAAGACAAGTTAAAACAAGAAGTGTCACAATGCATGAAAATATTAATTATAATTGGACTGTCTTTAGGTTTAAGACATTTATTACTCTATATATATTTTCCCCACTCCCTATTATAGGTCCCACTTTTAACCATACATCTTAACCATAGTTAAATAAATCAAACCCTACCCTTCTCTCTCTCTTAAACATCCTCAAGCCCTGTTCTTTTATTTTTTAATATTATTTATTATTCACATTTATTAATTTTTATATCTCTCCCTATTAATTATTTTATTCTCTCTTAGCAACATTCATCAAACCAGATTCACTTTCATCTTATAACAACAACAACACATCTTCTTCCTCTTCCAAAACAAAAGTTTATTTTTCTTAAAAACTTATTAAAAAAATTTATCATCTCCAAAAGTTATAGATTAATCTCTTCTTTATCCTTCTTCTTCATTTCTCAATTTTTTTTTCATAAGCTTAACATAAACCTTTTTTTTTTTTTTTTTTTTTTTTGAAGTCATAGAGATGCTTGAAGTTAGATCAATCGATATGACTCCAAAATCACCAGAACCGGAATCCGAGACTCCGACCCGGATCCAACCAGCTAAACCAATCTCCTTCAGTAACGGAATCATCAAACGCCATCACCACCACCACGTTACCGTTACTTACAAAGAATGTCTTAAGAATCACGCGGCGGCGATTGGAGGTCACGCACTTGACGGTTGCGGCGAATTTATGCCGTCTCCGTCGTCAATCTCCTCCGATCCAACTTCTCTTAAGTGTGCTGCTTGTGGTTGTCACCGTAACTTTCACCGCCGTGAACCTGATGATTCCTCCGCCGTTAAACCACCGTTACTTCCTCCTTCTTCAACTACAACCGCCGCAATTGAGTATCAATCTCATCACCGTCATCATCCGCCTCCTCTTCCACGTAGCCCTAATTCATCTTCTCCGCCCCCGATTTCTTCATCTTACATGCTTCTTGCTTTATCCGGTAACAATAAAACCGTACCGTTCTCAGATCTAAACTTCTCCGCCGCCGCGGCGGCGAATAATAACCTCTCCGCCGTCACGCCTGGCTCAAGGAAACGATTCAGGACTAAGTTTAGCTCAAATCAGAAAGAGAAGATGCATGAATTCGCCGATCGAATTGGTTGGAAGATTCAGAAACGTGATGAAGATGAGGTTCGTGATTTTTGCCGTGAGATCGGAGTTGATAAAGGTGTTCTCAAAGTTTGGATGCATAATAACAAAAACACCTTCAAATTCTCCGGCGGAAGCGCCGCCGTAGTTCAGAGGAACGATGATAACGGAATCCCTGTTTCCGGCGGTGAGAATAACGTCGATGGTGAAGTTCGCGGTGGAGACGGTGACGGCGGTGGGAGATTTGAGAGTGATAGTGGTGGAGCTGACGGTGGCGGAAATGTAAACGCTTCGTCGTCTTCGTCGTGAAGAAGGAAACATCTTGTCGTTTTGCAGGGGGAAGAGTAATAATAATAAGAGAAGCTTAAGCTTGTTTTTAGCTTTTAGATCATAGCTTAAACTGGTATTATTATCGTTAAATACGTTTATTAATATTATTAATTAAACTCTTTTAGCTTTCTTTTATTTTCATTTTATTTATAATTTCATTACCACGACGTTGTCTTTAATTTAAGGAGGTAATAATATTACGTTCCAAAAGTTTTTTTTTATTCAACTAATTACTCGAATTAGTCACTACACTAGATTCATTCGATTATGTTAATTGTGGTAAAAACTAAATGAAACCCATAATGAGGAAAGTGGGGATTATTATTAATTTTTAATAATATGATTTTAGCTTTTTTATTGTAAAAGTACTTTGTCGCTTAGTATAATATTACGTTCCCAAATGTTTCATAATATTTTTCCACTAATGGAAAGTTTCTGAACTAATCACCCGAATTAGTAGAATTCACTATAAGTCAATTTTTGGTAATCAATCAAACGAACCCTAAAATGTGAGTTTCCCAAAAATATATAAACTAGTGCAATTTAATTAATTTTTTAATATTATTGTTTGGCTTTCTTATCTTGAAGAGTACTTTGTCGCTTAATTTAATATGCGATCAAACTAAGATCTAGGTGTCGTTTTCATAAATCTCTCTTTATTCTTTGAGAAAAGAGACAGGTTTTTTATTTTATTTTTTTATATCAATTATTTATGTTTTCCAATGATTAGTGATTAACCTAAGATTCATTGGATAATTCATTTTCATTTCCTCATTAATCCATTTCTTTCTCATCGTTAACATTCCCACTATCCGTTTTTGGTATATATGCTCAAGTGTTCATTATTCTTAAAGTACAAACAAGCATATTTTATTAGCATATATATAATTGGAAGCTAACTACTTTTAATTAAAGTGCTATATAGAGTTTTAGGACGTGGAACTTATCATTAACTTCACGAATAATTTAAATAACTTTCTATTTGGGAAACGTAGAGATGCAGCCGTGATTATGCGTGACAATTAGATACTAGTCGTGATTAACAAATGTCGGCTTACCAAACAAAAAATATTAATAAAACTGTAATTAGATTTTTTTTAAAAATATTTAGAAAAATATTGCATGTGGAAGCACAAATTTTATTTAGTGTTACTGTAGTCTTAGTCTATACTAAGTCTAAGGTTCGATTTTTAGAAAATACGTACGTTATATATATTGCCTATTAATGAATAAAACTATATAAAAAATCTATACTATGATGTAATTAAGTAGAATTCATTTATTATGGTCTTATATGTTAAATATAAAATCATCATGAATTTGATGTATATAATATACCGAATCATATATACAGTAAAACCTCTATAAATTAATACTCGATAAATTAATAACCTCTATAAATTAATAAATTTTTCCGATCCTAAGTCGGAACCAGTGTAAAAATTGACATAATTCGATAAAATAATAAGATAATATTTTTTTTGAAAATCCTATGTAAATATATGGTCCCATCAATATCATAAATTAATAATTTTATTAATATATCAAAATATATTTATATATATGTTAGATATAAACAAATTTAATGAAATATTACTCAATGTTATTTGTGTTTTTTGTATTAGTTTTTGTTAGAATTTATTTATAGTATTTTTTACTGGATCGAAAATTTTTGGTATTATTTTTTAGATATGATTCTATAAAAGTATTGATTATAACGGAAAAACTTATGTTTATAAACAATTTTTTAACAAAATTACGAAATAAGACAAATCTTTCTATAAATTAATAATTATTAATTTATAGATAAATTAATACCTCTATAAATTAATAAAATTTTACGGTCCCGGCATTATAATTTATAGAGGTTTTACTGTATGTGAATCCTTATATTGCAATCCTGTTACATTGCAATTCGAATTAACTTCTTGTGTTGCATAAAATTAGATTCTGAATTGTGTTATCATTGTAATTGAATTAAAAACAAATTATTTATTAAATGATACTATATAATAGATCAAGAAAAGAGAAATAAATATGGCCTAATCACCAGATGGGAACTATTAAATTAATATTAATAAATAGATGAAAATATTTGGTATTATTTTTCACATTTCGTGAAGTCAGAAATTTCTTTTTCGTGGTGGGGACAAAACTTTAACACAGGCTGAGGTTATGGCCCTAACTGCCATATACCATGTGCACAGTGCACCACTTACTAATTTGATTTTTTCTTGACGTAACTATATATTGCTAACAATAATATATTTTATTTTAGTGTCCCACCAAAAAAAAAAAAATATATATATATATATATATTATTTTAGTGTATATAAGTTTTTGTTGAAAAAGTTCAATATCTGATTTTTAGTATTATTAATTGGGATATAAAATTATAAATGTCGACCTAATTTATTAAAATTTAATCTGAGTGAGAGATAATGTATATTGAAATAGTTTTGTGATGCAATAAAGTTATATTAAACACAATTTTTTTTTTTTAATTATTAAGAGGTTCCGAATTTAAGTCTATACATCCCTGACATTAGAGTATTTAATATTGTTATATTTCAAGTATCATTCGGACAAATTATTGATTGAACATGATTTATATTAAATAATTTTTTGTATCCTATAAGATAATCAATATTTTTAAATATTAGTTTCATGAGTTTTCAGTTAATAATTTATTAGTGTATTTTATATATATAAATATATATATATATATATATTTTTTATTCTTTCGTAATTTTACTAAACATATTTATAACATATAATGGACGGGAAGTTATGGATAAAAGTTATAAATAAGCAGTTCAAAAAAATTATATGTACTTTCCAAAAAATTTCCATAAAATTATAGGATCGGTAATACGGATATTGGAAACGATAAAAAAAATTTGAGAAACAAAACTTATATTCTAATACAGTACCAAATTAATAAATCGGATAAAAAATAAAAAAGATTCGAAAAATTAAGATATTATCAAAAAAAAAAATTTTACTCGTAAACTTTTATTTTTTGAGTTAAAAATAATATTAATTAGAGAAATACAAACTTGAAACATAAAAATTAGTATTATAAGCTATACGTATATGGATGTTTAAATTTTTTTAGCGTGATGGGTAGTCTGGTAGATCTAAAAGAAAATGGACAAATTTGGTTGACCTTTCTATAGCACCACCCCGGTAATTTAACAATAATAATGCTACTGATGTAAAAAAAAAAAAAAACAAAAAAGCTACAAATAAAAATCTTCTGGTTCTTGTCTTCACATTTATACCACTTTAGATGTAGAAAAAGAAAAACCGAAAATGAAGTTATGCATGAAGTGAGATAGCATAAACTGGAAAATGCTTATTCTAAGAAAGTTGAGATTTGGAGAATCAAAAGAGACCAAATTGTGTATATCTTTTTCCCACTCCTTTTGTATTGTACATAAAATTATTGTTGTACAAATAATAACAAAATACAAAAGATCCTATGAGCATTAAAGCATTATCTTGATAACATCCCCCAGTTGAAAATCAATTAGAGGACCACATAATTACACAAAATAAAATAATATTAAAAATAAAAGACATTTAAATTACTTTTGAATTAATACAAAATCTCAGAAATTATTGATGTAACCAAAATTTTGCGTTGTGGACCTTGTGGTATTAAAGAGCTAATAAATTTGTATCTAAGTAAATAAAATAATTAGTTTTATTTGTCAAAGTCTAAATTCAACTTTACTTTTTGAGGGAAAATTATTAGAAATGTTTTTTTTTTCAAACTCCCTTTTAAAAATGTTTTCTCTTTAAAATATGTCCTTAATTTCTGAAATATACCTAAATATGTGTGTAAATTTATAAAATCATATAAAATTACTTTTATATGTGGGTAAAATCTTATGAATACTTTATAAAACCTTATAAATACTTCAATCGAATCTCCGAATAGTAGTTACTATCTAAAAATACCTTATAAACTTTATAAACTTTTTCAAGTTTAAAGAAAACACATTTTTGAAAATGGAGAGATGAAATAAGACATTTTTTAAAAATGGATACAACAAATATATTGTTCATTTATCATATTACATATATATATTTTTTCTTTTGAGAAATAAATTGTTGATCAGAATAGTAAGTAAAAGAATATTTATTTAACTTGAAGACTTTTTTGGGGAATAAAGATTATTTCACTTTTATGTGGTTCTTTTCTTAAACCACTTATACCTTATTTTTGTCTTGTCAAGATTTGAATCTCCAATGAGATACATTTCTTTAAGAAACTGTTTAAAGCTTTAATCTACCACATGTTAGCTAAACAGGTGAATTCTACATTGAATATAAAAGTTTGGCATCAAGTAGATTTTTTCAATTAATTTAATAACAAGGATCCTTAAATAAAAAAATCGAGTCTTCTTTGCAGATAGGTAGTTGTACATGTTTAATTAGCTTGATCTGAAGATTTTATTGTGGAGCCTTCACTTACGAATCACCATCCTTTTTATGTTAAGAAAAAAATCTTTTATATGTTGAGACATTTTTATTTTTTTTCCACAGTTTTGATATATTTACAAATTTTCTGAAAATACATATGACGAAATTCGACAAACTGAAAATATTTTTTTTGGTATAGAGAGATTAATAACTGCATATCATAAAAAAAAATGAAATTGACCGTAGATAGAATTAATATTAATTAGAGCTTTGGGTTGCTCCTTTAACATCTCATTAGTAACTTCTTCGTTCTCCATTCGTTTGGAGAATCATCATTAACCTCTTGGATTTTAATCGGTTTCTCCTTAGCTCGAAAGTTTGATAACTTTATTGATCGTTGCCGAGATTCCATAGCACCTAAATTCAAAATGAATCTCAAATCAATAAGTTAGTTTGTTGCATAAACCAAAAGAAACCAATAGAAAACCACAATAGAGTGTTATTATATGATTTTGATAATGTTCGATAAGTATATATTATATTGATAATGAGTTTACTTATCTGTACAATACATGTACAATCTCAATTTGTCATGAGATTAGACAATTAGCTAGAGTGGTGAATTTGAATGTTTCTTTTAACATTCACATTTTTTTTTTCTTAAGCTTATCATACATGACTTATATATGAGATTATGGAACATCATGATAAACTGAAAAATAAAAATTTGTGAATGTTAAAGGAGAATTTAACATTACTACTCTAACTAATTGTCTAATCTTGGGATGAATTGAGATTGTATATGTAAGACTCATTATCAATATAATCTATACTTTCAACAATATAGTAAACTAATTTCTATTATCAATATTTATGTGTATATTTAATTTTGTATTATTTTTTTAAAATTATAGCGGGCCGAAACAGGTGTTTTCTTAGATATTGAGAATTGTGATGTGTCCGAGAATGAGGCACATACTTTTAGACAAAAGATCGAAAAAACCCTTCAAAAGGAAGGTTACAACGGGGTTGTGAGAATTTGCGTTGTTGGCAATATGGAGCTAGAATCAACCCGTAGAGTCGCGTATAGGCTTATTACGCAAGGAGTTTCAGTCTTCCATATCCATCCGAGTAAGCCTATTTTGTAAAATTTGTTTTAACATCATGAAACCAATTGTGTCTCTAGGATGTAGAACCAGGTATATTGGTATAGAAACAAACATTTTATAATATCCCATCCTAAATTGGAACATGTAACATTTTAAAATATTTGAATGGATTTTAAACTCTAAAAGTACGAAGATCGAAACTAAACTAAAATATTTTAGATATTCAAAAAAATAATTATGTATCTAAAAATATTAGTTATATTTAGATCGAATAACCGAAAATATCTGAAATATCAAAACATATTCAGAAAAAATTAAAAAATAATCAAATATCCAAATATATTCAAAAATATTCTAAAAAAATACTCAAAAAAAATATTCAAATAAAATTACACGAATATGTTATAAACTCTCTAGCCGAAGCCGATCCACTTTTCCTTTAGTTCATATATGAATGCTAAAGTCAAGAACCAAAAAAAACAAACTGAATACCTAAGACTATAGTACAACTGATTAGCAGCACTAGTCGATTTAATAACAATTAGTTACACTTAATATATAAAAATAGTTATTAGAAATATTTTCCACAAAATTTGTATCTAAGTAAATAAAATAATTATTTTTATTTTTCAAAGTCTATATTCAACTTTACTTTTTGAGGGGAAATTATTAGAAATATTTTGTTTGCATACTCCTTTTTAACAATGTTTCTTCTTTAAATTTATTTTAAAAATGTCTTTAATTTCTGAAATCTACCTAAATACGTGTGTAATTTTATAAAATCATACAAAATTACTTTTATATGTGGATAAAATTTTATACACATCTTATAAAACCTTATAAATATATACTTGAATCGAATCTCCGAATAGTAGTTACCATCTAGGAATTCCTTATAAACCTTATAAACTTTTTCAAGTTTAAAGAAAAAACATTTTTGAAAATGGACAGATAGAATGAGACATTTTTAAAAATGGATACAACAAATATATTGTTTCACTTATCATATTATCTATATTTTTTTCTGTTGAGAAATAAATTGTTGATCAAAATAATAGTAAGTACTCCCTCCGTTTTTTTTATTTGATGTTTTAGTTTTTCAGATATAATAAACAACTCTATTAAAACACATTATTTTTTGTGATTTTTAATTTCCAACAACTCTAAACCAATAATGTTTAGTTATTTTTCTTGAATTCAATAATTTATTTTTAACAATTGTACATAGAAAAGTGAGAAAATGCATCTTTTTCAAACAAATAATTTCTACAAAAATCAAATAAAAAAGAACAGAGGGAGTAAAAGAATATTTATTTAACATGAAGACTTTTAATTTTTGGGGAATAAAGATTATTTCACTTTTATGTGGTCCTATTTCTTAAACCACTTATACTTAAATTTATCTTGTCAAGATTTGAATCTCCAATGAGATACATTTCTTTAAGAAACTAAAGCTTTAATCTACCACAATACCACATGTTAACTAAACAGGTGAATTCAACATTGAAGTTTGGCATCAAGTAGATTTTTTCATTTAATTGATCTACAATAATTAAAAATAATTTAATAACGAGGATCCTTAAATATTAAAAAGTCTCGAGTCTTATTTGCAGATAGGTAGTGGTACATGCTTAATTAGCTTGGTTTGAAAATTTTATTGTGGAGCCTTCACTTACGAATCACCATCTTTTCTGTGTTGAGACATTTTTTTTTTCCACAGTTTGCATATATTTACAAATTTTCTGAAAACACCTATGACTGAAATTCGACAAACTGAAAATAATTTTTTGGTATAGAGAGATTAATAATTGCATATCATAAAAAAAAAATGAAATTGACCGTAGATAGACTTTTAAGCTGAGAGTTTGTTTTACTAAATTGTCTCTACCTAATTTTGGGATTTTCTCTAATAAGTTTGATTTATAATATATAGTCTCAGCCGTAAATGGGTTCATTGCTTCTCACTGCATTTGTAACCGTGACATCATCAAGCCAGTTTGTTTTCTCATCCTTTTTAGATTTCGATTTTTATAAACGTAATTGGTTTGCATTTAAGTTTTACATGCATGTATTAAACATTTTCAGTTTTTCAACAAATATTTTGGAGCCTATACCTGAATAGAAGAACCATCATGTTGCCTTGTGTTTGTGTTGTTGACATTCTCACTTTCACTCTTCAAGGTTAGATCTCTTTCTCTCTATTTCTTACTCTGTTTTTGTTTCTTTGTTCTAGAGAGAAAACAAGAAACGTTAATCTTTAATTGTCTTCTCTACATTGATATAATAATTTGGATACATTCTTACAACATCATACAAGCATACTTAAAGTGGCTTACTTCTACTTACTACATACACACACTTAACCAAGCATACAAGCAAAGTTAATCCACTAGCTAACACGTCTAATAATTATCAACAACTCATTAACTACTCTAGTTTAGTTTAGTTATAAGCACTTTTAACAACTACTTTAGCTCAACTAAGTTAACATAACACACACATACACACATAATTTGGGCTCAACTCTACTAATAGCCCACTCACTATCCAAAAAATCAATTACTATGTGGGCTTCATTCCAGCCCATTGGCCCTTACGTGTCAATGACACAACTCCGTTGTGCCTTGCTTCTTCGTCATCTTGTTCTTCATCTTTCACGAACCATTGCCTTCTCTGTTGCTTGTGTTTGTTCTTTGCTCTCTTTTTCTTCTTCTTCTTCTTCTTCTCATTGAAGCTTTCTTTTGTTGCAGGTTTTAATCAAAGGATTCAACTCCAACAGTTTGCTTAACATCTTTATGGTTGTAGCTTAAATGTAAGGGATTAGTATACATTTTTGTTGACTTCTATAAACCAAATATATAACTACACTTTAATTTCCAAATAATAATTTTTGCACACTATGTTTTGGTTATACAAGCAAAGAGTTTTTTGCATGTTAATTAAAGACTTGAAGATTTCACCAGGCATCTCTGGAGTAAAGAACATGAACTTAAGTAAGCATCCTATTGGGAGATCAATGAGATCGACCTAAACCGAAGAACAACCGAGAACCAAAGACCGACCAATCAAGACCGAAGTGATCAAGAAGAATCTAGAAGATTATGAAGATATGTTGATATCTTAGATTTGGAAGATTATCATTTATCTTTATATATTATTTCCATATTAAATTAGGAAGTTTAGGTTTATGATTTCCTATATAAACCATAGTTTATGTAACCTATTTAACAACACAAATCAATAATAATATTTCATTCGATAAGATTTCTCATGCTCATATTGGGAGATCAATGAGATCGACCTAAACCGAAGAACAACCGAGAACCAAAGACCGACCAATCAAGACCGAAGTGATCAAGAAGAATCTAGAAGATTATGAAGATATGTTGATATCTTAGATTTGGAAGATTAACATTTATCTTTATATATTATTTCCATATTAAATTAGGAAGTTTAGGTTTATGGTTTCCTATATAAACCATAGTTTATGTAACCTATTTAACAACACAAATCAATAATAATATTTCATTCGATAAGATTTCTCATGGTATCAGAACCAACGATCTTTTGAGGATCTAACGCTTCCGCACTAAAAAACGATGATAGTTGTAGGAGACGATGTTGAAGACGATGGTGACGATGATGAAGACGACGACGGTGGGTTTATATCCACGTTTTTGTTTTGAAAAAAAAAAAAAAATCTGCAACTTTGATTTCACGTTTTGTTTCTAAAGATTCTTCTCTTCTTCCACTTTATTCCACTTTAAGATGGATGAAAAAAAAAAAAAAAAAAACTGTTTTGAAAGTGTTCGTAGATTAGTTTTTCTATTATAGTTCCACTTTTGTTTTGGCAGCTTTGATTTTTTCCTATTCCTATACGTTTAATTGTTTTTTTTCCTCGATGAAATAATGGTTTAAAAAAAAAAAAAAAAAAAGTTTTTTTTTTTTTCCTATATCTTTTTGGTCTACAAATTTATGCTCTTTGATTTGATTTTCTCGCTCTCGCGTTTTGATCTTCTCCTTATAATCATTTTTTTTCTTTCGCCCTCGTGAATAAAACATTCTCTTTTGTTCCTTCATCTTTCATGACTCGTCGGCCGAGTATAACGCCGCATCTTTCATGACTCGACGGCGAGTATAACACCGCATCTTTCATGACTCGTTGGCCGAGTATAACGCCGCATCTTTCATGACTCGACGGCCGAGTATAACGCCGTATCGAAGATGACTCGTCGGCCGAGTATAACACCACATCTTTCATGACTCGACGGCCGAGTATAATGCCGCATCTCTCGTGACCCCTCGGCCGGGTATAAAGCCGTTATTTTGAAGAATTGTCCAATCTCACACGTGTCTTCCACGTATGAGATTGACGGGGGGTATTGGGAGATCAATGAGATCGACCTAAACCGAAGAACAACCGAGAACCAAAGACCGACCAATCAAGACCGAAGTGATCAAGAAGAATCTAGAAGATTATGAAGATATGTTGATATCTTAGATTTGGAAGATTAGTATTTATCTTTATATATTATTTCCATATTAAATTAGGAAGTTTAGGTTTATGGTTTCCTATATAAATCATAGTTTATGTAACCTATTTAACAACACAAATCAATAATAATATTTCATTCGATAAGATTTCTCACATCCTTGCCACAAACCTCTCTGCTTGCATCATCAATACACTTGTCATTGTCTAACTGTTGGGACCATTTGAGTAAAACAACCTCTTATGTTGTCTTTGGTTGATGCTATAACATTGTAGAGAAAGTTAAAGAATAAGGTGGTTAAAGCATAAGTTCATTCTTCCCATATGATGAATGCTACTACTACCATAGAGAAGAAGATCAAAGAACATCTGTAACGGGAAATGTTGGGTTTACTTATAATTATTTTCAAGTCTCGTTTTTAATTTTATTATATATGGAGATCGGATATAGTAATTGGATAGTATATTTTGAGGTAAATCATTAAAGTTTGAATGTTGAACTAAAATATTAAAATCAAAATGTTTTTAAAAATTTGGTTGGTTTATATCCCCTTTTTTTTATTACCTTTATAGATGGATTCTCCAAGTTGTGGACCTGGAACCAAAAGGAAGGAGAATCCAGGAGCAAGCAAAACTAGTTCTCTTGTTCTCTTATTCTCTTGTTCCAAGAAAGAAGACCAAGACAAGGTCAGATGTTTGGGAGCCTCTTTTTTTTTTTGGTAACATGTTAAGATTTATACCATTTTGGGAGCATCTTACAAGAACAGTGGAGAATAATAACAAATGCTGTGTATTATCAATGATTTCCACACAGAGGGCGGTAAAATTATGTCTCGAGATGTCATTATTGTGGTTGGATTCTGAGTTGGTACATATCATATGAGATTTTAAATTTGAAGAAACACCTACTATCATGGAAGGAAAAACGAGAGAAACAACATGCCATAACCGATGAGGGTCAATTGAAGTTAGCTAAGGTTTCAGGGGAAGTGTTTAGAGAGGCTACTAATGAGATGTTATGTTGGTGTTGGGTGAATTGTCTGTAACATTCGTTGAGAGAATTTAGCTTGGCGTCATTTCTGCGAAAGAGTGAATTTCTTTACGAGAGAATCATCTCCATTGCCTTTGTATAACATTTTCATCGAACGAAGAGTTTTTTTGATCAATTTTATAACTTTTGAGTTTAGCATTGGACCCATACTTGAATACTGACCAGATGCAAAAAAGTTCTCTTCGAGAGTGATTTGAAAGTACTAGTTGCAAGCGGTAGCTAAGCCTCAAGAGTGGCCAGAGCTTTATGGTTTCACAATTGTTATTATTGGAACATGAAGGAGACCCCTCAAACCAAACTTCAAATTGGTAAGTAGAGAGAGGCAAACCATTTTGACGGTTACTTATCTAAAAAGGGAAACTTTTTTTTAATATTTCAAAAATTTTAAGTATTCTTATTTTATAAATCATACGTCACTTGGCCAATAAAAATCCGTCACACATATTTTGCTTCAAAAAGATTATTAAAAAAAACTTGAAAAAAATAAAAAATGAAAGACACGATATCAAATGGTGGAAAAAGAGAGAGAATTTCTTCTTCTTTTTTTTTTTTTTTCAAAACGAAATGCACATCGACAACTTCTTTAAAAAATATATAAATACATTTTGTTATAAAACACTATAAAACCAAATTACCACAAAAATTTCTTTTAATACAAGATAATTCTCTTAATACTCTTGTAATGCTTTGAATGAAAAAATATTGTAACGACAATGCCATCTTCTTTATTATTTCTTCGTCACATTTTTTTATCATAATGTTTTTTTACATGAATTTTTTTTTTAAACTTAATAATTGTCAAGGAATAGGGACGGAATTCAAATGCCTATATTCTCTTCGTTTTCCTTGAGGATTGCATTTTTTTGCTGTTTGGGAATTCCATTTTTTTGCTTACTATATTCTCTTAGTGTATATTCTCCAATATATAAAAGGTATATATTTTAGACAAAATAAAATAAAGGATATGTATAAATCAGTTTTGTTTATTTCATTTTGTCGATATATAATTTACGGAAATTAAAATCGACATTGGCCAGACCCAGTTCGGTACAATGTTACTAACATATGCAGAAGGAATTGTTTCTCTCCATACCCAAATACCTAACAATATTGTACGTTCATGATGATACATTTCACATGCCATTTCAGATCTATTAACCAGCCAAATATGTCCAACTTTTTTCGTATGAAGATATCTAACTTCCTTATTTATTTTTTTTGTTAATTTTGAACTTTTTTTAACAAACTAAATTTGACAATTAACGTAATCTTTTTTTGGAAGTAGAAATTTCATTTTTTATTTTTTGGCATTCCTTTAGTCTCTTCATTGTTTAATGTACTTTATTTAAGAGTAGTTAATTAGATTAATTACGACCTAGTTCTGATTCTCTAAAAAGACTTAAAGATCAGAAAAGATCACGCCATTATCATGTATGATCATTAGTTCTAACAGTTCTTTTAATAAATCAATTAAAAACTAAATATTTCTTCATCATAGCAAGTTAGCAACCAACAAGGATTAGAGTTGTGGGGCTCTGCCACTCAATTAAAATTCAAATTTTATTTGCTTATCTTTTTATCATGTTATATAAAATTTGAAACATCTATTTTTTAAAGTGAAAAGTTAGAAGATTTATATATAATCTATTTTAAAATGAAAAGCTGGGAAGGCCCCTGAAGATATTGGTTCTTTATCATAGCACAATCAAGAAATTCTGAGCTTAAATAATCTAATCGGTCTCAAGTTAACATGCATGCACTTCACAAAGAGTACATACAGTAATATATGAAATATTGCTTTAAGATAATCATGGGAAATAGAGTTAGTTTTAACTCCACCATTTCCATTAAAAAATAAAGCTACAAGACTGGTCTCAAAAGAATCAATTTAAACCTCTTTTTTTTCATTCCTTCCTGAAGATTTAATATCATTTGTGATATTTCTGTATAGTTTAGTTTCTTTTTTTTTTAATAATGAGTAATTTATTTATAGAGATAACCAATAATTGGGTTACTATATCCAGCTAGCTTATCACAAGAACCTTCCATATATGTCAAGAACAATCAATCTCATTCACTCATTCATTCATCAGTAAATACACATATAGAAATTGTTATAAATTCCTTTTGTTTGGATGAAAGATACTCATGTGACTTAATTTCTATTGTTTAAAATTCACTTAATTTGGTAATCCGAAAATCTTTCAACGTATATCAAACTTATGATACTCTGAAACTGTAAAAAAATTCGTTTTGCAACATGTTGTGTTTTTTTTTGTCCAACGTTCTGATGCGGTTTATTTTAAACACCCAATTTAACAAATCTTTATTATCACAACTTCTAACTACGTACAAAGTGCATAATATATCTGTTAGTACTTAAGGTACCAAACCCAAAAAGCCTAATAAATCAAACTATAAGTTTCTTAAGAATAGGCTAAAGCTAGGACAAGCATATCAATGGTTATTGTTTGGTTTTTTGGTTAAATAAATAAAAAGACAAGACCAAATAAAATGATGTGATTAACTAATTGACAAAGTGTTGGGTGTCGGAATTTTTTTAGGATATCACGATTGCATAAACTAAAGTGATCAAGACGTAAGGTAAAGGAGGGATCGGTCGATCTTAGTAGAGATCGATCGAACTCCGCCACCATTCCAAAACTCAAACTACAAAAACTGTGACTATCCTGCTTTTGCAAATCTAATCACTTATATCTAACAACTTAATTACTCAACATTAGCTGGTAATCTCGAAATTAAACATACTAAATTATCTGGTATGATAAGTTCACAAAGTCTACAACTCAGCTTTTCCAAGTTGTAACACAATGCTCGTTTAGACTAGTTCAAACGATTCCACAACATGGTTAATGTATGAACTGACTTAGAATCAACCTTTAGTTAGCTACTCAAATGGTATGCAATATTATTAAATCTAGAATGAGGAACGTACGACCGGTTTGAATCTAACAATACGTGAATTCCCTTTTATTACTCTTTAAACCCAACGATTAAACTACTTAGACATAGCAAAATTAAACGAAAACAAGTTCATAAATAAATGTATTATTAAAGACCGTAGATGAAAAGAAGAGTTTAGAAAAAGCTTCTTTGGTTTTACAGAAAGCAAGATTTTCTACCTAAAATAATGAAAAAGACGTAAAACTATAAAACTGTCTAAAAGAAGCGATTAAACCTAAAGCCTATGAGTAATTAATGATTTTCTGAAGATTCATGAGGTTGTTTTTGTTTCAGGAGCAAGATCTTCCTTATATAAGGGTCTTAGGTCGGCTAAAATAGGTTTGAGATGAATCAGAATAAAATCCAAAATAGTTTAAAATATTTTCATTATTTTTCGAAATGGAGATCGATTGATTTTAGATGAGTTCGATCAATGTTTGTTTTATCTGCTCGTCAGATTGTCCTGTTTTCAATAATTTCTTCATAACTTTTGTTCTACAGATAGGATTGACTTCAAACCACCTAAAAATGAAAGATGACTTTTTGATCTTTACATGATTGTAAAATTTTCCAATTATTTGTTTTTCAAATTTTTACCTCATATCGGATAAATGAAATAAAAGAATGTATTTACATAAAATATATAGTGTATATCCTTATAAAAAATAAATAAATAATATATATATATATTATCTAATCTTTAATTTTATTTTGTTATATATGAAAATTTGGGGAAATTAAAATAGACATTGGCCTGAACAAGTTCGGTACAATGTTACTAGCATATGCAGAAAGAACTGTTTCTTTCCATACTCAAATACCTAACAATGTACGTTCATGATGATACATTTCACATGTCATTTCAAATCTATTAACCAGCCAAAAATATCTAACTTTTCTCGTATGAAGAAGATATCTAACTTCCTCATATAGTTTCCTTAATTTCGTATTTTATCAACAAAACTAAAGTTGATAAAGAATGGTGTCTTTTCATCAAGCAGTAACAACAACTCAAATCTCTTTTAGAAGTAAAAATTTCTTTCATTTTGTTTTCCGAATTCCGTTAGTTATTTATTGCTAATGTAC
Source organism: Erysimum cheiranthoides (assembly GCA_011420285.2). Classification (NCBI taxonomy): domain Eukaryota; kingdom Viridiplantae; phylum Streptophyta; class Magnoliopsida; order Brassicales; family Brassicaceae; genus Erysimum; species Erysimum cheiranthoides. Next base: position 3,266,114 of record CM022183.2, on the reverse strand, counting down.
ACTACTTGAGAGTACTATTTAATTAAATTAGTTGCCACTTGTTTCTGATCATTTCTAAAAAGACTAAACTTTAGTAGATCACAAGCCATTATCATGGATGATCATTAGTTCTAACAGTTTCTTAATAAATCAATTAAAAACTAATTTTTTATCCATCATATACCAAGTTAACAACCAACAAGGATTAGATTTGTGGGCCTATGGCTCCCTATTAAATTTAAAGTGTTTTTTCATCTCTTTTGTCATGTAATATAATATTTGAAAAATCAATCTTTTAAAGCAAAGATATTAATATATTTTAATATATATTCTTTTGATATTGAAGACATGGAAGGCATATCCTTGAAGGAAATGGACCAAATGGTTGTTAGTTTGTTATTATAGCACAATCAATATTTATCAGCTTAATTAATTAAATTGGTCTCTAGTTAAACATGTACTTGTAAGAAAGTACAGTAATATAAAATACATTAAACAAGATAATATTTACTATAATCATGGAAAATAAGCTAGTGTGAGGCTTAACACCACAATTTCCATTACAATAAAAAGCTAAAGAAGTTTTCTCAAAAAAATTAAGTTTATCTTTTCTCATTATACTATTAACAAATTACATAATAATTTATCATTATTCTTATATATCTAAATGTTATTGAGAGAACCAATAATTGTATTACTATATTCATCTAACCTTATCACAAGATAAGAACCTTCCATTTATGTTAAGGAACAATCAATCTCATTCATTCATTAATATATACACATTGAATTTGTTACAAATTCCTTTCACATTACACTTAACAATTGTCTTAAGTTAACATTAAATTGAAATGACATATGCTTCGACAACATAATAAAAATACATTAATTTGACCAAAGCATAAAACAAATCAAACTATATAATACATAAAAAAAAACAATAATCATTATTTCACTTAAGACCCTAACCTTGTTTTTAAAACATTCACAAACCTCCAAAGCATCCAGTTGTTATGAATCTTCCACCATCTCCAATCTATAAATCTCTTAAATTCTCAAAGAAACACAATCTCTTGATAGTAAAGAAGGGAAAAAACCAAGATTAATATTTTCAGTTTCATCTGTATATATAAAACACACAAAGACACAAACCAAACCCTTACCTACCTTTAGATTTTTTTCTGGTCTAATTCCCAGTGGAAGGAGGTGAATTACAGTCACAAACAACTTCAGTTTCGATTTCTCGTTTATGGAAACTGCGGTGGCAGCCACAGGCAGCGCACGTTAGCGCTGCCAAAGTACCTTCCTCGCCGCGGCTTGCCATGAACTCCCGGCAGCCATCAACGGCATAACCTCCCACCGCCGCGGCGTGGTTCTTCTGACACTCTCCGTATCTCACAGTTCTCACCGTCAGAGATGAAGCCGTTGAAGAGCTTCTTGAAGGTTCCTCTGGCGAGGCTCTCCTCAACACCACCTGACGCTTCCTCATGTTTTCTCTCTTCAATTGAACTCTAAGCTTCTTCTTCTTCTTGACTCTTTTATGAAATCTTGTAGTAATGTAATAATGTAATATATTCAAGAAGAAGAGAAAAATATATAAATAAGTTTTTGTTTTATTTACTTTTAATTTCTACGGTTGGAAATAGTTAGGGAATGAAAGATCGAGACAATTACCAGAGGACCTCAGTTGTTAACCCTAAACCATAGATGAGATATTTATAGCATTTCTGATAGCAATCGACAACCAACCTTAGATATTTTTATGCATATCTATGTGCTCTTGTGTGTATATATATATAGATATATGTACATGTGTGTGTGTGTGTGTGTGTGTGTACATCTACATGTCCATGGTATATATTGATGGATCATCATTCACAACCAGTCAAACCTACCTAGCTAATTACCAGAAAAAAAAAAAGCTTTACATGGTTATATCATATAAGTATGTGTGTATATGTATTTTTGTAATTGATAAGTTCTTTTGACGTCCACATTTAATTTGTGGATTCATTAATAATTACATGTTTTGTTTTTCTTATTACCAACCTAAATATGGTGGAAATATATTTGGCTCATGTCATTTTAAACTCAGCCTAAATATCATTAGTTTTTTCTTTCTTTGAATTCTTTTTTTTTTTTTTTTTTTTTTTTTTTTTGCATATTACGACAATTCAAACGAACTAACGAAGTTGGCTCAACCGGTTAGAAGAGATTGAGCTGAATGAAGATTTGTATCTACACTACGTTTAAGAATTAAGAAAGATATTTATTTATCGCCAATGTGATTCTTTATCCGAATGGACGGACCAAAATGTTCATAACTCCTAGATACAAAAACAAAACCCTCACTTGCAATTATAAGCCACGACTCACGAGACATGGAGCCACCACTTTGTGAGTTAGGCAACCGTCTTTAGTTGATCGTTAGATGGTCGTTTTGGATGATAAAATATATATATTCTTACATTTCAACAAATATATATTGTGCTATAACTAATAATCATAACAATATGCAATATTTATATATAAATGGATGCAGAATTACAATCTAAATTGAATCATATGTGTCCAATTAACTGTGCGTGGACGCAACTTTTTTGTTCAATTTTGCGAGAAAACCCTAAAATGATGAGAAAGCTTTTCTTTAAGACCAAACAAAGTGATTGGTTTTAAAAGGAAAGAAACAGCTAAGCTTGTCTTTTTAAGGCCTAATATGTACTGTGGTGGCCCCTTAACCTTCATCCTCTTTAATCTCTTTTTTTCTTCTATCTATACTATTATTTTGGAAGTCACTTCCCTTTTAAAACTTATAAGTTTGTAAGAATTACACTCATTAAAACCCTGAATTTTAAATCTTTTCACAAAACTATCCCAAACTTTTATAGGAATTTGATAATTGTATTTATCACAATTATTACGAAATATCTAATTAGGAAACAGTTTTAAATACCCCATATATTTAGGAAACTATAAAACAATAAAAAATAACTAACCTAATTAATAGGAAAATTTTAAAATCAAATTATCAATCAACATTAACTCACAAACCATTCGAATTAAATATATCAAAAATATACAAACTAATAAAATGAAAAGACAATTCGTCATGTAACATAATATTTATCCCATATATTTAGTACCTATTAAACCCAATAAATCAAAACATTAAACATAATATTTCATATAAGGAAAATCTAAAAATAAATCCATTTATGTTTTCCTAAAAATTAGTAATTGCACATGACTATAAATACTCTAATTAAATAATTCGATTTCGAATTGTTCTAAAATCATAATTAATGCGAATTAAAAATCTACCAACTAATAAATCAAAATAATTAATAGTGGGAAATTTCAAACAATAAAACAAAATAAATAATTATCGTATATTTCTAATTGGATTTATTATGGGGATATTCCTAGAAGATTCCCTAACAAAGATTTAAAAAGAGTTCTTTATTAGATTTTGAAATTATTTATTTTATTTGGATTTTATTTGTTAGAGATAAATTGGTATTTTGTATTAAGAATTTGGGTGATGGTGTCGAAATTCGAAATCTAAAAGGAGATTTTACTTATGTCCCATTTTAAATCCGGGACGGGAACAAAATGAGACATAACATCATCATGATTTTAGGAAAAAAATTTATTGGAGAAAATTTATAAAAAAAAAGAGGTTCATTTATGTCCGAATTTAAATCAAGGACGAGAATGTGATGAGATGGAACCAGAGATTTAAGAAGAGATTTTACGGAAACAGAAACGGGACCTAAATTTAGAAATCGAAAAAGAGATTTCATCACCATCACCATCATTATCATCATATTTGACTGAAAATTCTAGATACGCTATTTAGTAAAGAAATTGTGAAATCATGTTTTTGGCAGAAAATTTACGGATTCATATTTTTTTGGCAGATAAATTTTTACCTATTAACTTTCCTATTTTGCAGGAATTTTGTGACTCACGTTTTTAGACGGAAAATTTACAAAGAAAATTTGGAAATAAATAAAAAGGTTTTATTTATGTCCGAGGTAAAATCCGAGACAGGAACGGGATGGGACGGGACGGGAACATAAATTTAGGAAGGGATTTAACGGGAATATACAGGAGAAGGAAATTTAGAAATCGAAAAGGAGATTTTACTTATGTCCCATTTTAAATCCGGGACGGGAACAAAATGAGACATAACATCATCATGATTTTAGGAAAAAAATTTATAGGAGAAAATTTATAAATAAAAAAGAAGTTCATTTATGTCCGAATTTAAATCAAGGACGAGAACGGGATGAGATGGAACCAGAGATTTAAGAAGAGATTTTACGGGAACGGAAACGGAACCTAAATTTAGAAATCAAAAGAGAGATTTCATCACCATCACCATCATTATCATCATATTTGACTGAAAATTCTAGATACGCTATTTAGTAAAGAAATTGTGAAATCACGTTTTTGGCGGAAAATTTACGGCTTCATATTTTTTTGGCAGATAAATTTTTACCTATTAACTTTCCTATTTTGCGGGAATTTTTTGACTCACGTTTTTAGACGGAAAATTTACATAGCAAATATGGAAATCGAAAAAGAGAGGTTTTATTTATGTCCGAGGTAAAATCCGAGACATGAACGGGATGGGACGGGACGGGAACATGAATTTAGGAAGGGATTTTACGGGAATATACAGGAGAAGGAAATTTAGAAATCGAAAAGGAGATTTTACTTATGTCCCATTTTAAATCGGGAATGGGAACAAAATGAGACATAACATCATCATGATTTTAGGAAAAAAATTTATAGGAGACAATTTATAAATTAAAAAGAGGTTCATTTATGTCCGAATTTAAATCAAAGACGAGAACGGAATGAGATGGAACCAGAGATTTAAGAAGAGATTTTACGGGAACAGAAACGGGACCTAAATTTAGAAATTGAAAACGAGATTTCATCACCATCACCATCATTATCATCATATTTGACTAAAAATTCTAGATACGCTATTTAGTAAAGAAATTGTGAAATCATGGTTTTGGCAGAAAATTTACGGATTCATATTTTTTTGGCAGATAAATTTTTACCTATTAACTTTCCTATTTTGCAGGAATTTTGTGACTCACGTTTTTAGACGGAAAATTTACAAAGCAAATTTGGAAATAAAAAAGGAGGTTTTATTTATGTCCGAGGTAAAATCCGAGACAGGAACGGAATGGGATGGGACGAGAACATAAATTTAGGAAGGGATTTTACGGGAATATACAGGAGAAGGAAATTTAGAAATCGAAAAGGAGATTTTACTTATGTCCCATTTTAAATCCGGGACGGGAACAAAATGAGACATAACATCATCATGATTTTAGGAAAAATATTTATAGGAGAAAATTTATAAATAAAAAAGAAGTTCTTTGATGTCTGAATTTAAATCAAGGACGAGAACGGGATGAGATGGAACCAGCGATTTAAGAAGAGATTTTACGGGAACAGAAACGGGACCTAAATTTAGAAATCGAAAAAAGAGACTTCATCACCATCACCATCATTATCATCATTTTTGACTGAAAATTCTAGATACGCTATTTAGTAAAGAAATTGTGAAATCACGTTTTTGGCGGAAAAAATTACGGCTTCACATTTTTTTGGCAGATAAATTTTTACCTATTAACTATCCGATTTTGCGGGAATTTTGTGACTCACGTTTTTAGACGGAAAATTTACAGAGCAAATTTGGAAATCGAAAAAGAGAGGTTTTATTTATGTCCGAGGTAAAATCTGAGACAGGAACGGGATAGGATGGGATGGGAACATGAATTTAGGACGGGATTTTACGGGAATATACAGGAGAAGGAAATTTAGAAATCGAAAAGGAGATTTTACTTATGTCCCATTTTAAATGCGGGACGGGAACAAAATGAGACATAACATCCTCATGATTTTAGGAATAAAATTTATTGGAAAAAATTTATAAATAAAAAAGAGGTTCATTTATGTGCAAATTTAAATCAAGGACGAGAACGGGATGAGATGGAACCAGAGATTTAAGAAGAGATTTTAAGGGAACGGAAACGGGACCTAAATTTAGAAATCGAAAAAGAGATTTCATCACCATCACCATCATTATCATCATATTTGACTGAAAATTCTAGATACGCTATTTAGTAAAGAAATTATGAAATCACTTTTTTGGCGGAAAATTTACGGCTTCATATTTTTTTGCCAGATAAACTTTTTTCCTATTTTGCAGGAATTTTGTGACTCACGTTTTTAGACGGAAAATTTACATAGCAAAATTTGGAAATCAAAAAAGAGAGGTTTTATTTATGTCTGTGGTAAAATCCGAGACAGGAACGGAATGGGATGGGACGGGAACATAAATTTAGGAAGGGATTTTACGGGAATATACAGGAAAAAGAAATTTAGAAATCGAAAAGGAGATTTTACTTATGTCCCATTTTAAATCCGGGACGGGAACAAGATGAGACATAACATCATCATGATTTTAGGAAAAAAATTTATAGGAGAAAATTTATAAATAAAAAAGAGGTTCATTTATGTCCGAATTTAAATCAAAGACGAGAACGGGATGAGATGGAACCAGAGATTTAAGAAGAGATTTTACGGGAACGGAAACGGGACCTAAATTTAGAAATCGAAAAAAGAGATTTCATCACCATCACCATCATTATCATCATTTTTGACTGAAAATTCTAGATACGCTATTTAGTAATAAAATTGTGAAATCACGTTTTGGCAGAAAATTTATGGATTCATATTTTTTTGGCAGATAAATTTTTTCCTATTAACTCTCCTATTTTGCGGGAATTTTGTGACTCACGTTTTTAGACGGAAAATTTACAGAGCAAATTTGGAAATCGAAAAAGATAGGTTTTATTTATGTCCGAGGTAAAATCCGAGACATGAACGGGAAGGGACGGGACGGGAACATAAATTTAGGAAGGAATTTTACGGAAAAATATAGGAGTATGGAATTTAGAAATAGAAAAGGAGATTTTACTTATGTCCCATTTTAAATCCAGGACGGAAATAAGATGAGACATAACATCATCAGGATTTTAGGAAAAAAATTTATAGGAGAAAATTTATAAATAAAAAAGAAGTTCATTTATGTCCGAATTTAAATCAGGGATGCGAACGCGATGAGATGGAACCAGAGATTTAAGAAGAGATTTTACGGGAACAGAAACGGGACCTAAATTTAGAAATCGAAAAAGAGATTTCATCACCATCACCATCATTATCATCATATTTGACTGAAAATTCTAGATACGCTATTTAGTAAAGAAATTATGAAATCACTTTTTTGGCGGAAAATTTACGGCTTCATATTTTTTTGGCAGATAAACTTTTTCCTATTTTGCAGGAATTTTGTGACTCACGTTTTTAGACGGAAAATTTACATAGCAAATTTGGAAATCAAAAAAGAGAGGTTTTATTTATGTTCGTGGTAAAATCTGAGACAGGAACGGAATGGGATGGGACAGGAACATAAATTTAGGAAGGGATTTTACGGGAATATACAGGAAAAAGAAATTTAGAAATCGAAAAGGAGATTTTACTTATGTCCCATTTTAAATCCGGGACGGGAACAAGATGAGACATAACATCATGAGGATTTTAGGAAAAAAATTTATAGGAGAAAATTTATAAATAAAAAAGAGGTTCATTTATGTCCGAATTTAAATCAAAGACGAGAACAGGATGAGATGGAACCAGAGATTTAAGAAGAGATTTTACGGGAACGGAAACATGACCTAAATTTAGAAATCGAAATAAGAGATTTCATCACCATCACCATCATTATCATCATTTTTGACTGAAAATTCTAGATACGCTATTTAGTAATAAAATTGTGAAATCACGTTTTGGCAGAAAATTTATGGATTCATATTTTTTTGGCAGATAAATTTTTTCCTATTAACTCTCTTATTTTGCGGGAATTTTGTGACTCACGTTTTTAGACGGAAAATTTACAGAGCAAATTTGGAAATCGAAAAAGATAGGTTTTATTTATGTCCGAGGTAAAATCCGAGACATGAACGGGAAGGGACGGGACGGGAACATAAATTTAGGAAGGAATTTTACGGAAAAATATAGGAGTATGGAATTTAGAAATAGAAAAGGAGATTTTACTTATGTCCCATTTTAAATCCAGGACGGAAATAAGATGAGACATAACATCATCAGGATTTTAGGAAAAAAATTTATAGGAGAAAATTTATAAATAAAAAAGAAGTTCATTTATGTCCGAATTTAAATCAGGGATGCGAACGCGATGAGATGGAACCAGAGATTTAAGAAGAGATTTTACGGGAACAGAAACGGGACCTAAATTTAGAAATCGAAAAAGAGATTTCATCACCATCACCATCATTATCATCATATTTGACTGAAGATTCTAGATACGCTATTTAGTAAAGAAATTGTGAAATCACGTTTTTGGCGGAAAATTTATGAATTCAAATTTTTTTGGCAGAGAAATTTTTACCTATTAAATTTCCTATTTTGCGGGAATTTTTAGCCTCATGTTTTTAGATGGAAAATTTATAGAGCAAATTTGGAAATCGAAAAAGAGAGGTTTATTTATGGCCGAAGTAAAATCCGAGACATGATTGGGATGATACGGGACGGAACATAAATTTAGGGAGAGATTTTATGGGAATAGACAGGAGAAGGAAATTTAGAAATCGAAAAGGAGATTTTACTTATGTCCCATTTAAAATCCAGGACGGGAACAAGATGAGACATCACATGATCACGATTTTAGGATAAAATTTTATAGGAGAAAATTTATAAATAAAAAAAGAGGTTCATTTATGTCCGAATTTGAATCAGGGACGAGAACGGGATGAGATGGAACCAGAAATTTAGGAAGAGATTTTACGGGAACGAAAACGGGACCTAAATTTGGAAATCAAAAAAGAGATTCCACCACCATCACCATCATTATCATCATATTTGACTGAAAATTCTAGATACGCTATTTAGTAAAAAAATTGTGAAATCACGTTTTTGGCGGAAAATTTACAGTTTCATATTTTTTTGGCAGATATTTTTTACCTATTAAATTTCCTATTTTGCGGGAATTTTCTGACTCACGTTTTTAGACGGAAAATTTACAGAGCAAATTTGGAAACCGAAAAAGAGAGGTTTTATTTATGTCTGAGGTAAAATTTGAGACATGATCGGGATGAGACGGGACGGGAACATAAATTTAGGAAAAGATTTTACGGGAATAGACAGGAGAAAGAAATTTAGAAATCGAAAAGGAGTTTTTTTATGTCCCATTTAAAATCCGGGACGGGAACTAGATGAGACATGACATAATGAGGATTTTAGGATAAAATTTTATAGGAGAAAATTTCTAAATAAAAAAAAGAGGTTCATTTATGTCCGAATTTAAATCAGGGACGAGAACGGGATGAGATGGAACGAGAGATTTAGGAAAATATTTTACGGGAACAGAAACGGGACCTAAATTTGGAAATCGAAAAAGAGATTCCATCAACATCACCATCATTATCATCATATTTGACTGAAAATTCAAGATACGCTATTTAGTAAAGAAATTGTGAAATCATGTTTTCGATGTCTTAAATTTCTTATTATTTTATTTTAACTACAGTGTTTGAGAATTTTTATTTATATTTATGATTTGAAGGACAATTTTTTTTTTAGTTTTATTGTATGGTCCGATTTGTCATTCTTTAAATTTATTTATTTTTATATTTTAACTTCATGTTATTTTTATTTGGTTATAATATGATATATATTTATTTATTATTAAATCGTAATAACTCTAATTTTAGAAAATTATATTTATTGGTCATTTAATATTATGTTAAATAATTTTCAGATTAAATAATTCAAAGGAATTAAACATTAAGGCGCATTATAAATAAACAAACACTACAAAATATATAACCAAATTATAAACCAATATAAACGTATGTAAAAAAAGCTCAATTATTAAAACATAATTTTCCTGTAATACTTTACATATTTCCATGTCATTATATACAATTTTCTACAATCTCAACAGTTAAGCATAATTATACCATCACCAAAGTTATTCTTAATTTTTACACAATACCAAATTAAACGTATAGAGTACATTCCTTCCGTGCCATAATGGCACGGGTTAGTACCTAGTTCTTTAATTAAACATGTTGTTACGAAAGGACCCGATTCAGAGCATAGGTTAAAAAATAAAAAACATGGATTTGACCTCAGATATTTGGTCAAAACTTAAAGGAAAGTTTACAGATTTTCTTTTACATGGAAGAAATTAAAAAATATGAAAAAACATTAGAGATCAGAAGACTAATCTTAGTTACAAAATTATTTATATGTTTCACAACGAATCTAATGTAGTATCGAATTTGAGTATAATATGATACATAGAAAAAAAGAAATGCTTATGTCGGTTATGTGGCCTACTTTAATTTCTACTAAATAAATGTACAAACTTTAATTCAAAAATTCAGTTTTGTTGTAATTAAAGTACCTACCAACTAATATATCTAATTCTATGATGATTATGCATGAGCAAAAATAGAAATGTATAAATGTATATACATTTAGATATAAAAATGTTTGACTCATAATTTAGATTATACTACAAGAAAACCATCAGTTTTAGACATCACAAATTCGTTGGGGACGATCCTTTGCGATAAATTCTAACTGTCGGTTTAAAATCGTCGAGAATTGAATCTTGTGAAAATCCGTTTGGTATTTCTGAAATATTCATGTCGGATACTGTTATGACGGATTTCCAACTAATAGTAATTTCTGACTATTTTCTGTTATTTAAGTCTTAAATGGTTTTAATATGTGAATTTGAAGTAAAAATTATAAAATTTAATTATAACTAAAAAAAATTTCAAACAGAATTAGTAATAATTTTTTTTTAAAAAAAACCTAAATTTCGTAACATGCGAGGGTTGAAGGTGTCACCGAACCGGTCACTCCTCTCCTCTGACTCTCTGAGTCGATCATGGGCGGACCCAAGAAAAACAAACTCTGTCGTCATGTGGTCACTCTAAAATTATCAAAAGTAACTGTTTAAGTGTATATTTTTCTTTAGCAAACTGGCAAATTTAAACTCATTGACACTATTGAAATTGTGTTTGAACATCGAAATGCTCCCACGAATTGTTTTTACCTGTATATTATATTGTAATATTTATTAATTTATAGTATTACATAATTTTGGTATCGGTATAAATTATTATTAGATATGTTATTTATATAGACCGAGACTTGGATCGTTATAATTTTTCTTCTGACGCCAAAAAAAAAAATTATTAGTAAGAAAATCATATTACAAACCTTTAAGTTTTGCGAAAGACAAATATATATATATATATATATATATATATATATTAAACCACTTTTACAAATGTCTTATAAATTCTAATAAAACATTAAAATATGAAAAACTTTTTAAATTTTTTATAGATTCATATAAAATATAAAATACAAAAACATGTTTACAAAATTTTTATAAAATCAAATAAAAATAAAGTTTTAAAATAATATTATTATACAATCTAAAACCAAAATCTAAACACCTAAAATCACAAATCCAGAATTTTAAAAACTAAAAACATTAACAAAAAAATATATAAATAAAAATAACAAGCTTACATGTTTGGCAATTGAAAAGAGAGGAAAAGAGGAGGAAGAGTGAAATTTGTTTGTGATTTAGAGATATTTAGAGACACAAAACTGAAAAAGAAAAGAAAATAGCATTTAATTATGAACTTTAATATATCGTTTGATTAAGGGGGAATTTATTAAGTCATCATAAGTTCGTCAAAGATTTTTAGGTTTTGCATGCGATTTGAAACGCAAGTCGAATCGTTTATAAACCGTAATTTCCGACGAATTTTTAGAGTTCAATTTTTTTTTACGGATTTTCATACATACATTTCTTACCGATTTTGGAAGATTTAGGGTTTATTGACTTCAAATTGCAGAAAATAAGATTCATAACCATTTAATTAGGGCCTTTAAAATTGCTAGTAAAAAAGTTATAAACTCACAAAAAAACATTCCGTCCTATTCAAGGAAATCTTCGAAATTTAGTTTTCTTAATGAACTTTGTCAACTTGTATTTGTGAAAAAGTATAACTTCAAACATTTGTCAATGTGTTTTTAATATATTATTTAATATTTCAATTCCTTAATTTCTAAAACGTTAGAAATGTGTTTCTAAAATTTAATACTGCTTTTTGATAGATCTATTTGTCAAAAAATTTTGAACAGATAATTAAAAAATATGTCAAATTAACATTAAACATTTTTAAAGTGACGTCCTAAATCTGTTGAAAATTAGAAATATATAATATTTTATATATATAGATATATTTTCCGACAAAATTTTTATGGATCTTTCAAACGATTTTATTTTGTTGAAATCTATCAGAATTATCAGACAATTTTTTAAAGGGGTTTATATCCGGAAAAAAAATCAATGAATTTTCGACGACATAGCTACTGTTAGAATTTTAGCCGTTGATTTGCAACAAATCTTATTCCATCTAAAATAAAATCCTTTTTTTTCTGTAGTGTGTATTCCATCATATTTTTTACATTATTTCGACAAAAGAATCTTTCACTAATCTTTTGCCTTTTTACAATTACATCATGATTTTTTTTAATTCCACGTGCATACATTTATTCGTTTTCTAATTATACATTAAAATGTTCTTATTCATGTTTTCCATCAATCCAAAAAAAAAAAAAAAACCTTTATATTTTCTCCTTAGATATAAAAATATCAAAATTTGAATTCCATATATATTTTGAGATATAATACAAAATAACCTCACAAGAAGGTCATCGTTACGATGTTTTGAAATCTAGAAGACGCATTCAAAACATGCAAATTTTGAAATCGATTTAAACTTATATATAAGCGACACAATTATAGTTAAAGTAATTCAAAGGAAATGCTTACATACTTTTTTTTTCTACATGAATAAAATAGCATATGAGAAAAGGATATTTTTTTCATTAAACATCGAAAATATTTGAAAACATTTGACCAATTTTAGTTATGAATTATTAGTATATTTCTACTTATGAAATTATTTATATATGGTGCTCAAAAAAAAAATTATTTATATATTTTTTAAAGAATTTGATTTAATATCGATTTTGAGTATAATACTATGTTTGCTATGTGATCTTGTGACCGGCCCACTTTAGTTTTTACTTGTGAAATATATGGACTTCAATTCAAGAATTCAATATTTGTTGTAATATATATATATATATATATATATATATATGTTATATTATATAATATATATATATGTTATATTATATAATGATAATGCATGAATAATTAATAATGTAGAAGTGTGTATAAATGTATATACATTTTGGACCTAAAAACGTGGGTCTGATAAGTTGGGCTATCAAACCTATTTTGTATATTAAGAGGATAACGCAATCTTTCACAATTTTTTGCTTATTTGCAGTACGTCTTGATTTTTTCAATTACATGTGCATATTTTCTTATTCATGTTTTCCATCAATATATTCTCCTTAGGGATTAAATATGAAAATATAAAAATTTAAATTGGACATATATCATGAATTATTATAAAGAAATAGTCTCACAATAAATCGTTTGTAGTTGTAGACCGATTTTTTTTTTATTTCTTCTTCGAATTATTGATTTATAATATATACACTTATTACATGTTCGCTTCATATATGCAAGTTGTGAAATCAATCTACACTTAGGCGACACGATTATAGAATTACAATATCATCTAATTTTCACTCTATGAAAATTTATGGAGACTAATTTGGATTTTAGGACGTAAAATTAAAAAAATGCATGCATCCGTATATAAATTTATACGTAGAAAATTATTTGGCTATTAAGAGAAATTTAATTTTTAAAGCAATAATAAACCCTTTATTCTTTTGATTTGATAAAATTACTTCTCTCTAAGATAATTGGAAGTCATACAACACATATCATAATTATAGACCAAACAATGCTTTTTGGTATATTATTTAATAGAGAAATTATATATATAATTAAAAATTTACGACAAATGTATCATTTCTTTTAACTTTTTTTTACTTCTAAGATGTAATCAATTTAAAAATAATTATAGTGAAACTACTTCTCACTTAGATAAAAGAGATTAATAATGAATACTATATTAAAAATTACTTTTTCATAAAATCTTAAGGTGACCAATTTAAATTTCCTTAGTAACATTTTACACCCATTAAAATTTTATGTTGGGTCCTCCCCCCTGAGTCAAGCTATTATTAGATACGCACAGTCCAACAATGACACTAGCTAATTCACTATAAACAAGTGGCATCGTCTTAAAACCAAAGGCGAAGCAAAATTAATGGTGATATTGACTTTTTTTCATACTTCTAGTAACTATGTGATGTATGTCACAACTCACAAGGTCACAAGAAAGAAAGTCAAACTTTAATTCTTCATCACTTTCAATATTTATAGTGCCATCCCGTTTTTAAAACTATTTTCATCCTCTTTACAATTAGTTTCATTAAACCTTGTCGGCCTTATTTATTTCATGCAATAAATATCTCGTTTAATTTTCTTCACTACTAGTAGTAGTAGTACTATTTTCTTTATTAATAGGTCTTTCGAATTCACCAATAGTAAGGCTATCTTTAAATCTACGATTTATTTTATTGAGCGGCGCCATTTGACACTAAATAAATGTAGTGTTTTTCTTAGTGAGTTAAGTGTTAACGGTTAATACAAGGAAAATAAATTGAAAATATATGAGCAAGTTGTAATTATTGATTAGTTTTCTATAATAATAGTAATTTTTATCCACTACACACATAGAACACGCCTTATATTTACAACATTATTAGACTAATTAATCTCGATATTAGAAACCATTTACAGTAACTAACAAGTGGTTAAGTTCGATTTTTGGTCATTTCAATATGTCTTTTTTTGGGTCAGCGTTTTGATTTGTAACAGATTATTTACATTAATTTATGTCAACATCTCAAATATAACATACTTACATATAAAAATAACAATAATAACATTTTGATAAATAAAAAAATATATAGATATAGGATTTTACACAAGTACTAAAATCATTGGATGGACATATTTCAGGCCCCTTCAGAATTGACAGGGCCATAAATAAAACAACCCCATCATTAATGTAATTAACGAGGGAAAATAAATAAAATTATTAATGACATATCTCACGATTATCTAAGCGAGTCAATTAGGAAAGCCCAAAAAAAAAAAGTAAAAAAAAAAAAAAAAGAGATGAGGATCCTAAAATTAGAACCATCTGATTAAGCAAACTTCTTCAGAAGAAATTAGTGTTTTCATCCAATAGAATATCACCAATGTGTCCACCAGAATCTTCAAACAACCACTTCTCAAACAAAGACCATTGACTTTGGTTACTGCATCCACTTATGTCTGGTTTGGTCTCATGATCAGGTGAAACTCCAGCTTGATGATACGATGAATCACAATTATTCAATTGGTCAAACCCTGAAAATGACTGAAATGCCCCTGCACAATCTTTCCCATCATCACTCTTGATCACTTCCTTTGTCTCAGAATCTGTAGAAGTGATTCGATCTGAGGAGTTCTGAGTCTTTGGTGAGTTCTTGACCCACCCTTTGAGCAATTTTGCTATATTCTCGGTGCTTGAGGCATAAGTGGTAGATGTTTCTTGTGACCTAAGTAACCCGCAAGCCGATGAAGTAGAGCGTCTTGATTCAGCAGAAGAAGATGTTGTAGTCGCTGTAGTTGTTGTGATCGGTGCTACAGCAGGAGATAAAGCCTCAGAGAGAGCCTTTTTCGCCAAATGAATGTCGGTTTGAAGCCGTCTCTCCCATTGACCTCTTGAGATGTTTGAGTTGGAATTAGCTGAAGAAGAAGATGGTGAAGATGAGAGTGAAGAACGGTCAAGTTCTTGATGAGAATCTTGATTGGCTTTGTTGAGTTTCTTCTTCAAATGTGTGTTCCAATAGTTCTTAATGTCATTGTCTGTCCTTTGTGGAAGATATGACGCAATTGCAGCCCATCTACACCAAATATTAAATGTTCTCTATTAAAAAAAATATTTCTTCAAATTTCAAAAAGTTTTGAGAGATATGATTAGAGAAATTAAGGGTTAATTAATTTGTTTTTTACCTATTTCCTAAGAGGGCTTGAAGATGAACAATCATCTTTTCTTCATGTTCTGTGAAGTTACCTCTTTTGATTCCTGGCCTTAAATAGTTTGTCCACCTAAGTCTACAACTCTTGCTGCATCTAAGCAACCCTGAAAAATTACAAGAAACAATTAAAAATTAGAAAACGATGAGTAAAGATCTAAGCTATATATAAAGAACAAGATCTCATGCATTAGATCAATAAACAAAACCCTAATTTTCAAATCTGTTTTTGATTTATAAGCTAATTTCACAACTTTTTAAGTACCTAAAGAAGATACATATGAAAATTAAACCCATTTGGAGAGCACAAATTCAATCCAAACCATTTTGATTCCTTGTCTATCTCTCACTCTATCATAGATAGCTCAATTAATATCTACATATAGAAAAAGAGAGAGGAGAGAGAGAGATGAAGAATGAAGATTATACATACCAGTATTAGTGGGAACAGCTCTCCAATTACCAGGACCATGTTCTTGGATGTAAGTAACTAAAATGATATCTTCTTCAGGAGTCCATGGACCTTTCTTCACACCTCCTTTGTCACAACAAGGAGGCCTCACCATTATGATCTTGATCTCCCCTTAATTAACTAATTAGTTGTTTAATCACTCCCTTTTGGCCCTCTTAGTTTCCTCCAACTACAACTCTTTGACAAGAAAATAAAAGAAAATTGAAACAACCTTAGTTGGTAATGAGTCACACTACCCTTAGTTCACTAATTAGTACGCTTAGCTTTGGATAGATCTAATGGTTAAGCTTGGCGACAAAGGTCTATGTCCACTTCTTCTTCTATATATATATAAAAAGAGAAAGAGAAATTTGCTGACCCCTCTTGGTCTTGGACTCTTGGGTCTCTCAAATTGTATATTTAATAAATAAAAATATAAAATAAAATTATAAAATGTGTAAAGCATTAACTACAAAAGTGGAGGTAAAGCCTCCAAAGTCAGCTGTGTGGCAAAAGGAAAAGTCTCTACCCTCCATACAAAACCGCGTGGCATTCAATGTGGGCTTGCTCCATTCAAAACCCTAAATAGAAGAAAAATATTATTAGGTTTATAATTTATTATTTTTATGTTATTGAAAAATTAAAGAATAATGGGGACATGCATGATAACATGATAATGATATATGATATGATATCTCCCTCTCTCACTTTTGATTTATTGCTACGATAATTTTAAGAATTGATGAATAGTGGCTACTGCATTTATGTGTAATGCATAGGCTTTGTTAATAATAGAAATTGATGAGAGGGTCTTTTGACGAACGAGATTTTCTCTGCGTCATGATTTGCTGTTTTGGTTTTTTTATCAAAACGAATTATTTTTATTTTTTTAAAATAGAAAAAAAAAATTGCTGTTTTGGATTGAACCAGTGGGTCTTTGGCCATTGTCAAATTACATGATGGTCTACGTCATTCATGATGTTAGCGACTTTTCTACATATATGTATAGATAAACTAACATATATGATGAATACATGATGTTAAATTTTTTATTCGGGTAAGGTTTGTGATTAGTGTCGATGGACCACAATTGGATTTTTTGGTAAGCATAGTTTTAGATGAAATTAATTGTACGTTACATATGTCGTTATCGTAGGTGGTGAAAATAAATTAAGAGATATTTGTATGAGAATCAATTTGGTATATAAGATAACGAAGATTTTTGTTATTTGATAGACACAAGTCATACAACTACATTAAGAGTTTTAGATTCAATCAAGTGTACGTTATATATATGTCGTTATCCTAAGGTAGATTATGATATATTTGCATGAGAATTTGGCATATAAGATAATGAAGATTTTTGGATTTGATAGACACAAGACATACAACCATATCTATTTATGTGAACATGTGTATGTATGAATATGTCAACTAAGTAAAAAGATGAAATTAATTTGGTTTTCACGAGGCCGGAAGAAAAGGAAGAAGAAGAGACACGAGACGACTACTTTAATTTCTTCTCTTTTTGTCAATGTTGTGCTATATCTATTTATTTATATAGGTAGGAATTTTGAATGATAGTTTATGTACAAGTGTGAAATTTTCACTTTGTGGAAAGTTTATCGATTACGTTAGATTATATAATTGTGCTAAACAGGCTGTTTTATCAATCATATGAATAGAAATTAAAAAAAAGGATTCTGTTTACATCTAACCATTGATTTGAAAATGATTTTTGTTTACATCTAACTAAAAACAAAACTTCAAGAATATGGTTTTGATTACTAACGTTTTACCCAACACGTACCTCTTTTGTAACCCTTTAGTCAAATGGTAAAGAGATAGTAGTACAGTACTGTACATAGAAGTGATATGATAACTATTTTTATCGTACCGTTAGTTCTAAAATTTATTTTCACCGTTTCTAACTTTATTATTATTTTATGAAGTTTTTTTTATACCATTAAAAATTAATATTTTTTGTGCCAATAGTAGGATTTTATATTTTTTAAAATGGATATTTTCCATTGCATACTAGTAAAATTTAATATTTTCGTATCATTTCATTGAATTATCACTCATTTAATGTAATACGAAAATTCGACGATTACAAAATGGGAGATCAAAACTTTATAATATATTTTAGATTTAGAATTTTTTTTACTATATAATAATATATCACATAACGCATTTAAGTATAAGGATATGAATCATAATAAGTACTATGGAGGTGGAATATATAAGAAACATACTAATATTCTTGAAAAATACATATACTATATGATTTGCGATTACGATTTATATTAAATTGACAACTTAATAACATGGAATGCATGTGTGATGTATGGATGGTGCTTGTGATGTAGGGACGGGACAAGCACATTTTCCAGCGTAAAATACATTTTTTTTATAATATAAATAGAGAGGAAACGTAAGCATTAAAATAAAAATATTAGGTACTTTGCGAAAAAAAATAAAAATTAATTTTGTCAATGAAGAGAAATAAAAGCTACTGCAAGCGCACATGCAGTTGATACATAAGAACAAATGCAGAAGTTTCAGTCCGTATTTATTATCAGGACAGTGCATGCGATGAAACCAAACCGAATTTGATAACCGGTTTGTACCGGTTTGGTTATGAGGTTGTTAAAATAATATTATGGCTATTGAATTGTTGGGCCTCATGATTGAATTATGGGCCCATTAAGTTACTTTTTGAAGTCAACTCCCCTCAACTCTTCAGATGTATTTGCTTTGTTAGGTCATTAAGTTTTGTTTGGTGGTATTAAGAGTTAAGACTATCCGTTGGCAAAATAAATAGAAAGCTAACTTTTTGTTTGTCATATAATTTTATCTTGTCGATTAATTAATCGAAATGGTACGTCATGATAACATAATATGATACTAGTAGACAAAGTACATATCCATTAAAAAGAAGTTTTTGTTAAAAGAAGAGTAGTTTGTTAGCAAAAAAATTTTGTTAGGTGTACATATGTGTCTCTAAACATGCATTAGATACACTATTTTTGACTTTGACTCTCAACAATTCTTTGTATTAGATGTTGTAAGCTTCTTGACTTCGTCAACGGTTTTTGATCAAGTTATTCCATGACATTAGTCCGAAGTATTTTAAATTCGGGATATGCAAGATGGTGGTATTTTGGAAAAAATTCCGCTATATAACATTTCAATACGTTTTTATCGGGGTTGACTAGATAAACCGATAGGGTATATAAAAAAAGAATTTATGGTTTTTTTTGATTTTTTTTTTTTTTGAATACGAGGAGGTTCTGGGCCGAAGCCTGTAATCCCCCCAGACCCGAAACCACACCATATAATATTAGTTTCGTCCCAAGCGTCACTCGAACCAGCGACCTCTAAGCTTCGCCTAGAGTCTTTACCAGTTGAGCTAACGACATTTGGTGGTTTGTTTGATTTTAAACATTTGTATCCGATATATTAATTGATTTTGAGATCATTTGATAACATGTTATGGCTTATTGGATCAGCAATAGGAAAACAAGAGTTGTTCATATGCTTCTTGTATCAGAATGGGAAGAGATTTCTTTAGGACAATAGTTAATTCATACACAAACTATGTTCCACGATACGGACAAAAACTATAAATTTGTGTAAATTCATACACGAACTACAAACTCTGGTTTATTTCTCTAAGTCATATAATAAGAACATCTAGAATCAAACACCCATTAAGCTATATGGATTTTTATAAGAGATGTTTCAAAGCATCTAAGAATTCCAATTAAATACAGTAATTTCACCTCTACCTTCACTCCCCATCTTTTTTTTTTCTTGACATAGCAATCTTTCTAATAATTAAAAAAAAACTTTCTAATAATACCTCTTTTTCTTGCAAAACCAGCTAGCAATTTGTAGCCTAGATATTGAACAATTTATTGACTTGGACTTTTGATATGTATGTCTCCCTAATTAGTATTAACCATTTTGTTTAGGTCATGTACATAAACTCTTATATTCTTTGATGTAGTTGTTGATATGATCTCTTAATTATAGTGTCAAAAAAGTCTTTGTCATAAGTGTTTCTTTTAAGTTTTTTCAAATTGGAAAGACAATGAGCTCATCAGTAGAATAGCTTTTTTTTTTTTTTTTTTTTTTTTTTTTTTTTGATTTGATAACCGTGGGGATCCTAAAGACTTTCTAGGCCCAAAGACTAATCCCACGAGGCCCACGAGAAATCCACGTTTTCTTACCACTTAAGGCGTCTCCGGGTGGCCAAGGGGTTTCGAACCCAGAGCGGAAGTTCCAGCTGGAGCCCCTTTACCAGTAGGCCAAAGACACTTGGTTAGAATAGCTTGTACTTCGCCTAAAATACTAACACGAAGATTGCTAAAGTTTGTTTCGATATAGAATCATTAAATTTTGAACGTATAAAATCTAAGTTGGAGGTGTATGTATACTATTAAACAATAATTTGGATATTTAAACTTTGTCGTGAAAGAACTATATCGATGTGGTCTCACAATTGAGGTTATGCAACACACTGGTACAAGTACAACTTAATTAAAACCTTCTTTATGAAATCATAGCTCTTACAAAAACAATAATCATTATAAACAATTTACATACGATTAAGAATGATTAAGCATTCGATTGTTCCAAAACAATTTTTGTGTGTGTAAATAATAAAAAAAAAAAAAATTGTGTGTGTACATGTACAAGCAAATTTCAAAGATTATTTACATTTTCTATTATGAAGCAATTTTAGTTTATATAATATAGCTGTTTTATAGTATTTCTGCACCACAAATAGATTTTTGTTGTTTTTATTTATAATAATTTTACTTATATAGATTTTCAATTATGGATTCGTTTTAAATAGAACTAAACATAAATTCCGAACTAAAATAGCCAAACCCAAAAAAAAAAAAAATTGCCAAACTGAATTGGTCGGTTAATTCGGTTTACACAGTGAAACCAACCAGCAAAAAATTGATGGTTTGTTCAGTTATCGATTTGGTTTCGAGTCTCCAAACCATTTTGTTTTAATTATTTATTTTTATGAAGTGAAATTTCTTCTTCGTTATTGAAATTCTATCAAAATTTACCAAAACATACAAAATATTCTCAGAAATCTTTTTTTTATTAAAAAAAAATTTCGGTTAATTTCAAAACTATTAAAATAAAAAAGGTTCGGTTCATTTCAATTTATTTCGAAACTATTAAAATCACCAAAACTAGATCATAACCAAAGTTTTCTGATGTTAATTGGTTACCCAATTTTTTAAAAAAACACCAGCAAAGTTTTGCTTAGCTCAAAGTTCAAAACTTCAAATACAGAAAAAAAATTTTTTTTTTTTTTTTTTTTTGACAACTACTAATACACAAAAGAAAAAAAAAAGAAAAAAAAAAGAAAAAAAATACAGTCAATCCTAGCCGTCAAATAGTAAGAAGCTTCACAACCGTTAGATCAAGGGCACAACCAATCATCTTCATATATAAACTCACATCAAAACATTTCATCTCCTTTGGCCGTCTTCTTACTGAAAACTCAAAAGCTCTGCAAAAATGGTTCAACGTATTGTTTACCGCTCACGTCACTCTTACGCAACCAAATCAAACCAAAACCGTATTGTCAAAACTCCTGGTAACGTACTAATCTCTCTAATGATCTCTTAGTAGTGATTCTTGAATAAGATTATGATTTGAGATTTTGTTAAAGTTTGGATTTTTAAATTTTTCTTAAAGGTGGGAAATTGACTTATCAGAGAACGAATAAGAGAGCTAGTGGACCTAAGTGTCCTGTTACTGGCAAGAGAATCCAAGGAGTAAGCTTTGAATCTTACTTTATCTGTTTAGATTCTCTGTTTCACTTGGTGTGTGTGTGTGTTTGTGTTTGCTGCTTTCTCATTGGAACTAATTTTGGATAAGGTTTGTGAATTTTGGTGTTAGGGTTCATGTTTATGTAATGGACAATGTGTCTTTGGTATTGAGACAAAATCTGGTTACACTGTAGGGGTTGAATTGAAGAATTTGTGTGTTTGCTGCTTTCTCATTGCAACGAATTTGGATAAAGTTTGTGAATTTTGGTGTTAGGGTTCATGTTTATGTAGTTGGGCAATTAGTTTTTGAGTATTTAGACAGAATCTGGCTACACTTTAGGGGTTGAATTGAAGAATTTGTGTGTTTGCTGCTTTCTCATTGGAACTAATTTGGATGAAGTTTGTGAGTTTTGGTGTTAGGGTTCATGTTTATGTAGTTGGACAATTAGTTTTTTGAGTATTTAGACAGAATCTGGCTACACTTTAGGGGTTGAATTGAAGAATTTGTGGGTTTGCTGCTTTCTCATTGGAACTAATTTGGATAAAGTTTGTGAATTTTGGTGTTAGGGTTCATGTTTTTGTAGTGGACAGTGTGTATTTTGGTATTGAGACAAGATCTGGTTACATTTTAGGGGTTGAATTGAAGAATTTGTTGTTCGCAAGAGTGAATAATTTGTGTAAGCTTGGTTTAGTAGTGAAAAGTTTAATACTTTTTGGCCATTGATGTAGAGAAACAAGGTTTACATGGTGACCAATTCTTAGTAGATTAGAGTGATAACAACTTGTTTTGGCATTGTGACAAGTCAAATCGAAATGTTGACCTGGATTCGAGACGCTTTAGGGGCTCATTCAATTTGAGAATATGTTGAGAGTGAAAAGGGTTTGTCTAAGCTTGGTAAAATAGTGAAAAGTTTCATTCTTTTTAGCCGTTCATATAGAGAAACAAGGTTTACCTCGTGATTCATCTTATTACTTTCAGCTATTTCTTACCTTAACTTTATTATCTGCTTTCCTCTGAAGATTAGCATCATTGTTCTTTCTTTGTTTTTTCTCTTGTGTTTGTTGAAAACTTG
Source organism: Erysimum cheiranthoides (assembly GCA_011420285.2). Lineage (NCBI taxonomy): Eukaryota > Viridiplantae > Streptophyta > Magnoliopsida > Brassicales > Brassicaceae > Erysimum > Erysimum cheiranthoides. The sequence continues at coordinate 3,242,583 of CM022183.2, read as the reverse complement.
TACTTGGTATAATGAGTTGGTAGTTGTGTTGTGTGGATTCAGTCTCTTGTTTGGTATAACTTTCACTTTAAAATTTATTTGGTTAGATCGGTGCTTAATCTATCAACCAGATGAATTTTAAAGTGCATGTTTTTGCCTAACTTGATGATCTTAACGAAATCTCAAAATCAGCTTCCTTTTCGCGTTATTACAGTGATTTCTCAGGCTTTACTTTCAATGTTTGTGTTTTTGCAGATTCCGCATCTGAGACCAGCTGAGTACAAAAGGTCGAGGTTGTCAAGGAACGAGAGGACAGTGAATCGTGCATATGGCGGCGTTCTATCTGGAGTAGCTGTTAGGGAGAGGTAAGTTTGTATTGTCTTAGAAATCGGTTTGTTAGAGCATTGCAACTTAAATCTTGAACTTTTCTCTGTTGCAGGATCGTAAGGGCCTTCTTGGTGGAAGAGCAGAAGATAGTTAAGAAGGTTTTGAAGCTTCAGAAGACAAAGGAGAAGACTGCACCAAAGAGTTAGAAGAAATCTTTGTGGAGTTTTTACAAATACATTATAAGAGTGATGGAGAGAAATTATCTTGTAGGGATCAATAGACATGAGTTTTATGCAGATTTTGGGCACAAGAAATAGCCATGTTTTGTTTTTATTGTTTTTTGGTTCGGTTTTGCTCTCAATTCAGATTTTTTTAAAAATGGATTTGGTTATCAATTCGGTTCAGTCCGGTTCATCAAAACTGGCCGAGGTGGTTAACTTTTCTATTTGAATTATTCTTATCAACCTAAACAAAATTTTACTAATGTACCAAATATGAAAAATCTTTTAAAATCGTTATCCGAAACGAACCAAACCGATTAGAACCATTGTTCGGTACTTCGGTTGTTGCGGTAGCCTTGTCCCCTACCCGAATTACCCAAAAATTGACTACACAAACCGATTAGAACCCTTTGTGTCAGTTTGTGTTTCATTGGTAAGTTTTGAAACATAAAATTCTCAGACCAATTTTATACAATCTTGACTTGTTTCAATTTGCAAATTGGGAAGCAAAAGAGCACTTATGGTATTTACACTCAATTAGAAGAAAATGTTTCATAAGTGTTGTTAAGAAGAGCTTTCATCCTTAGCTTTGCAATTGCATTTACTTTTGTTAAGCAAAAGAGTAATAGTCGAATCCACTTACGACACAAGATTTTTTGTTTGTGGTAAGTTTCTTTCTTGATGTATCAGAGGAAATGGTCAGTGCACGGAACTGCAAAACCAAAGGGAAAAGAACAAAAACGTTAAGACATTGGTTTAGAAGAAGTGTTTAAAGAATGGTTTAGTGAAAGTGGAGAATATAATTACTTCCTTAAACTCATGAATTGAAGGAATGAAGTGGCTAATTCGGAGTCGTTAGAGAGATCACTTGATAGCTTGTGGTGATTGAATCCAAACGGTGGAGAAAAGATGAAACGTTCCACTTTTGCATCACAGACCACACATCTGTGATGGTTCATCTCTAGGCTCTTCTCTTCTGAAGTAGATTGAGTAACCGCTTGTTTACAAGAGCTGCACCATAGTTTGTGTCGGCATGGGAAGTTTGCCCATAGAAGCGTTCTCTTCTTGCACCAGAAACATAGCCCTTCCTTTAAACATGTCTCATAGTTCTGCAAAAATATAGATGGCTTTACTAGGTGAGAAACAAATATTTGTGAAATACGAAAGAGTAGAGAGTATAGGGTGGGATTTGATTGCTTACTTGATAAAAGTCGAACTCACGGAGAAAGAATACGGAAGTGCTGTTTCTGATTCTTGTAAGCGTCTCTAGAACCGGATGTTCTAGTTGATGACGGGTTTTGTAAGATGAAGCAGCCAAGGGAGGAGGTTTAGGTTTTGGTTCTGGTGTTGCCTTGAAGGTTTTAGAGTCATGTGCTTGTTGTATGGATTTAAAACCTGGAGGGGTTGATGAGGCTTTCGGTTTGTTGGGAGAAGCAACAGAGACATCCTTATTGATAATGAGTGGCTCAGGAGGTCTTCCTTTGAGCTGAGAACACTTGGATTTGGTGGGTAACATCACCCAGTGTGTTGCAGCTTGAAGTTTACCTATGGGGACGACTTTCATTTCACAGACTTTTGGAAATGATTTCATGAAGTCAATGAGCTTGGGGAAACCAAGAGAGCTGTGATCGATTTCCAAGCCAAACACAGCGCGGAAATCGGCTTTGAGTGATGAGAGGGGATATCCAGATCCTCTCCAGCTCTTTGATGCATCTCGGAGGTATCGAGGAAACCAGTTTACGAACTTTTTGAGCCATAATGGTGGCACGGAAGTGGTGAGAAGTTTAACAGTTTCTTCATCATCTGCTTCTGTTGGAGTTGGGCTATGTAACTGTGCAGCTTCCGTTTCTTTGCTAACTGCATTTAATTGTTCTTTATGTGAGAAGAAAAGCACAAAGCTTGTATTTGTTTTTTGTCCATATAGAAGTACAAATACTTACAGCAACTGATATTTGTTGGGTTAAGAAGAAATCGTATATCTTGTGACTGTGTCAGCTCTATTGGTCTCTGTTTCCTGCACAAGATGTATGAAACATCAGATTAATGTGATCTCATCACAGAGGGATACATATATAGTGATGAGTTTGGTAAAACAAATGGTTTGAGTATTGCCTCACCGTAGATTATGAATCTCTGTACATGCTCCGAATCGAAGAAGCAGCTCAACACAGTCAAGATGGTTACTCTTCACTGCAAAGAATAGTGGCGTCTCTTTGATTACCGTCTTGACGTGAACCAACTCAGGATAGGCTGATAATAGAACCTGCAGCTCAAATTCATCGCAAGAGTCATAAACTTGTTTCAGTTTAGGATGAAAAACTCAAACAAGAAAGAAAATTTATACCTCTAGTGCAGAAAAATTGCCATTGGCAGCAGCTAAGTGTACTGCAGACAAACCCAACTTGTTCTTTTGGCTAACTCGAGCACCGTGTGCAATAAGTAGCTGCATGATTCTGGATACGCAAATGTTACTACTCTCAAGTTAGGAAGTAACCATCATGCGACCCCTAAAATAAAGGTAATACAGAGAAATCAAACCTGGTTTGCTGCTTATGTGGCACAGACGATCCCTTGAGGCTGCATTGAATAACAGTGTTCCCTTCTGCATCTGTTTCGTTAACATCGATGTTTGTGTTTAAAAGCAGTTCAAGAACAGTTTCATCTCCTGCCTACAGAATTACATTATAACCCTCAATAATTCACATAATAATGCTAATGAAGTTATAACTAAAAGTCTCACCTGTACAATAGAGAAAAGCGGTGAGGTTTGCTTATCCACAAAAACTGCAGCACCAAAGAGCTGAAGGAGCTCAATCTCTTTAAGCAAAACCATTCTTTTCTCACTGCATACACTTTCCATCGAGCTGTAACTACGCAGCGCTTCTTGAATAACAGCCTCATAAATCGTTCTTGCTTTCGGCTTTCGCACAGACTCATCATCATCCCGTAACACTACAGTCGCTTCTCTAATCTTCTCACTTGCTACTATCAACAATGCAGTCAAAGTAACTATCCCACCAGCCTTCGCATACACATAAGCCACAGTATCCACTTCCTTTGTCTTCTCAGCAAGTAGTTTCACCACCGTCAAGTCCTATACACATATAATAAATTAATAACAAATCTACATAGTTTCTTGATTTCTCTCTACAGCTATCTAAGCCACAATATCCATTACACAGCAAGTAATTTCATTACCGTCAAGTCCTATACACATAATAAAAGGCTCAACTTTTCTTAATAAAGCTTTTCAAAGTCTCTTACATTCCATTAATCGACATAGTTTCTCCAAGAAACATAAAAAGGCTCAAATTTACATGACAAGCTTTGCACAATCTCTCGATTACTTCCTACACAGCTACCTAAATAGTGTCTTCAAGAAACCGAATCACGCGTAAAAGGAAGAGACTAGTGTATAACCTTATAACCAAGCAAAAGAATCAAGTCTCTAATGGAGTCACTACTTGGATTCCATGTGACATCAATGCTGCAAAAATCAATATAAAAAACAAAACAATCACTACACAGATTTTTTTCAAGATTTATCCAAATATAGTAAGAGTTACATAATTGATTCAAAAGCAGATTCAACCTGCCATTGCAAAGAGATAGTTCCAAAGGAAGCAAAGCACGTTCATCTTTACTTCTCATATCAGTACGAGCGCGTCGTTTAATCAACATCTCGATACACCGGAGCGCGTGAGATTCAGCCGCCGTATGAAGAGGCGAGAGTCCAGTATCGGAACACAAATCGTTAATATACGGAACCGATCCAATGTCACCGTTGATGATTGACGAAGCACAGTTTATAGAATCGTAACTACAACAAACATTTAGAAGCTTTAAAGCTTCGTTTCTCTCTGATTCTAAATCATCTCCGATGAATAAACGTTTTGCGTAGTGAAGAAACTCCGATTTGTCGTCTTGCAAAACGGAATCTAAAAACGCGTAACTGTTTCTGATCTCTTCTTCGTCGGCGGTGGAAGAAATAGTAGTCGGAGATGTTTTTCCGGTGTAGGAATCGATGATCTCTGTGAAATCGAAATCCATAGACGCTTGAAGATTAGAGAAATGTGAAGGTTTTTTTTAGAGACGGAGAAGAAAAAGCTCAGTCATCTTCATCTTCTTCGCTGAAGCAAAACAGTTCAGCTTCCAGCTTTCTTCTTTTATGTCTCCAAATGAAAAAAAAAAATCTCTTCTGATATCTAATTTTACAATTTCTAAAAAAAAATATCTAATTTTTGTTCAAAGAGATTATGATAGGAGAAAACATAAGCAAGAGCATTCTGATGAACTGTATTTTTTTTTTTCTTCTGAAAGTACTAAAGAGAGGGAAAATGTTGTGATTGTTGCTTCATTTTATAGCCGTGAGATGGACGTAACAATAAAATAGTAGTAAGACGGGTTTTTGAATTAACATTACAACCCTCCATTTTATGTTTCATTTAGTATTCTCTCAGTTCCACGAAGATACATGTTTTAGACTTTTTTTTTTTTTTTTTTGTCCCACAAAATATCCATTTATTAAGTTTTCAATGCACTTTTTGTTAATTAATGTTAAGAAAATGCAAAATTCAAAAAGTATTTATTATAAATATATGATTTTTCTTAATTCTTATTGGTTAATATTTATGGGAAAGTGGTTTCTGTAAAAATTAATATCATTAATAATTTCATATTAATTATTTTTTAATCTGTGTGAAAACTTCTAAAACATGTATCTTTGTGGGAGAGAGTGAGTATTTTTTTACTTACATAATCGTGTTAAAAAACTATTATTATGTTATATCATCAAAACTAATATATAGTTAGATAATTGATGTCTCTTGTAATATTCTATTAGAATTTTAATTAAAAAGATTATAATCATGTAAATTGATTGATTAGATTTTGATATGTGTCAAATTTTAATTTTTTAAAAAATTCTCTTATATAATAGTACTTTTGTTATTTGGTTATGAATTAAAGTTTTCCACACAAGTTCTGTTTAAATTTAATTTATTTTACTTTCCTTTACCATATTTTTGAAATTTTTAACATATTTTTTCTATATATAAGAATAGAGTTCTTCTTTGCAATAATCTTTTTGTTCTCTCAATCTTTTCATTCTTTTAATCTTTCATTCTCTGTAGATATCAAAAAAAAAAAAAGAGGGTTGAATTTAAAATCATAAGCTATCTAATATTATTAGATCAATATGATATAAAACGTGTTTGTTGTTAATCGGAAATCCTTTGTTGATAAAGCTTCTTGGTATTTTGTGTTTGGTTATGCACTTATGCTTCTAGAAAAATGTTTTTCTTACATATTTTGCATAGCTTCTTAGTCAAACATATAACAAAACTATGAACAAATATATATGTCCAATATTTTATAACGTTTAATTTGGTAATCTTATGGATTTATTTAATTTTGACTATTGATTTGGTTGACCTGCCCACTGCTTAATTGATTTATCCACATTTTTAATCCGAGAAATTAGATACTCAAGATATTTTTCAATATTTCTAATTTCGCCACAAATGCTTTGATTCATCGTTGATGTATCCTGAGCATGAAACAAGAGAAAAGTCTGAATACAATTCTTGGATAAAGGTAATCTTTGTCTCAAACTATTCCTTATGCATAATACAAAACATAATAAATGCTCTACTTGGGTATCGATATACAAAATTGAAAATTGTCATAAACATGAGGATCTTTCTGATATATATAAATGCTCTACTTGGGTTTAGAAGATAGAAAATTAGTCACATGTATGTCAATGAGTGTTCTGATAATGATATTGAGACTTTTTACTTTTTAGAGTTTGTATAGCTTATGATCTTTCTAGGCTTACAAGACATTTCTTGTTTTGGTTTAACCATTTTCAATAGTTCATCACTTGATTGGCATCACTCATCTTCTTTCTTTGGGTGATCTAATAAGAGCTTATGAAAACGTTTCACTTATAAGACCTTATAAAAATGTTTCACTTATGACATTGTGTTTAACTTTTGATTTCTGACTCATTTTTGCTTTGTGATTTGGGATTTCCTACAATTTTTTAAGGTTTGTTTTGAGAATTGTTTTGAGAATTGTTTATATACGGTTACCATCAATTTTTAACTTCAATAACTTCACTAGAGATTGCTTTGAGAATCTCCTTGTTTTGAGTTTATAAGATTTGTTTTGAGAGATTTTTTTATTTTTTTGCAAAAGTAGTTTCTAATTGATTTATAATTATAAGGTTCTGGATATGCAGTTTTCTAACTGTGAAAATGAAATTGTATGCACAATGCCTGAAGACGTGATGGGACATGAAGAAAATTTTAAAAAATTGTGTCATATGACTATATTTATTTTTTTGGGATTTAGATTAAAGAATCAAAAATTGTATCGAAAATACATGTTTTAGATACTTTTTAAATATTCCCAAGACAGTGCATAGACTTAATATGAAACTCATCACCGCTAGCTCTAGCGAAGTTTTATGACTTAGAACATAATGTTTTTGATTTTGGGGAGAAGAATGACAAGATGTTGTTCTATGTAGACATTGGATGTTGTCTTCTACTCATTTTTTATTTAACTTTTATAAAAACCGAATCAAAGACAAGATTGTTATTTAAATCTCAAAAGTAATTTTAAGCATAAATTCTGGAATATTTGTGTCCATCTTACTTTTTTGATGTCATGAACATTTTTTCTTTCGATTTGTGAAACTTGGACAATATTTGCACAGAATATAAATTGTTGACATTTTCCATTTTCATCCATTAGAAAACTACAATTCTAATTACATGTTGGATTTTAAGACTTTCTCTTACATCACTTTTTCATTTTTTCTATTTTTTAAGATTAAAAATTATAACAAAATAACTAAGTAACAAATAACAACTTTTATTTTTCAGTTTTCTAACAAATTTTATGGATACGGCTACAATGTTGAATCAACCGAACAACCTTAATTTAATTTGTTCACTTTATGAGTCCTCGACAATGATGATTTCATCTTTATATTTCAGCTGAACAATTTTGTTTTCAAATGAATTCATGATTTCATCTCCAAAACTCTTAACGTCTTTTCTATTTTTTCCCAAAAAAATCTCCAAACAAAAACAACACAAAATTCAGTTTAATTCAAAAATGAAGTACCAAATCAAGTAAACATGTTGCAGATGTATTCCAAAAAAATTTCAAATTTTATTTAGAGATTCCGATTGGAGAAAAAAAATGAAAATGATAGGATTCTGACAGAGAAAAAGGAAGAGAGAGACATATAGGGAAAATGTTGTGATTGTTGTTTTTATAGCCGTGAGATGGACGTAGCTCTAGAGCAGTGTGTAAATCCTTCTTTCTTAGGGTTGTCAATTGGACTAACTGACCATGGACTAAACCGTCCAAATTGTAATTGGTCGGTTATGGTCAAGCCCAAACGAAACCAGTCCATTTGGACATAAAACCAATTAATCCCACCAATATTTGGGCAAAACCTTTTGGACATTGGACAATCCAATACTCATTCAGAATTAGGTTATGATTTAATTTGGGGAAAAATTAGATTTCATTTGTCGCTTCTTCTTGTCTCTTGTAGCGCCGTGAGAGTCTGAGACTTCCCTTGACAACCCATTTGCTGGATTCCGGTGAAACTTCTCGTCGAGGTTGGGAGGAAAGTAGGACACGACTTAAGCTATCGTCGAGGTTCGTGCTTGCAACTTCTCGTCGAGGTTGGTTTTGCAAACCTGAGCTAGCTCTCGTTTTACTTATCGTTTCTGGGTTTATGTCGATTGGTTTCATGATTTATGCATTCTATTCTCAGAATGTGGGAACTGGAAAGTCTGGTTTAGATAAGTACTTGGATATGCTTTCGTTTCCGAGTTTGGATATCATAAAGTATTGGAAAGACAATGCTTCACGTTTTGAGGAGTTGTCCCGTATGGCTTGTGATGTCTTATGTATTCCAATAACAACAGTGTCTTCTGAGTCATCATTTAGTGTGGGAAGTAAGGTTCTTAGCAAGTACAGGAGCCGTCTTCTTCCATCAAATGTCCAGCATCTTATTTGTGCAAGAAACTGGTTACATTGCTTTGAAGAGATAGGTAAGTTTACTAATTCTTATAACTTGGTTTTGTTTAATAAAAACCTGTAAGTTTACTTGTAAATATGTTAGTTTAGTATTTAGTGAATGCTTGAGAGGTATGTGATTTTTAGCAATGAATAAGTTGGTAATCTGTTTTATTGTGATAAGTTTAACTGAGTTTTTGGAGGGAGATATAGAAGAAGAAGAAGAAGAAGAAGAAGGTGGAAGAAAGAAGATCCGAGTTACTTAGAAGATGAAGGTTTCCTATCTCATTAGTAAAAGACTAGTAAACATTGTGCTTTTAAATTGTGTTTTTTGGTTAAAAGTACAATATGATATCATCTTTAATTAGCATTAAAAAAATTCAAAAAATATTATATTATCTATTTTCTCAGGGGTGTGTATTGGACTTAGCATTTTAGGGGATTTTAGGGGATTTTAGAAATCACTTGTTATTCAAGTGATGATTTTTAAATTCTAATTCAAATCATATGTTATTGAACATGAAATTATGTAAAATCATTCAAAATAATACACAATCTCTTGTTATTCAATTGTTAATTTGTAAAAATCATAACAAATCTACTGTTATTCAAAATTTTACAATTTTTTATGCAAGGATTATTGGAAGTGATTCTAGACGACATTTTTATACTTTTTAGTTGAAAAATATGACTGGAAAAATCACACCTCTTGAGGTGTAACTTTGAAGGATTTCAAAATAAAAGAAAAGCAGAAAAGTGTCGACAAAAAAATTGCTTGCATAAACTATCTGTGATCAAAAAATTCTTGAAGATAGATCACGACCCACCCCAATGGCTGGATCTATGATGTTCACAATTAACAGAGCATAAACTCTCTCTGGTGGCTTCGGGAGGAACAGAGATGTATTCGCGAGGAGCAACGATGGATTCAGGAAGAACAGAGATGGATACGCCAGCATGAATCGCTTCTACAAGAGATTTCGGATCTCCAGCTCAAAATTCAATCCCTAGAATCACGAAATTCGCAATTGGGAAGTTCCGTTCCCGATGAATATCGCTGCTTTGCTTCAGGTTTTGAAGGACAAGAATTGGATCTCGGAGAGTGGACTGAGTGCAACGCCTATGGTTTTGGAGAGTATTTAGAGAAGAAATTGTTCAGGAGGAAGATGAAGTTGTAGAAGAGAAGGGAGTGATTATTGCTGAAGAGAAAGGTTTCGGAGCCGGTGAAGAAGAAGAAGAGAAGGACCTTGAAGGTTGGAAGCGAAGGCGACGAGGTTCAAGCTTTGCAGGTGTGCTAGCACAAAATTGTTCTCTCAGTTTTAGAACAAAGGCGAGTTATCTGTCAATCTAGTTCTATCATCACTGGAATTAGCTTAGATTGTGAGATTAGGCTGAAATGTTTTAGCGTTTAAAATCGAATAGTTTAGCCGTTAAGCATAAGATTGAGATTGATTATTTGAAAGTCTTTTTGGAGAATGTTTCTTTTTTGATGGTTTGTTTTGTGGATTTTGGTTTCCTCTATGTGACAGGAAGCTTTGTTAAAATGGAGTTCTCGAGCTTCTCAAGTGGGACAGCAAGTGCGGTTAAAACATACATACTATACTAGACAAGTTCTTACTTATTTCAGTTTTCTTTTTTACAGATTAATCAAAGGATCCAACTCCAACAAGTTGCCATTTGGATTTGGATTTTGACTAGTTTTCTTTAAATGCAAGTAATGAATATGGGGTCATGATGCAAACATGTGGACAGATGCCATGAATATGGGGTCATGATGCAGTACGACTACACTTTATCTTTAGGTTGTTTTAATTCTTTCAAGCGAGTAATTTCTTTTTTGTTTTTCTTTTAAATTTCAATACTAGCAAAATTGGGAGAAACACTTCTTCTTCGTTTACTTTTTACACAATGTCTTGTTTTTTTGTTTCATTGCAATTCCATAATCCATTCACTCAGTGTGGGTATTCTCTTTGTCATGTTTGAGTTTAGTTAGATATAAAAACTGATTTTGGGGATTACGAGATTTTTAGAGTAATCAATTTTCAATGATCTACACAAGAACAAGATATTGTTATCGTTAAGATTGTTCTCTTTGATGACGGCTATGAGCTCCGGCACTAAGAAGAGAAGACAAGTCAGCATCAAGACCAACAAGCTTGCACCTAATAGTAACTTGACCATCCTTAATAATCTGGGTAAATGGTTTATAGATTATTGTGGGCTTCTATGCTAGCTTCTCGTCTAAGGATCTCCGTTGCGCAACGAGAGATTTCTTACGGTGATCTCAATCTCAGATTTGTTTGATCAGTTCCGTTTCTATCTCTGATTATTTTGCCTTTTTGATCTGAGATTAAATTCACATCATTTGTTGTGCGTATGACATGAATCTGCTTATGCCTTATGGTCTGCCATTGTTGCCATCATAAACGGAGGGGCTGTTAATATGTATCGTTAACCTCCTGTGTGATGCCCAATTATTCCTTTTTTGATTTAAAAAGTATCCCAAAATCACCAAGAATTTAATAATAAAATCTCACTAAATCACCAGTCATTTTTTATAAAAATTCTAATAAATAACCAAATCCTCTAAAAACTCACTCAAATCTCTCAAAATTCCAAAATATATAAATTCCCCAAAATCCCCTAAAATGCTAAGTCCAATACACCCCCTCAAGCTATTTTACTATTGGATATTTCACTGACGAGTAAAAGGTTGGACTCGTCATATGAAAATGATATTTGGTAAATTATTGAATCTTCATTTTTTTTTTCGAAGGTAATCTTTTAATGGTATTGCACCAAAAACTAGTCTTTGCAATTGTGATATTCTAACATTAATATTTAGTAAGTCGAAAACATGACATCACATAAACATGTAGCGCCTTTGTCACTGATTTCATAAGTACTTTTTCCCTCTCAATGACGGTTTTTTCATACCATTCACTTAAACATGTCTTAAACTTATAAGTGATGTAAGCTAATATCTGACATTTAAAGCTACTAAAACACTCTTAACAAGTATCTACAAAAGAAAAAGTATTCAAATGTTTGCAATAGTATAAGGCCCCGTTCGTTTCCTTATCTGGATAAAATTTCTAAATGCAGCATCTGAGCGCAGTAATTGGACGCAATAGTTAGATGATGTTCGTTTGTGATTTTGGTTAATGCAATTATATCTAGATGCAGTTACGTTCGTTTGGTATTTTTGTATTTGTATCTAGACGAATTTTATGTCAAATGATAAAAAAAATTCTTCATTAAAAAAATAAATTAAAAATTTGAAAATTTAAAAATCTAATTTTGTTTTCCAAGTTTAATTTTAAATTTTTAGTTTTTTTTTATTTTTTAATTTTTTTTATTTTTTAATTTTTTTTTAGAGTTTTATAATTTTAAAATTTTAAAATTTTTTAACTTTCTAATTTTTAAATTTTTGGCGGGAAATTTATGGATTTTTGGAGGTAAATTTGCGGGTTCACGTTTTTGGCGGGAAAATTTACATATTTTTTGTTTTTTGGCGGTAAATTTGCGGATTTTTGTTTTTGGTGGAAAATTTGCGGATTTTTGTTTTTTTGGCGGGAAATTTACGGGTTCATGTTTTTGGTAGGAAAATTTAGGAGTTCACGTTTTTGGCGGGAATATATATATTTTCGTTTTTTGGCGAAAATTGCGGATTTTTGTTTTTGGCGGAAAATTTGCGGATTTTTGTTTTTTTGGCGGGAAATTTACGGGTTCACGTTTTTGGCAGGAAAATTTACGGATTTTAATTTTTTGGCGGGAAATTTGCGGACTTTTTTTTTGGCGGGAAATTTGCGGGTTCACGTTTTTGGCGGGAAAATTTACGGATTTTCGTTTTTTGCGGGAAATAATTTTACGGAAAAATTTTGGCGGGAAAATTTTTGACAGGAAAATTTTTTGGCGGGAAAAACTTTAGCCTTAGAAAACCGTATAAATTTTTTATGATTATTTTGCGGGAAATTTTTAAAAATTTTAAATTTTAAAATTTTTGAATTTTCAATTTTTGAATTTTCAATTTTTTAATATTTTACTTTTAATTTTATATTTATTTTAAATTTTAATAGTTTTGTAATTTTTTTTTCTTATTTCATTTTTATGTTTTTAATTTCTAATTTTTTAAAAAAATTTAATAGTTAATGGCAAAACTGTAAATAATATAAGTTTTTGGATGAGTTTGCTGCATCTAGACGCACCGATTTAATGCATCCAGAAATTCCAGATTTTTTGGATGAGTTTACAAAAATCATCTAGACGCAGCAGTCAGTTCACGTCCCTAATTAACATTAAACGAACAATGATATGCATTTGCGTCTAGTTACCGCGTCTAACGCACTAAACGAACAGGCCCTAACTTCATTTTCTCAAACACAAGATCAAGCGTTTGCGTTTCACAAAATTTTCAAGTTTCCAAACGTGCCGCTGATATTACTAAAAATGGAAACTATTGTTACAACACCAACACAGACCAAAACTTTCATTATCATCTTATCTAAGAAGAAATTATGGATCAAAATCTTCCCAAGTCTCTCCATCAAGAACATTAGATAAATCCACCAATGAATCATCATCCAACGACTTCTCATGTAATCTGACAACTACTCGGAACATGTTAAACACCAAAGGGTTCCTTAAAAACGGTTTCAAGGCTTCCCCGAGTTTAACCATATCAGAAAACAAAGTTTTCTTCTCATTGCTATCAGTTGAGAATCTGAGAATGCAGTTGGAGAAGACGTAGAGACCGAGGAGATTACCATGGAGTGGCAAAAACACGTCCTTGTGGTTCCCGACACCACCTACCCAACTCTCTCTTTGTTTCCCGACATGATCTTTGGCGAAAGAAAGCAACTGATTGTGGAATTTAGTCCTCCAGTCGAGTAGCTGTGCCCGGGACAAGTCTCTGTTTTTTAGTTTTTGTATATGGTAACAACATAACTGCAAGATCAGAAGCTTTTCTTCATGGTGATTATCGATTTCTTTGTCGAAAACCCGTCTCACCAGAGCACTGCCTCCCTTTGGTGGGGGTGTGTAATCAGCGGTGTTGAAGACCCATCTCGCGAGATATTGGAAGTACTCGTTCCAATGCCCAAAGACGGAAGATAAATGGTTGAAGCTCAGTTCCAAGACTTTCTCGACTTGAGTAGGAACTTCCATGGCAGTGGAGAAACACTTCTGGACATCCGTGGCGAGTTTTGACCTGATGAGATCATCTTCGTCCTCCAACAGTTTAATGCAAGTGAACCACATCTCCAGAATTTGATATATATCCGTATACATCAGAAGCCACATTAAACGCATGCACCGTTAGAACAACCCCTTCATCACGAACCTTTGAAAGATTTTCACTTGGATTCATAGCAGAAGAATTAACCTCCTCATCCATATGCTTAGAATCTTTTTGTTCCATGAGGGGCTTCTCTGCCAGACCTATTAGCCACCTAAGCGCCTGCGGGAGAAGCTTCTTTGGTGAACCTTCTGGTTCCGAGAGGAAAAGAGCAATGAATGCAGCAGGAATTCCTGCACTTCTTCTTAAAACAACGTCCACTGTTTGTCCTTTGGCCATAGTTCTTTCCATAAGTTGCTCCATCCAAGATTCTGTCAACTTACAAAGTCTACGAAAAGAAAAAACAAACACAACATGTCATTGAATAGAAAAACAAGTTCCATGGACGTGCAAGAAGCTTAAAATCATACCTTGGATCATTGGAACATAGTAAACGGTGGCACAAAGCTGTAAATCCAGCTCTTGTCTTATCTATCGCACCATTGTGCTTCATTTTCAAAAGTACTTCCAAGAAGTGGTCTCCAATCTTTTCAAGTTGCTTCAGGTCAAGCAGTGATTCAGCATTTCCTATCACTGAATCATCAGAGACTGCAGAATCCAGATCACCATTTTCTAAAGGTGCAAGGCTACTGGTAGGTAATGGAATCTTTCTTATAATGGTCCCCAAAAGAAGACTCACCTGAAAGAAAAAAAAAAAAAACGATTTATCTTAGGTTGTTACTCCAAGGAATTATAAAGACAATAATCAGAAAGATGACAGAATCAGTACCTCCTTCATAGCGAGCCAGCAACCAACCATAACCACCTGTTCCGATTGTATTGTTTCATGCATAGGTTTTGGATCTGTATTCTTATGTTCCTCTGAGAGAACAGCGGAAGCATCATCTTGAACATCCGACAAGAAATTATCATCATCTAGAATGTCATCCATATCCTCAGGCAAACACAAAGCATCTGCAGAAACCACCCAGAGTGCTAATGTAGTTATTCGCGTCACCAGTTTAAGAAGCTTCTCCAGTTCTTTTCTCATCTCTGATATACTAGATAACACCGCGTTCGAATTCCAGTCCAATTCCTCAAAAGTATAACGCAAAGCTAGTAATACTCCATGAACAAAACTGTTTTTGCATGCTTCAGAGAGATCACTCTCTCCCTCCTTTACACAAGTGTCAAGCCAATGAATTAGTGATTTGATATACTCAATCACAGGATACTTGGGTTTAGAGTTCTCATAATAACCATTCATGTTTTCACACTCCCCTCGACAACAAACCACATTAGTGGAAACTTTGACTATCCATCCAAGGTCCAAAACGTACTTTCTAAAGATAAGCCTTAGAGTCAAAGCGCCTGCATCACTTTCTCTTACTCGTGGACTGCAGACGAGGTGTTTGGCCCACGGAATAATGTTTTGGACCATGTACTCACTTGAAACGCCAGTAAATGGAGTTGGAAAATGAAGCAGAATACGGAAAGAATTTTCCCTAAGCCTGTCCCAGCTATCAACAATTGATCCAACCAGCAATAATGTTGAATCATGCGAAGTGACAATATCACAGTATGGGTAAAGATGGCCTTGATGCGAAGTTGAGGCCTTAGAAGGCACAACAGGCCATACTTCAATCATGATTTGGATAAGTTCTGTCGCCATTATTTTTCTCCTGTAAGGGGCCGAAGGATAGCAAGATAAAAGCAAAAACGAACTCAGCCACCTCATAAACTTGAAGAGACTCTCTGCTCGTAAGACTGCACTCTCATCGCCATTTTTGTTTGAACACGTTTCACTGTTTCCATTGGCTAGAAGTGGTTGCCAGCTTCCTAGCTTAAACTGCCTTTCTAACGACGTACGAACCCGAGCAAAAAATTTCCTAAACAAACTGGTCCATTTCATTTGAAAACCTGTAGAAGATGACCTCATGTTCAAGGGAACAGCCTCCTTCATGAGATAGAGCTCTAAGGGGGATGGGAGACTAGCAGTCTTGGGGTTTAAGAAGAGTGTTTCTGCTGCATCCACACGAACCGACTCATCAACATGGGTTAAGGCCATCTTTAGCCACTCTATGGGAACTTTTAACTCTACACCTTTAATTTGGAGACATGCAAATGCATCAGCACTTCCTTTTTGTTCAATGTCGCCTTCAAGGAATGCAAGTGTACGACAAACTTTCAGCAGTGACACTAAAACAGCCACTTTTTGTTCAACTGTCAGTACCATACTCACGTTACTCAGCTCAGTATAGTTTAGCTTGGTCTCTTCCTCACTCGGCCCAATTGATATATAACCAAGCAAAGGAAATATACTGTCCAGATCTAGTTCTAGCAAAACATGTACTGCATAAGTATTTAGATTGGACCTGAGTTTCGACTTTCTAGAAGCAAGCCCGTAAAGAAAAGGAGGCAAACAATGTTCTCGATAACGCAAATAACCCTAGTCAACACCTTCACTCCCCCAGCATTCATCACGCAAAATTTCTAGGAAACGTTTTATAAATGATGTGACGGCACAACAGACATCATCATCAATATATGCATTTGCCATCTCAAACAATAGGTTAGGGCTCATATCCAACAAAGTCTTTGCACCTAACCGCTTCGTCAATGATGCTAATGGAACATACCTTCCCTTACAGCGTGATCCTAAACGAAGAAGATAACTGACAGTTTTCAGCAAAGATTCCCTTATTCCCACTTTATCATCTGTCTGGTGAACAGTGGCTTGAATGTCTAGTACGAGGTCAAACATGAGATGAACTTGTTTGACTGTTTGGCTCAAAGGGTCCTCCAAATTGTTCCATATAATTCTGAGCACCCGAGCTGCCATGTCGTCTGGCATTGGATCATAATCATCTGATAAATCATTTAACGTGGAAGTCTTGATCTGTTGCAAGCAGATCTGCATCACAGTTAATGCATGGAAATTTAAATGAATGTCAATGGGGTTCTCGCATAAATCACAAAGCTCGGGCAAAATTCCGTCATAAAGAATAGTTTTAAGATCACAATCACTGTTAAGATCACAATCACTGTTACTCAACCGAGCAAATGAGGAAACAAGAACACCCCTAGAAACTGCAGTAAGAATGCCACGGATCAAGCAGAGTCTACTCAAAGATGAAAAACTGCTGATCTCAGAACAAATATCCCCGGCAAACGGAATTTTGCTAACAACATCAGTAAATCTAACAACACTACTACTCCAGCAAAATATACCTTGAGCTATAAACAATCCAAGTTCTTCCTCTTCTAGACAAACCTGAAGAGCAGCACACAAACTCACACCAGCTGCCACATAACAGTCTCTAGAAAACGCCACCGACTTTAAAATCCTTATTTGAACCGCAAAAACCCTCTCCATAAAACTCGCATCCTCCCCAACTAAACCCGGTCCCTTAAACTTCATCGGAAACCGCTGAAACAAGTAATACGAGCAAGACAAAGCCTCTTGGCATTGCTCCATAACAGTAGGAGGGGGCCTAGCACAAGCTTCAGTCTCTAAAACAATACCATTCAACCCCGAAACAACATCGTAACCAACCAAAACCGCGCAATCTTCAACTATATCAACCAAATATCCCAACTTTGGCATACCCATCCACTGATAAAGCCACTCTAGACACACAAAATCGTTTCCCACAATCTTCCAAACCACCATATTCATCACAAAGCTCACGAAAACACAAACTAATCACCGAATGAAACTTACGGATTTTAGCTAATGCTGAAACAAGTGTCCTATGTAAAGGTAATGAACTCTCCATAAACAAAAACTCCAAGTAAAACCTTATAGCTTCCTTTACAAACTCTACTTCAATAGTCTTAGTAAGTACTTCACTAAACGAAGCAACAACGTTCTTGGCGTGATTAACCTGAGCGTAAATCGAATTCAATGAAACCAATTCTTCAATGTCAGAGTAAAACTTGGGACAACACTGAGATAAACTAGATTGGTTTAAAGAAGATGTGAATGAGCTTGGAAACACAACGGCACTGTAAGTATAACGATGACGATGTTGTAAAGCTCGCCACTTTGCAGACATTTTGAGCTGAGAGGAACAAAAAAATGAAACTTTTTGATTGTACTAAATTAAAAATTTGATCTTTGTTGTACCCTTTAAGCTTTGGACGGAGATGAACTTCAATGGCGGCTTGGGAGAGGAACAAGTTTTGATTTTTGAGAGGTAAAATTGAAAGAGAGGTTTTAGGGCGAAACCTCGAATTGAAGGTTTAGGAGAGAAGAAAGCTTATAGAGATGAAGTGTTGTTTTAGGGCAGGTAATTTTTGCTTTACGATTTGTAAAAATAGAAATCTTATTTTATTGGATAGTTTTTTTTTTTTTTTTTTTGTCAATCATTTTATTGGATAGTAGGTAAATGAGTTTATAGTACATTAGATGCTATGTTACTATATTGTATTTGTTTTAGAGATTATATATAATTTGTTTTGTGTTATGACATAATTATATAGAAATATATTATAATTTTATAAATTTTGTTGTGTTATGTAATATAAATTTATCAGAGAACATAAGTGGTGTTTTTATAAAGAGTAAACTATTTGTAAGCTATAAAAAAATTTCATAAAATTAGTAACATATATAAATAATTATGAGCAATCATAGATTCTCGCTCCTCGTATCAGATTTTTTTTTTTTTTTCCTCATATCAGATTTTCTATACTTAAAAAGCATATCTCTTATTATGAGCGGATTTAATTTATTTTCGATTTGTGTTTGAAGAATTTGGGGAAAATCTGATATGATGAGCGAGAATCTATGATTGCCGATCATATTTCATTCAGAGAGTCCACGATTTGAATGGTTAGGTAATTTCTTTTATTTGATTTCACTATTATCGAAAAATCTATTTTGTCGATGATGTGCTAACCCTAAATCGATTTGTTTTCGAGGAAATCATGCTTTAAAGGTTTGGAGGCTGGCGTATTTGGGCATGATTGAAGCTTAAAGTTCGAGATATTGAAACAAGTAACAATATAATATCTTGACTGAAGTTACTGTAATTACTGAGTGCATTGCATATCTTTTTAAAACCGATTTACCTCAATAGATTACCAATTTGTATTGAGATGAAATATAAATTCATATGGTAAACAAAAATCGTGAAATCTTCATTGCAAATTGCAAAACATTCTTAAAAACACAACCAAAATCAAACAAAAACATAAGAAAAACAAAATATGCTGCCATAAGAAATTTATTGAAAAAAAACTCAACAGCTTTCTGTTTATACTAACATCATCATCATAAACTCCATCAAGTAGCTCAGCAGCTTCCTGGCCTACAATCTCTGCTGCAGCTTCGTCAAAGATAAGACATTTTGATTCTTAAGTGTGATCTATGACATGAACATGCAACTTGTATCTGTCAAGAGAAACATTAGTAATAACACATTAGCAACAAATATGGCAAACTTCATTAAAAAATAGTTCTTACCTTAGAACCACTTGAGTGATGTTCAAACTACACTTAGGACACCAGTATGTTGGCTTTTTTTTTTTAGCGAGAAATGCTTTGTCCTTTCTAGTACTGGCATCAAATTGTGCAAATGATCTTTACATTTATGGACCTGAAAATGAAGAAAAAAAATGTCTTATAGTGGTAGTTACAATATCATAACATTTAGTTACAATGGCATGATGTTAGTGTTTCTAGACATACCGCAGTTTTTCACAACAATTTCTTGCCTTAGATTTGATATTGAATTAGTTAAACCAAGACCAGCAAATCTACCCCATAGGGTACATGGTAGACGCATATCCCTAAGAGAAACATGGACTGAACAATATTAATATAAGAAACAAAAATTCAAAAGTATAAAAAGAAATAATAGAGACAACTTACTCTTGTATTACGTAGCTCAAACTCAATTTTCTTAGTAGGCTTGTTATGAGCTTCCACATTCTCAAGCACACCAGCATTCACAATCTGACCCATCACATCTAGCATAAGCATAAAAAACATTTATTTAATCCTTTATAGTTAATCACAGATATATAGTTAATCATAAAATTACTAAATCATGTATTATACTAACCAATCATCACAAATGGATTTAATTCATGACCAACAATGATGCTTGGAAAATCCACCAATGACAAATACACATCTTCTGAGACAGAAGCTGACGGTTTAACAGTGGTGCCGTTCTGAAAGTTAATTTTAAATGGATGAGCAGTAACACGATACTGCCCCTTCACTTAATCCACTTTAAAATTCTCAATGATAGTCCACCGACCCTTAATTAAGTGTTTATGATGCTTTAACACCAAAGACTTCTTGCATGAGGCGTGAATCTTTGTTTCCTGTGTCATTAAATTTTGAAATATAAGCTTTAAAATATACCAAACCGTATCAGTTTGTATAGTAGATAAAATATGAATTAAGCTCGTAGTTAAGTTCAAAAATAGCCAACCTTTTGATCTGTTAACACCATTTCCAGACTCTCTCCTGATGTTCCTTCAAATCCCTTCCAGGTATGAAGAATTTTGGTCTGCACCCTCCAACTGTACTTGTGTGGCTTCACGTCCGACAGGTAAGTGCTTACGGCCAGTTGATTACGTCTGACATGTAAGTGCTTACGGCCAGTTGATTCATGGTTGCTTGATGAATTGATTTACTGTTTTTGCTTGAGAAAATATAGAATGCTAAGACTGGATGGTTTTTGCCTGTCATATGGGCTCATATATATAGTGTAATGTGTGGTTAAAAGCTAGGGTTCGCAGAAGAAGAATAAATTAGAGAATATGCTGTTTTTGTTTGAGTAAATCCGATTTAAAATTATCCTACAAAAGATTGTGTGTAACTGAAATGGTATGGGTTGATAAATGCTGTTGTTAGTTTAAGAATTTCGATGCATTTAGTTTTGATTTTCATAGATTTAACTCATTTAAGGGAAACTGTTTGTTTAGATAAGGTAGTTTCTCTTTTCTCGTAAATATTAATAAGAAGTTTCTAAATTGATTAACAGGAAGATCTGCATTTATGATTGTCTGGTATGATTTGGTTTTTGAAAATTGATTGAGTCTTGGAGAAGAAGGTTAGACATTGAGCGGCAAAATCTGAAAAGTCAATTGTGTTTTTGCAGATTAGCGTATGGGCCTTTGGAGTACAAAAAGTGAATCGGAATTTGTGGTGAAATGGGCCGCGACAACAAAACGGAAATTTTGGCGAAATGGGCCTCGACTACACATACAAAATCCAAAAAGAAAGCGGGTGGGGCATCTCTAGGGTCCGCGTGTTTTTAAAGCTTTGTATCAAATTTGGATTATGAAATAATGTTTGTAATTACTGTAACCAAATGACTTTCCTAGTGTCATTAAAAACTAAATATAACACGTTCAAAAGTCATTAAGCTCTGCTCAAATAATAGTATAGGGATTAAAATTGGTTTTTAGTAATAAAAGCCCAATAGATGGGTTTTATTCGGCCCAAATAAATAACAAATATTTGAAAGCCATTTCTAGTTTCGGTGATTATTCGAATTTTAGGTGATTGGTGAAATGAGTTAACATGTGTTGATTGAGAGAGTTTATTGGTTCTTCCGCTATCATCTACAACCGTTATGTTTGCGGGTGGTGGTGATTGTTAGCGTTTAAAACTAATCATAGAAACTACTTTAGACAGTTCTGTATTATTTTAAACCGCTTGAAATCACTTATTTTCAAAAGCTCATTCGTGCAAGCGTTTGCGTTTGCGGTTGGTAACGGTTGGCAAAAAAAAAACTATAGATTATATTTCTTTTAAACATTTTTGATTTAACATTTGTCCGCTGATTAACCAGTCATAAAACTCCCGCAAATGTACCAATTTTTAATCGCTAAACTAGTCGTTCAAAATGTTTTATAACACTTAAAACTGCAACCTTCTGCTTCCGTAAATTTCTGTAGTCACAACCGCACCGCTGCATTTAAATCAGTCAGACCATGAAGATAAGTAAAAAATGTTAATAATTATGATTTGTTTTTAAAATTTTGAGTTTGAAATTGAGTTTTGTTGAATTATGATTAACTTACATTTTTGAGTTATTTCCTTTGTAAAATTGAATCAAAACTTTATTCACAAACATAGAATTTCTCATGAAAGATGTGGTAAACAATTGTTTTTTTAAAAAAATTTTAGTTTTTATTTTGAAGAATATATTTCTTTATCTTAACTCAATTTGAATAATAGGAGAAAATTGTTGTTGTTATCTGAATTTTATTCAATAACATTTCATGAAAAAATTAGTTATTTAAATTTCTTAATTATTTTAGAAAAGCATTTGGGAAGGCAATTAATTATAAGGGATTTATCAATACATTAGTCATTAGTTACTGTTTTGATCTGTTTAGATATCACTAATCAGATATGGGCCTAATCTTTGAACACCGTGGACTGGCCCTTAAGCCGAATTACTTTTGTTATTCGTGCTTGCAAAATAATTTATTTATTTTTTCTAAAAGAAAAAAAAGGTATTTTAGAATACCTCAAATAAATAATGTAATCACAGCACATTAGAGATCTTAAAGTTAGATTTGAGCCCATGACCTTGAAGTACCAAACATGAGTGTCTTTGCCACAAAGCCATAGGCACATTGGTCAATGTTTTCTTTTACTAATATATTTAGTTGATAAGAAGAAGTATTGAATTTTTATATATTTATTGGTTTCTCCCTTTTTATATATTTATTGAGAAAGAGATTTGGCTGTGTGTAACTTTACGGCAATGTCAATGAGGAAAAGATGAGGGAATGCATGTTCAAAAGGTCATCTCTCTTTTCTTGTGCATTTTATCATTATACCTTTAATTTGGGTATAGCATCATTTTTCGATTTTTTTTTCTCTTTCAAATAACCTCTTTTTTTCTTTCTAAAACTAATCAAATATGTCTTTGGTAATGTATATACTATAATGTGTTTCTAAAGCGAGTATTTGAAAAATAAAAACATCATATGGCGCTTCAGTAAATATGTAAAAGTTAAATTTTCAAAATATGGTGGTGTGTTTTTTTAAAAAGAAATTTTAAATAAATATGTGATTACTGATATCATTATATAACTTTGTTTTACAAAAAAAAAATGATTATAACACAATTTTGTATAGTAAAGTTAGATTAGCACACTACCATGATAAATCAATATATAACTTTAACCTAAAAAATTATTATTATGATCCATGATTTATCTGTTATCTAATATTTAAATGCAATTTAAAGTACATTTCTCTAGTTAAGAAAAATATATACTCCTATATTATAGATTTATGGTCGTCGGTCCTAATATTACGGAAGATGTCGAATAAACTAGAGCATAAGATAAGAGATATTTTTCTGCGTAATGAAGAAATGTTGATTATAGTTTTTAAATTTTTGTGTATTATAAAGAGTGTTATTCAAAGGTGACAATGGCACCAAGACAAACTAATTAACTATAATTGTTTCAAAGCAAAAGTGATTAGTCTTGGACCCTACAACACCCATTTAAAGGGAAACAATGATAATTTGCAAACATGTTGTATGAGTTGGTTGATTAAGCTTATATAATACATGTACTCACTTCCATCACAATTAGTTTTATTTATGGAATGTCATAATTATCAGTCTCTAATTAGGGGTATATATAAGAAACGTATGGTCAAAAGTTACTTTTGCTGAGTTTTAAGTACCTTTAACAACTAATAAAGTTGTGCCGATGATAAAGAGAAATCTCACAAAAGTCATCAAACCAGGTGATGCCTTCAATTTTTATTATTGAAAATTTTATTGGGTTCGGCGAAAAGAAAAACAATAGATTCAATATAGATAATTAGATATGATACAATTATATCTTCTTATTGTTTAAAAAAATTATATCTTTTTACTTATTTTTGTGATTAAAAAATAGGTTTGTGTCATATGAATTAAAGCTTCTAACTTCTTGTCCACTAGTTTTAACTTTTAATTCTTCATAAACATAAATCATTTTGACAAATCATGCTCAAAGTTTTTTCTGTTTATATTATAAATTCACTAATCATACTAACCGATTTGTATAGAAAGAAGTTTTATTTTCTTCCAAAAACAATGAATATGATAAATTTTAGGCCAAATGTTGTGAAAATTCTTGGGTTTTTTCTTTTTTTTTTCTTTTTTTTTTTGGTCAAAATTCTTGGATTTTTTCTTTGTTAAAGGAAATTTGTGGTCTTCAAATAGTTTATATTAAAACACATTACTAATAATGCAAATATCTTGTATCAAAAAGAAAAAGAGGAAGAAGTAAATATCTAATGTCAATCAACTTTTAAAATAAGTAAAACTTGTTTGAGGGTTGTTTGTTGTTATTGTATATTGTGTCCCCTACCAAACATCGATGCTTCATCAAAAAGAATAAAAGCCAATTCGTATAATCTATACCACGATATCAACATTATGTTAGACAATAACTTTTATAAAAAGATTTAAAACAACATTTCATCAATGGATCAAAAATAGAAAAATGAAAGAAAGGTTATTATAGGAGTAAATCGTAGACCACAACTTTTTGAACACATCACATGCCCTGATTTTGGCCACAACCCAAATCTTGAATCTTCTATTAAACAATAATTATAAGAATATTTTATATAATATATAAACACTAATGAGATGCTTTGCTCGAGAAAAGGCATGCAAACAACCAAATCCACCTATCTTACTATTTAAACTATTGTCGTTGGCCACTTGGCCTATTCACTACTCAATAGTCTTTTTTTTTATTTGACATCGTTTCACTATTCAGTAGTCTTGACTCTTGAGTACTTGTTTATAATAATTAATCATAATAACAAAAATTGAAGAAAAATAACTAGGAGATCGACAAGACCGATTAAAAACCGAATCAAAATCATTGGAGATTACGAACTGAGAACTTGATTCAATATATGAAAAATATAATAGTTTTGTTCGGTTTAACAATCTATTTTTCTGAAAATTTGGTTCCACAAAGAAAAATGTTTTTGAATCGAGTTTGGTTCGAATTTTCGGGTCTATGTATTTCCGTTTTTTGTGCTCATTTTAGAGGAACTTCATAATCGTGTATCACTTCATCTGATACTATGATTTTGCTTCCATGTTTTTATCATTTTTGCTATGGAACCAATTTTATAGGTTTAAAATCCATGATTGTAAATCTAAACATTTTCATTTCTTAATGAATATTTACATTCTTAGAAAAAAATTATGCATATTCTTATTTAGTTTGTTTTTTCTGAACTATTGAACCAAGCCTTAAATGTATAATAAATGGGCTTTCAGTTAGGGCCAATCATTTTAAAACCCATAACAAAAATAATTCGCATTGCATGAATTTTTTTTGTGTTTTTTTTTTTCCTCTGCGATTACACTTTTATTTCATACACTTACAGACTTACAGTGCATGTAAATTAAAAGTTTTAGCCATACCAAAGTGAGCCAATAACAACAAATTGATTGGAACAGACCCTCGGAGAAGAAAGTGACTGATGATGATAATAAATAAGAGAAATATTTTTCAACTCACATTTACAGGTCTGAAACTTCCTAAATACACATATTAAAACTTTCACAACTCATTTAACCCAAAATAATTTATTTAGTTTTTGAATGAATAACCCAAAAGAAAGTTTATCAACTCATTTTCACAGTATTACCATAAACACAGGGTTGTGTTGGAGTACAAAAAATATTGGCGATGATTTGAAATTTTCATAATATCAATAGATATAAGAACACACTTGGATAAAAAGTTATAATTAATGATTTAAAATAATTTCTGAAAAGATCTATGCAGTATTATTTAATTTAGAGATATTTATGCTTTGTTAACAAATGGAGTTAGAGACTATTTTTAAGCATTTTACCTGAGAAAAAATATTATGCAATAGTCTCAACCAAAACATTGTGATCTAATTTTATATATGTATTATTTAAACACACACACAAACATATATATATATATATATCATTTTATTTTAACATCGCGGTCTTATGAATATGAATTTCTATAATATCAAGAGAAAAAGAAAACACGACATATAAAATCAAGAGAAAAAACAAAACAAGATAAATCAAATTTTGATTGTGCATCCACACCAACCACTAACATGGCAGATTTAGTTACAATTATCACCATAAACATATATACCCTCATCATGCAAGAATTGAATATTATACAATATATGGCACATGTGTGGACAATTATTTTTCACTATATAACATATTTATATATGTGAGTTTCATCAGTATAAATATTTATATTCAAACGGATATAAATTACCAAAACTAATGTATCCAAACATTAAAATTCGTAAGAAAATCATCAGAATAAAATTCATCTATATGTTGTTCATATCATCGGAGAAATAATAATTTAAACAATAACTATCTTTAAAGTCCAACATCTTAATAAATACATAATTAAAACCCTACGATCAATACTACACTTCTGACGATTATTAAATCACATCGTCGTACACTATTATTACAAGACTGTTCTATCTACCTTCATATGCATATTTTTCTCTTTTTTTTCTTTTTTTCTTTTTTTTTTTCTTTTTTGAGGTTGTTGCAATGTATATCCCTAGATTTTCATGTATATAAAAATAGATAATTATAATGGGATAAACGAAACATCGTTGAAGCCGTGAAGTGGGCATTGGTCTACACCAAAGCAACACAAAAAGACAACTACTTCACATGGTCTGCTCTTTACATTCATAACTGAATCTAATTCACTTTTAGTTGGTTGTAAATTTGTAATTGCTATTACAGCACTGCTTTTTTACTTTTTAGATTTTTTTTTTATAATAGATAGATTTTAATTCCTTTGCCCAAAAAAAAAAAAAAGATAGATTTTAATTCCTAAAAATTAATAATCAAATGAAATGTAATTAATATTACTTAGTAGACTATGTGAAAAGACTTAAAAAGTCCACAGAATTTTAAAAAGCATTTGATTGAACTGAATATATATAAACACAAATGGACCTGAATACGTCAAAGCTCAAAGAAAAAAAGAAATGTAGGACGTTACAATAGAACTAATTCTTGTTTTCACTCTTTAGATTTTTGTGACATAAAAGTGACTTTTTAAAAAATAATTTATTAAAAAAGTATCTAATTAGGTGAAAGAACAAGTGGTAGTTCTATGTATACTAAAAGCTTTTTTTTTTTTAATATGAAAAACTACGGTTCCAAAAGATAAAATACAAAATTTTATTGAAATAAAATTATTTTTTTTTGAAAAAACTTATACTAATCTAACAAATTTTGTTTAAAAAACAAATAACATATATTCTCACAACATGATGGTGAAATTAACATTCTTAGATTTCGAAGAAAAACAACACAAAAAAAAAATCCCGACGTGACAACGAGAAGTGATCCATTTGAGAGAGATGTTCAAGCACTTACATAAAGCTCAACGTCGCGTATTTGACTCTAAAGATTGACCTTCGCGGTCTACAAACAGTCAATTTCACTCTAAATTTTGTAGAACCTATTCAACAGGTCTCGACAATATCGGGGATCTCATCTTCGACCTCCCTCCCAGCTGTAAGAATCCATCTATGGTCGTATGCGAGTTTTGGCAAGTGTTTCACGAGCTTAAGCTTCTAATTTTTTCTTTAGAGAATAGCTTTTGATTTAGATTAAAGATCCACGTGCAGTTTGATTTATGTGATCATTGTTATTTGTCCATACTATTATGAAATTGTGAAAACATGAAAGAACGAGATTGCATCTTAAAGGATTCTCAACTTGAGAATGCACGAAAATCCCGGATATGAATATTTCTAGATGAAGCAAATGATTTGGCATAAGCAAATTTTTTACAAAAGAAGATGGAAGAATCAACTAAGAAAAACATTGGTGAGGTACAAAAGCAATGGCCTTGGTGGTTTTTAAAATTTTTGTATGATATATTTTAGATTCTACGTTTATTCAAAATAAATTTTAAAGAGGACGTCGCTGCAAGAACAAGTGAAAGAAAATTAAAGAAACAAAAGTTTGAGAATTATGAAGAATCAGAAAGATCAAGAGTACACTTTGGAAAGGTGAGTTTATCAGCATACATGTTTTATGGCTTATTGATAAACCGAAAATTTTTCAACATATCGACATAATTTCAGGTGATGTTGATCGTGATGGGTTTTGTAAGGCTAATATATTTGACACAATAAAGAACTTAAACAGGTTTATGTTTTGCATAAAAATGAAACATTTTTGAATTTTTTTTGTTCCATAAAACAAAATCCAATGTGATAATACAAAACCAGAATCACATGACACATTTATGTTATCTCGATTCAACTTGATTTATAAGTTTATTAAATTTTTGATAATTTATATTAAATATATAAACTTAAGAATAATTGCATAGAATATATATATATATATATATATATATGAATATATATATTAAGATGATATATTTAACCAAAACAAATAAATAATTATATATGATGTAGTGACTTTGGAAAAATTTAACTGTTTAAAAATATTTCTAATATATCAAATTTTCTATTTATTGTTTTTTTTTATCAGAAGAATTTCACGTCCCTCGACCTCATGGTTTGAGATGTCTTGGTCATCATGAACCTCAAACTCATGGCTCGATCTATCTCGATCTATCTCGATCATCATAACCTTTGAATCTCTGGTTTGACATATTTTGATCACATCGTGATCATCTATACCCTCACTCCCTCAGCGCCTAGCCCATCATTTATGTGACTTATCACATTAACCAACCCATGATCATGTAATTGCTAAGGGCATCTCCAACCCATCTCTATAAATATAGCAATCTCTATTTTAAAGGTAAATATGCTCCAACCCACCTCTATATTTGACTCTAAAATAGAGATTGCTATATTTGCCTCTATTTATAGAGGAAAAAATAGAGTTCCTCTATTTTATAGAGGAAAAAATAGAGATCTCTATTTTAGAGGTGAGAATAAAGTGGGTTGGAGTAAAACTCACCTCTATTATAGAGTTCCTCTATTTTAGAGGCAAAAATAGGGAAAACCATTGGAGATGGTCTAACTAGTTCATTTTTTACATTAACTAGTTTTGGTTTAGTTTTGGCGTCATAAGTTTATATATATAGGATATAACTTAAAATTACCGTGGCACATCATAAACTTATGATGATAGTACCTAATGCCCTACTTTAATTAAATTTTTTGCTATCAATCAATTATTTGTAAGTTTATGTGTCATTTTCTTCTTGACTTCATAATTCTCATTGAAGTATAGTACTAAAAATTTTATTTTTTTAAAATAACGAAAGAATACAAAATTAAAATATTAAAATAAAGTTATGTTTTATAAAAAAAAAAGTAACGGATTAGCTTACCCTATAATTTGAATAAGAGAAATTTATATTACCTTTTAAATGTGTTGATATTATCTAAATAAATTTTGTCATTGTAATAAAATTTTATTGGATCTATATATATATAGATCCAATAAAATACATAAATTTTCTAACATGAATGTTTATAAATTATTAGAAAATATATAATGTTGTCTAAATGTGATGATACAAAGTACATGATGTTGTTTAAAACATATTAGACAAAAACAAAATTCATTATCATTGCGACGAAGACTTTATTGGATTTATACATATCAAAATTAAAACAAAAAAAATTGTAATTTAATAGTCTTAATTTTTTTTTTTTTGGTCAACCAAAAAAGATTAGCTATTTAATAATAGTCTTAATTTAATATTCTAAACGAAAGAAAAATTTATATATTTTTCAAAACCTCTATTATTTAAAAATTATTAATTGAACTACACTAAATTTGTGAAAACTTATCTTAATTACATTTTCATTTTAATAAAAAAATAAATATGATTTTATCTCAGTCATTATGACCATCAAATACATAATTTTACATTACTCAGTCGTAATGACCTTTGAACCTATGGTTCCTCACATCATGACCATCTATACCTGAATACATAGTCCATCGATCATTTATCATACCCACTAACCTATGATCATATGATTGCTAACTAGTTCATTTTTAACACAACTACAATATATTACTCAAAAAAATTTTCATGGTTCAATCATCCATTCATTATTTTGTATTTTTGATATCTTCTTTAAATATTATAAATTTTTATACAATAATCAGTGATCAACAAGATTTTATTCAAGAATGGTCTAACTTACGCATGCATCTTTTACCAAAAATAAATATTTATATTTAATAATATTATAAATACTTAGATAAGAACACGAAGAAAATTTGATCATAACTCATACTAAATCAATATTATTATGTTTTTGTCCGTGAATTTTTTCTCTAAAG
Source organism: Erysimum cheiranthoides (assembly GCA_011420285.2). Classification (NCBI taxonomy): domain Eukaryota; kingdom Viridiplantae; phylum Streptophyta; class Magnoliopsida; order Brassicales; family Brassicaceae; genus Erysimum; species Erysimum cheiranthoides. The sequence goes on along the minus strand of CM022183.2, from coordinate 3,212,401 downwards.
TTGAATTAGTTTTACAAGTTGTGAAATAATATTAAAATCATGATGTGATTATATTTTCAAATTTATAATTGAAATGTGTTAACTTTGATTATTAGTTAACATATCAAGATGTAATATGCATCATTCTAAAAATATCAAATCAATTTTTTAAAATGCATGGCTTGCTTAGATATGTATAGTTAACCTCCTGTGTTCATAGGTAATCGAGATAGATATTAGTTATCAAGATCATGTTTTCTTATTGCAATATCTCTCTTTTTAGATCTTAAGATTTTTTTATACTATAATCTTGTAAGATATTATGCTAAGATATAAGGGTAAAAAACTTGATTAGTGATAGAACCATTAACTTGTTTCTTAGAATTATTAACTTTTTCCTTTACCAAAATTGAAATCCATTCACATAATGACACATGGCACTAAGACTTGAGTCTTATGGAAGACTTGTTTTTTTTTGTTGTTTTTTTTTTTTAATCTTATCTCTGGATAGTAGTTAGTATAAGTACTTTATTAATCTTATAGAACTTTATAAATTTTTATGACTTAATGAAATATATTTTTGAAAATTGACATTTGAAAGGGATATATCAAAAGAGACATTTTAGAGAATTGCCCTTTTTTAAATGACTCTAAATTTTACCTTTACAACAACGAAAAACTACAAATTTCGACAATTAAAATAATTATGTGTTATAAGTTATAACACAAAAAGTAACATATTTTATAATAATTATTAAAAGAATCATGTTAAAATATTAGTTGGATCATATATATGTATATTTATTATTTTAACATTAATTTTTTTAAAATGAAACAGTCAACAACATTTCAATCTTTATATTTTGACCAAAAAATATACTTACATATTTACTAAAATCTCTATTTATGCAAAACCTTTAAATTAAATTACACCAGATTTGATTCTGTATTTAAAAATATTAATTGAACACAACACAAACTTTAAAGAAATGTCAATACTCAATACACACAATCCAACATCAAAGTGCCCTTATTTTTTCTTTACAATATTCTTATTTAATTTTACAAAGATTTTCACATTAATTACATAAACAAAACTATACCATCTCACTCAACGAAGCAATACGAATCTCTCTCATTTCTCAATGTTCTCTTATAACTCTTTTGACCACTAGTCTTCACTCTCTCTCTCTTCCTATATATACATATCACTTCCTTCTCCATTAACACTCTCTCATTCTCTATTTTATAATCTCAAATCACTTCCAAACAAAGAAGACAACACTCGTAAAGAGTTCTCTCGAACTCATAAAACAATTGTCAGATTTTCAAGATTCTTCTTTCTACTTCAATGATCTTGTTTTCTCTTTGAGCCAAACTCGTTTCTTGTTCGATCTAAAACCATGTCTGAGACCACAACGGCGACATCAACAGATGCTAAATCTGTTCCAGTGGAAGCAGAGAAGAAGAAAGAACAAAGTTTACCATTCTTTAAACTCTTCTCTTTTGCTGATAAATTTGATTATCTTTTAATGTTCATTGGCTCTCTTGGTGCCATTGTTCACGGCTCTTCTATGCCTGTCTTCTTTTTACTATTTGGTCAAATGGTTAATGGGTTTGGTAAAAATCAAATGGATTTACATCAAATGGTTCATGAAGTCTCAAGAGTAAGTAAAAATTTATTTTTTCTTGTTTTTGTCAAAATTTAGATCTAAGATCTGATCTGTGTTTGTGTTCTGTTTTTGCAGTATTCTCTGTACTTCGTCTACTTGGGTTTGGTAGTTTGCTTCTCTTCATACGCAGGTTTGTCTTAAAATTCCAATTTTTTTTTATTTTATATTTCTTGCTTCAATCTATAAACAAACCCAGAAACTGATATCACATTTTCGACAAGATCAAGAAATCTTAAAATGGTTCAATTTTTTTGAGTTTTTTTTTTTTTTCCTTTTAATCAGATTTTTACAGAAATTGTTACTTTATTGTGAGAAAATTGCTATTTTTTTTACTTTAAACTAAAAATCTTTTTTTTTTTTTTTTGCTTCATTCCATAAACAAACCCACTGAAAATCACATTCTAGATTTTTTGATTCAATTTTTTAAGTTTTTTTTTATTTATTTTTTAATCAGATTTTTACAAAAATAGTTACCTTAATGTGAAAATTGGCATTTTTTTTTACTTTATATTTTTCAAGAACAAGAAAAATTAAAAATCCAATTTTTTTTTTTTGATACAATCAAGAAACAGAGAAACAGAAATCACAATCTAGAGAGAATCAAAATTTTTATTAAAAAGCTTGAATATTAAAAACTTAAAATTTGGTAAGGATAAGCTGAGTCCACGTGATACATGGACTCCTACTTTGTCTGTATCGATCACTAACATTTATTACAACTTCATAAAAATTCCTTTAAATTTTTTATATTATTTTTATAACCATTAATTTTAAAAAAAAAATTACAGAGATTGCATGTTGGATGTATTCTGGAGAAAGACAAGTAGCTGCATTAAGAAAGAAGTATCTTGAAGCTGTATTGAAACAAGATGTTGGATTCTTTGATACTGATGCAAGAACTGGTGATATTGTCTTTAGTGTTTCTACTGATACACTTCTTGTTCAAGATGCCATTAGTGAGAAGGTAAGTTTTAATTTTTTTTTTTTTTTTGCAAAGTTATGATTTTGTTGTTTTGTAATTGTACGAGCCATGTTTTTGTGTGATTTTTTTTACCAACAAATGTCAATCTTTTTTTTTTTTTTTTTATCAATCTTATTCAGAGCATTTTTTGACATAGATTTTTTTATAAAAAATATCTAATTTTTTTATGTAATGAGTATTGTGAAAAAAACAAAGAGTATTGTGAAAAAATACATTTTTAAAAGTTTATTCTTAAAATAGTAATTTGTTGCACAAGTATTTAAAAAAATTATTTTACAATTAAGGTCTTTTCACAACTAAAAAGAAAACTAAAACATTTATTATCACAAAAATGTCGAAGTACCATCAAATTTTAATAGTACAATTATTTCTAAAAATGGTTTTTTTTCTTTCTTTCTATGATTAATTTTTTTTTCCATTTTCTCCTGTCTCTATAGTGCACGTTAGCAAGCACGAGCTAACGTACGCTGATCCCCCTAGCTTCATTACTATCTGATTTTAAAAAATTGAATCTTTTTAAATTTTCTCAGGTTGGAAATTTCATACATTACCTCTCAACATTTTTGGCTGGATTAGTTGTTGGATTTGTATCAGCATGGAAACTAGCTTTATTAAGTGTTGCTGTGATTCCCGGAATTGCTTTCGCCGGTGGTTTATACGCTTATACACTCACCGGAATCACTTCAAAGAGCCGTGAATCTTACGCTAACGCCGGCGTTATTGCTGAACAGGTAAAATAAAGTTTGTTCCTTTTTTTTTTTTTAAACATTATTGCACACCAACTGTTCGACGTAATGCTTTCTACTGTTTCTTCTTAGGCTTGCTTCTTTGTACTTGATCTCTCAAATGATTATGTTTTACTTTAAACAGTGTTTTCATATAATTAACCTTTTTCTTTGGTTTAATCATTACATTTTTTTGTGTTTATTTTGATCAAAATTATGATATTTTTTGTTTAGGCAATTGCTCAAGTTCGAACTGTTTACTCATATGTTGGAGAAAGTAAGGCACTTAGTTCGTATTCGGATGCGATTCAGTATACGCTTAAGCTTGGTTATAAAGCTGGGATGGCTAAAGGATTGGGATTAGGATGTACTTATGGAATAGCTTGTATGTCATGGGCTTTGGTGTTTTGGTATGCTGGAGTTTTTATTCGGAATGGACAAACCGATGGTGGAAAGGCGTTTACCGCTATCTTCTCTGCCATTGTTGGTGGAATGTAAGAATTCAAGACATAATTCTGTGATTTGGTTTTGTGAAAGGTGTTTTGTTATAACTTGGATGTGACGGATTTTTTCGGTTGTGGTTTTTTAGGAGCTTGGGACAATCTTTCTCTAATCTCGGGGCGTTTAGTAAAGGTAAAGCGGCTGGTTATAAGTTGATGGAGATAATTAACCAGAGACCGACGATAATTCAAGACCCGTTGGATGGAAAATGCTTGGATCAAGTTCATGGAAACATTGAGTTTAAAGATGTGACGTTTAGTTATCCTTCAAGGCCTGATGTTATGATCTTCAGAAACTTTAATATTTTCTTCCCTTCTGGGAAAACCGTGGCGGTTGTTGGTGGTAGTGGCTCTGGAAAGAGTACTGTTGTTTCCCTCATTGAGAGATTTTACGATCCAAGCAGCGGTAATAATGATCAGAAACTTTTTTGATCCGAGTCTTTGTTAGTGATTGGATCATAACTTTTGTTTCTTACTTGATGAGCAGGGCAAATTCTGTTGGATGGTGTTGAAATAAAGACGCTTCAGTTGAAGTTTTTGCGTGAACAGATCGGCCTTGTGAATCAAGAACCTGCGCTCTTTGCCACCACCATACTTGAGAACATACTCTACGGAAAGCCGGATGCAACTATGGTTGAAGTTGAAGCTGCTTCTTCTGCTGCAAATGCGCATAGCTTCATTACGTTGCTTCCTAAAGGTTACGACACACAGGTATCAATCACTATCTATTGATGATACGTTTAAGAAAATGTCATGGCCTTTTGCTTAATTTTTGCTGAATGTCTATACAATTAGGTTGGAGAACGCGGTGTTCAGCTATCAGGTGGACAGAAGCAGAGAATCGCAATTGCTAGAGCGATGTTAAAAGACCCAAAGATTCTGTTACTAGATGAAGCTACAAGTGCTCTTGATGCTAGCTCTGAGAGCATTGTTCAGGAAGCTTTAGACAGAGTCATGGTAGGGAGGACCACTGTGGTTGTTGCTCATCGTCTCTGCACCATAAGAAATGTTGATTCCATTGCAGTGATTCAGCAAGGCCAAGTTGTTGAAACTGGAACACACGAAGAACTCATTGCGAAATCCGGTCCTTATGCATCCCTCATCAGGTTTCAAGAAATGGTTGGTACTCGAGATTTCTCAAACCCGTCAACACGTCGCACCCGTTCAACCCGTTTGAGCCATTCTCTGTCAACGAAATCACTCAGCTTAAGATCAGGAAGTTTGAGGAATCTGAGCTATTCGTACAGCACTGGAGCTGATGGTCGGATAGAGATGATTTCAAATGCAGAGACTGATCGAAAGACTCGTGCACCTGAAAATTACTTCTACAGACTTCTCAAGCTTAATGCACCGGAATGGCCTTACTCCATCATGGGAGCAGTTGGCTCAATACTTTCTGGTTTCATCGGTCCTACATTTGCCATTGTGATGAGTAATATGATCGAAGTCTTCTACTTCACAGACTATAATGCAATGGAGAGAAAAACAAAGGAATACGTTTTCATCTACATCGGTGCTGGTCTCTACGCAGTAGGTGCTTATTTGATCCAACACTACTTCTTTAGCATCATGGGAGAAAACCTCACAACACGAGTACGAAGAATGATGCTCTCAGGTATGTATGTCTCAAAACCTCCTCAATTAACTGAAAATCTCTTTCCCATTTCTAAATGTTTTCGGTTTCTTTCTTATTATTAGCTATCTTGAGGAACGAAGTTGGTTGGTTCGATGAAGATGAACACAACTCGAGTCTAATCGCTGCACGGTTAGCTACTGATGCAGCCGATGTTAAATCCGCTATAGCCGAAAGAATCTCAGTAATTCTACAGAACATGACTTCACTTCTCACATCCTTCATAGTTGCTTTCATAGTTGAATGGAGAGTCTCTCTTCTCATCTTAGGCACATTCCCACTTCTAGTCCTTGCTAACTTTGCTCAGGTAAATAAATCTAATCTTTTTACTCAAATTCTTTATATTAATCCAAATCATTCAATTCTTAAGGGTCTAATGATCTATATAAGAATCTTGCATTCACCATTATAATCTCATGAAAAAACGACAAAAGTTTTTAAAAAGTTCAAAACTTTATAGAACATGGCAACACAACCACTGCCTCTACACGTGCTTCATCTTCTTCTTTCTCTTTAAGTTGCATTTATTTTTGCAATAATAATCATAAAAAAATTATTAAGGCTTTTTTTACTTTTTGGAAATAGTGTAAGGGTCAAGATCATGGAGCCCTCACATTAATAAATGTGCAAAAATTAATTTTTAATCTCTGGGCATCTGTGAAGAATATTTATTATATAGTTTCTATTGGCCCCATAGATAACAGTGTTCACTAAAATAGCTAAGATTCCTCTGTCTTTTTATGTATCTCTCTTCTTGCTTTGCTTCTGCTAAATCTATTCTACTTTAAGCTTTCTTATTTACTTCTCTGAACTCTGAAACTGTGATCCCACTTCTCTCATTATTTAATTCATTTGCCCATAAAAACCTCAAAAAACCAAATATTTTAATTTTAAATTCTTTATTGGTCAAAGTTGTTGTCTCAGTGTATTATTTACTCATCACAGTGTGTGTGTCAGTGTTTTACTAGTCAATGTTTTTGCTTGTGTTTTTCTTTGTTTTGGTACATTAAGTTGTGATGAGCTGTTTTGTTTTTACTACTCTGCCAGCTTCAGAACTTTGCTTTGATATCACCAAACATTTTTTCACCCGTGATCTAATTATTTAGTTGAAGATCTATCAATAGATACACAATAGAGACATAGATACAGTGTACTTGCAATTATATTGATGGGGTTGATGTTTTGAATATGTGAAGTGAATGGTTCTGCATCATGTTTTACTGGCACCAGCAATCATGTTCTAATGCATAAGTTTGAATTTGTGTGGTTACATTGCAGCAACTGTCTCTGAAGGGTTTTGCTGGAGATACGGCCAAGGCTCATGCAAAGACTTCAATGATTGCTGGTGAAGGAGTTAGTAACATTAGAACTGTAGCAGCCTTCAATGCACAGAGCAAAATTCTGTCTTTGTTCTGTCATGAGCTTCGTGTGCCTCAGAAAAGAAGTTTATACCGAAGTCAAACCTCGGGTTTCCTATTTGGCCTCTCGCAGCTTGCTCTCTATGGTTCTGAGGCTTTAATTCTCTGGTATGGTGCCCACCTTGTGAGCAAAGGCGAGTCAACCTTCTCTAAAGTGATCAAAGTGTTTGTGGTTTTGGTTATTACTGCAAACTCTGTTGCTGAAACTGTCAGTCTTGCTCCTGAAATTATCCGGGGAGGTGAAGCGGTTGGTTCAGTTTTCTCGGTTTTGGATAGGCAAACCCGGATTGACCCGGACGATGCTGATGCTGATCCTGTTGAGACAATCCGTGGAGACATTGAGTTTAGGCATGTGGATTTCGCTTACCCTTCAAGACCCGACGTCATGGTTTTCAAGGACTTTAACCTTAGAATCCGAGCTGGACATAGCCAAGCTCTTGTGGGTGCGAGTGGGTCGGGTAAAAGTTCTGTGATCGCGATGATTGAGCGGTTTTACGACCCGCTTGCTGGAAAAGTCATGATTGATGGCAAAGACATCCGCCGGCTCAACCTGAAATCTCTAAGGCTCAAAATCGGTCTTGTTCAACAAGAACCAGCTCTTTTTGCAGCAACCATCTTCGACAACATTGCATATGGGAAAGATGGTGCAACTGAATCCGAGGTAATCGAGGCAGCTCGAGCTGCAAACGCTCACGGTTTCATCAGTGGTTTACCAGAAGGTTACAAAACTCCAGTGGGCGAAAGAGGAGTGCAGCTATCAGGTGGACAGAAACAGAGGATCGCAATAGCAAGAGCCGTGCTCAAGAACCCTACAGTGTTACTTCTAGACGAAGCAACTAGCGCACTTGATGCAGAATCAGAATGCGTGCTGCAAGAAGCTTTAGAGAGGCTCATGAGAGGCCGGACCACCGTGGTAGTTGCTCACCGCCTGTCTACCATAAGAGGCGTTGATAGCATCGGTGTGATTCAAGACGGACGGATTGTCGAACAAGGCAGCCATTCCGAGCTAGTAAGCCGACCAGAGGGAGCTTATTCAAGGCTGTTACAGCTTCAAACGCATAGGATTTGAAGCTTTGATGAATTAAAAACAAATATTCGGTTTATGTAATTTTTTTTTTCTAATGAAAACTTTTATTTGGAAGGTTTCTATGGACTATAATGATAATATGAATAGGTGTAGATAATGAAGCTTTTGAGTGTTTATCAAGGTTCTTTAAGGTTTTTTTTTTTGGGAAGGTTTTTTTTTGGGAAGGTTTATCAAGGTTCTTTAAGGCTTCTTTGAGTTCTATCTTTTGGTCGACACGAGAAGAATTGATCGGACATGTTATGAGGGGTTTTCTTAGGCATGTCCTGATTCCGGTCACATGGTCTTACAGCGGTCCATCATGGTCCGCGATTAACCATCAATGAGATAAGATCGGCGTTCAAAATTAGAGCTAGCCTGAATAGCAAACTTTGTCCTCTAAAGCATCCTTAATCAGACTTGGAGTATGCATAGATTAAGCCAAGATACACTTTATCTACCTATGTTTTGTTGGTCGTCTCATTTGTTTTAAGTCCACTTGTCCGGACTAGTTGTATTCCTTTCATGTACCATATCTTTTTAAAAAAAGAAGATAAATACCATATCTTCTTTAAAGTTTTTCTTTTCCAAATCAACCCATACAATAAAGATTATAAAGTATAAATGTTATAATATAAGAGAAATTCTTCAACATACCACAAATTCAAGTTGTTTTTCCAAAAATATCATGGGAGAATTGATTATAAAGGATATATATTTTTTTTTCAATTTGACCATGTACACTTTTATTAGAAAAGTTTGGTGAATTAGGTTTTATAATAATTAAAACTCAAAAATACCCTTAATTCCTCTAATATGATTTAATTAAAATAAAAAATCCCTAAAAATTAATCTATTGATTTTCCTTTTAACTAAAATTAGTTCCCTTCCAATAGGTAAGAAGAAACCGGGTAAGGGAGTTGTTATCCCAGGGGCTAATTCGCGGAAGTGAAATGTGCAGACGTTGGTTACGCCGCGAAAACGGTCAGCACCAAAAGGTGGGCCACACACAGGTGATTCTCATCCGACAAACCAAGGATCGGAGAAGGGTGGGCCGGGAGGATCCAAACCTTCCAAACCAATTGGTTAATTATATTAATGAAAGTTTTAAGTTGGAATTGTCAGGGTTTAGGTAATAAAGCAACTATTGGGTATCTTAGGGATTTGTGGGGAAAACACCGTCCGGAGTTTTTGTTTCTTTCGGAAACAAAACAAAAACGGTGTTTTATGAAAAAATTTGTGGATCATTTTGGTTATTTCAATTTATGTACGGTTGAACCAATTGGTTGTAGTGGCGGTTTGATACTTTATTATAATAATAATGAATTTCCGGCTACAATTCTATTTCAATCCAACCAAATAATTGACATAGAAACGGTTTACAAAGATAAAACTATTAATTTAACTTTTGTGTATGGGGATCCAGTACCCAAAAATCGAAGTGAAGTATGAGAACGACTAACACGAATGAGTTTAACTCGAAATTCACCGTGGTTTACAATAGGAGATTTTAATGAGTTAACCAGAAATCATGAAAAACGAGGGGGCAATCTAAGACATGCGTCGTCTTTTGTGGACTTTAATCTAATGATTCATAATTGCGGATTTTTAAATTTTCCTTATATTGGAAACTGGTTATCTTTGCGGGGATGGAAAAATAAAAAAACCAATACGGTGCAGATTAGATAGAGCGATGGGTAATGAAGATTGGCATAATTTCTTTCCCGATACAGTTGTAGAGTATCTCGCAATGGTGGGATCGGATCATAAACCAATCATCACATCTATCGCTAGAATAACTCCACGAGGTCGACAAAATTTTATGTTCGATAGACGGTGGATTGGAAAAGAAGGACTCTCGGATGCAATAAAGAAAGGATGGGATGCAGAAACAGATATAAGCTCTACGGGTTTTGTGGACAAAATTATCTCTTGTAGACGGGAGATATCGAAATGGCGCGCTTCACTTGTTCTGCATGGACGCGATACAATTGAAAAATTAAAATCGGACCTGATAAAGGCACAAGCGGATGACACATGTCAACCAGAGGTAATAGAGGATTTAACCTCACGGTTACGGGTTGCATATTGTGATGAAAAGATCTATTGGCATCAAAAGAGTAGAAACCAATGGATGAGATGTGGGGATAAAAATTCTAAGTACTTCCATGCCCAGACAAAACAACGACGGACACGCAATCGGATTGTGGGTCTCTTTGACAAGGATAACATATGGACTACAGAGGATAAGGACATCCAAAGGGTGGCAGTTTCTTACTTTGATGACTTATTTACCACTTCTGAGCCCCATGGCTTTGAGGAGGCTTTGGCAGAATTACAAACGGTAATTACGGAGGAGGAAAATACATTCCTAACAGCCCCTGCAACAGAGCAGGAAATAAAAGTAGCTCTGTTCATGATGAATCCAGATAAAGCTCCAGGTCCGGATGGAATGATGGCTTTATTTTATCAGAAGGCATGGGACACTATCAAAAATGATTTATTATCTTTAGTAAATTCCTTTTTTGAGGAGGATTCCTCGATTCTAGACTAAATATGACAAACATTTGTCTTATCCCGAAGGTGGAGAAGCCGACTCGTATGGCAGAGCTAAGACCCATTAGTCTGTGTAATGTGGGATATAAATTAATCTCTAAGGTCCTATGTCAGCGGTTAAAAACGGTTCTTCCAAGGATTGTCTCCGAAACACAATCTGCCTTTGTACAAGGACGACTGATTTCGAACAACATTTTGATTGCACAAGAGATGTTTCATGGACTACGTACTAACCCGTCGTGCAAAACAAAGTTTGTAGCCATCAAGACGGATATGAGTAAAGCTTATGATATGGTGGAGTGGGTATTCATTGAGCAACTCTTCAGGAAAATGGGTTTTTGCAAGAAATGGACGTCTTGGATTATGCAGTGTGTTTCTTCGGTTAAGTACAAAGTATTACTTGTAACAACCCGCCCCGTGGCAACCTTACAGCGCTGCAGCGCATCGACCCTAACCCCTCTCTTGTGGCACCCTCCTGGCCCACGGGCCCTCTTGGCCCACAAGTAGGTTATTGATGCGCCTGGCGTTACTCGAACCCAGGTCCCCACCCTTTAACAACCTTCCCACAGGACAAGCTATTACCAATTGATTTAAGGATGCCATGTGGTGGACGGTGCCACGGTGGCATGCGGATCCCACGGGGCGGGTTGTTACATTACTTAACGGCCAACCAAAGGGGTCTATAGTGCCAGGACGAGGACGAAGACAAGGAGATCCCCTGTCTCCCTATCTGTTTATCTTATGCACGGAAGTGCTCGTAGCAAATATTCGGAAATCTGAACAGGCTAAGTTGATTACTGGTATAAGGGTCGCCAATAAATGCCCACTGATCTCTCATTTGCTATTTGCGGATGATAGCTTATTTTAGTGCAAAGCAAATAAGGAACAATGCAGTATTATTTTAGGAATTTTAAAGCAATATGAGGATGTATCGGGTCAACAAATAAATTTTGCAAAATCCTCCATTCAGTTTGGGTATAAAGTATTGTTTCTGCTCGATCTATGGTTGAAAAAGAACTTATTAAACGAGTGGGCTCAGGAGACACCATCTCTGTTTGGCATGATCCATGGGTACTGTAATACCCCGTAGCAAGACCTAAAAATATACGAGAAGAACACGGTCATGTCCGTGTGACCAAAGTTGGTGACAAAGCCAAGGGAAGAAGGAATGGTCGAAGAACAAAGGTCAAAAGTCATCTCAAGGTCAGTAAGAAGGACTAAGAGGACAAGATCCAAGAGATTATTACCAAAGAAAATTAATCTAAGGACGAAGGAGACATCTTTGAAGTCGGATGGCCGTACCGTTAGGGCCAAGTCGAGGAATGTGGAGTCTAAGGGTTTGGTTGGAGAAGGCTAAGGCATATGAGTGATATTAAGAGAAGTTAAGAAGATCAAAGTTAAGAAATCAGAGGTAGTTCCTTGATTTTTCCGGAGAATTATCGAATAGTCGATAATTGAGCCGATGGAGGGCAGAGCTGAATTTTATGCTAAGGCCAAGCATGAAATAAGTTGGGTAAGCATTTAAGAATGATTTTGAGGTATTAAAGAGCAGTAAAATCAGCTTAAAAATCAGGAGTATTTTTCTGAGCAGAAAGCGACTCGTCATGGACTAGAATAACCGATCACCGAAGGGAAAAGTGATCCGGTTGATTTTATTTGAGCTTGAGAATTTAAGGAAAGGTTTGGGAAGGTAAAATATGTTATTTTAACATGAGAAAATCAGGTTTTCTCAGAGAAAATATTTTTGGAGCAATGGCACAAGAAAATGGTCGAAAACGGACTTTTCGGAAAAAATCGGTAAGATGAATGAACGCACAAGGCTTAGGAATGGTTTGGGACTTTTTGATTGGTCATTAGAGGGCCAAGTGGAGAGGTTTTATCAACAAGGAATGGATAAGGGCGTGGGATAACTAGGAAGCCCTTGTGGTGTCGTCCCATTGGTCGGAAAACCTCCACGGGGCGTGTGTCGAGTGGTGGCGCAAGGAGGGCCGACCAAGTGACACTTGGAAGGTGACTAAGCTGCTTGCTAGGCTGCTTCCCTTCCCTATAAATAGCCCAGGTCATTCATTAGTTCCCTTAGAGCAAAAAATTCCCGTTTTAAAGTTTAAGAGCCGTGAGAGCCGTAAAAGAAATTTGAGGTGCTCGGGAATTTGCGGGTCGAGCTAGTAGGCAAGTAAGTAGCTCTTTCCGAGTTTTTATTTTCCTTTATTTTTAGAACCAAACCTAAGTAGGTCTTGGTTATGCGAGATCTTGAGCTTTGTAAAGCGGACGGATCGAGACTAGCGGAGATATGAAAAGGGAGAAACCTTCAAGCCGAAAACGAGTGAGTGCCGAAGCGTGTGAAGTAGCACACGTCTAGGTTTCTATCCCTTGATTTGAGTTTGTGGTTGAGTTTGCATATTTATTTATGCATGGGTAGTCAATAGTCGGATCTACGTTATGACGTAATACCGACTTGTTGTTGATTGAGTACCGAAACGTGTGAAGTAGTACACGCCTAGGGTTTTAATTATTTATTTAAGTAATGGTTGAGGTTGACAAGCTAGACTTAGGTAGTTTACCTGAGTTGCTTGTTGTTGATTGTTTATGATTATCGTAATTGCTTGCGATAGTTTAGTAGTGTGGTAGCATAGTAAGTTCACCTACTGCAGGGGTCAGTTCGTGATTCTTATTATGTGATTGATTGTGTGATTGTGTGATTGCTTGTTTAATTATGGTATTTCGTGAGGTACAGTCGGTATGCTGCTCGCATAGCCGTTGTGCTGTTTGTGAGTTAAGTAGTCAATAATCGGTAATTATTGATGAAATTATGTTGCGTGATTTATATCTGCATTGTTGTTGTTAGCAAGCTTATTAGATTGTTGGTAGTGTTACTTAGGCTTGACTATATTGTGTGAATTGCTTGCTTGTGTGTAGTATAGCTGTTATGCTGCTCGCATAACCGTTGTGCTATTTGTGTGATAAGTAGTCAATAACAGGTTGTTATTGATGAAAGTGTAATGCGTGACTTATTTTCCGCATTGTTAGCAAGCATGTTAATTGTGGTGTGTAGTCTGGCTTACGCTAGACTAGTTGAGTGGATTGGTTGCTTGTTGTATTAGTCTTTTTAGACTAACTTGTGTGAGTAGTTTGCATGCTATTTTGCATGGTTCGAGCATTTTCATGTAGAGAAGCTAGTAATGGGCTTGAGACTAGCTTGAGTGCATTTGCTTTGTTTATTGGTGAGTGTGGCGAGGTTATCGACGGACTGATGACTCGCATTTTGAGATTTGAGAATAGGAGTAGTGAGTACTCGGGTTGATCGACGTACTGATAGCCCGCAGTATCGGTCTTAGATGACGGGGTCTGGTGATGTCTCGATCGGCCCAAGTGGCTCGGCCTGGATCATGCCTGTCGAGCACTACCCGACGGGGTAGTTATTGTGTTTGGCCAGCCGGGGTTACCGGTCACTGAGTGAGGGTGGGATGTGGCCCTAAAGCCGGTGTGGCTACGGGTTAAGTAAAGCGTCTTGGTCGGAGGAGCCGGCGTGATACTGGATGCCTTGACAGGGATGTGAGTCCTGTAGCCTTAGTGGCTATGACACAGAAAGCATCGCCTTTGGGAGATCAGAATCGCGGACAGACCGTAGGACCAGGTTAGAGTGGTCATGGAGAGTGTTAAGGACATGATTCCTTGGTATGGGATGTGACCTTTACAGGCGGTGCGCCTGGGGTTAAAGAGATCACTTACCATAGCGGAATGTTGTGCCATTGTGGAGAGTGTTTGGGACCGGATTCCATGGTATGGGGTGTGACCTTTGTAGGCGGTGAGCCTGGGGTTACGGAGATCACCTACCGGGAAGGAATGCCGTGTCTTGTTGAAAGACCTTAGAGGAGAGACCTCTAGGTTGAGAAGTGGTAGTATTGTTTTGTTTGAATTAGCATATGCATGGTTGTGTTGGGTACTCCGTGTGGAGTACATATTGCTTGATTGAGTGGTTGATTGCATTGCTTGCTTTATTGCGTTATTGGTTGCATTGCGTGTTTACTTTCCTGTTGGGGTTGGGAAAGGTTATTGGAACCGGTTAGGTTAGACGGGCTCACTGAGTAATCTTAGATTACTCATGGTGCTACCTTTTTGTTTTACATGTAACCTTAGTAGGATCTCCTACTACCGGTGTGATGACCTCAGGACAACCAATATAGGCGATTTACAGCTTTTTACTCGAACCCGAGTTTTTAGTATGTATGGTTTTCTAAATGGGCCTAGAAAACTATACTAGATTTTGTAACGATTTTAGTACGATACTACCCGAAGTAATAAATGAGAGTTTTGGAAGATGGAAGGCTACCGAATGGTATATTAGTCTTGTCCGACTAACACAACTCACGGACATGGTACGAGTTGAAAAGGTTTAGGCCACGTTCGAGAGGTAAGATACTCGTGGATGGACTGGCTAAGGTACTGGAAGTGTTTTGGCAACCTGGGTTGGATCGTCTACGGGCATCAATCGTGACACGTCCGGGTCGTCTATAGTTCTAGGACGGTTCGGGGGTGTTACAGGTACCAGCTCAATTCCCGAGACCAGCTATTAGTAACGGATCCCTCATGGACCCGTCCATTCAAATTCGACACTTTATTGATTATCAGTCAATGTCTTGGAACATTGATAGGTTGAAAGAGGTCTTCGACCCAGCGGATGTCCAATTGATTTCTGCTATTCACCACGGTAACCAGGTTAAGTCAGACACCTTTGGATGGCACTTTACAAAATTGGAAAATATACAGTTAAATCAGGGTACAAAACGGCACGAATTCGGAATTTAAATCCGGCTGCCCCGCAGGTATATGGCCCTGATTGCATACCACTACATGCTCATGTATGGAAGGTACCTTGCCCACCAAAGATAAAACATTTCATGTGGCAGGCCCTTACTGGATGTATTTTGGTTTCAGCTAATTTCAGCAGGATGGATATAAACTGTGATTTAACCTACGCCAGATGTGGACATGAAGAAGAAACGATTAACCACATGCTTTTTGATTGTCCGCCAGCTAGACAGGTTTGGGCTTTATCGCATGTGCCATCAGGACCACTCTCATTTCCCACCGCATCACTATATACAAACATGGATTATTTGTTTTGGAGACAATCACCACAGACTCCTTGTGATTCCTACCCGTGGATAAATGTGGTACATATGGAAGACTCAAAATGCCAAAATTTTCGACAATGTGGATGAGAATCTTCAAGATGTATTACGGTTGGTGATGAGTCCCATATTTACTGTTTTCAATCTAGGATTTAGGTTTGTATTTTGAGTCTTTCTATAACTATAAGATAGGTTCTAGGTGTTTTTGCTTCACTTTATGTATTTTCAGGGTTTTTAGGTGTTTGGAACAAAAGGAAGAGTTTTGGATCATTTTGGATGCAAATATACATTTAAAGATGCAGAGCCAGCAGACCCGTCAGAAGTATGGCCTCAGACGAAGACCTTCCCACCGTTGGATATTTCTGATATTTTGATTCAATATAGCTAAGGATGTTAGCTTTCATCTCCAAGTGGTTTGAAGGAAATCTAACGGTGCGATCAATAGTTATGGCCGATTTACTGAAGACATGTCAACGTGCCGACTAAGCTAACGCGGACGAGAGTCGGGACCGACCGGTCCAATGTTGGGACCGACCGGTCCCTCCTTTAGAAAGTTATGGAAAGTTTCCAAATTTCTCCAAACCGACCTAAACCTACCTAAACCTAATTCCTCTTGCTATATAAACCCTATGCTCGACTTGTAGAGCCTCATAAACCTATTCTAGAGCAGTCTCTCCATTGGGCATATAAACCCTATCTTTTGAGAACTCTTGAGAGGAGATTTCTTCATCTTTTTATTGTAATTCAATTATGTCTTCTTCATCTTTGATTTGCTTGTTCTCTATGCTTGAGTAGTCTCTCCATTGGGCATAGGGCATAAATGAGCAAGGTGATCCTCATCCCGTGCCTGTTTCCATGCCAGCGCTTCCGCGTCAGCCAACCGTAATACATCTTGAGGATTCTCATCCACATTGTCAAAAACTTTTGCATTTCGAGCCTTCCATATGTACCACATTATCCACGGTAGGAATCACAAGGAGTACTCTTGAGAGGAGATTATCCATATGTACCACATTATCCATATGTGAATAATGTGGATAATGTGGTAAATATGGATAATCTCCTCTCAAGAGTACTCCTTGTGATTCCTACCGTGGATAATGTGGTACATATGGAAGGCTCGAAATGCCAAAGTTTTCGACAATGTGGATGAAAATCCTCAAGATGTATTACGGTTGGCGGACGCGGAAGCGCTGGCATGGAAGCAGGCACGGGTGGAGAAGGAGTGTATAGATCCGATTAAATCGATATCTATG